>JAPXFQ010000416.1:0-365209 GCA_028564705.1 Apricaphanius iberus | reverse complement strand
TCAGAATCAGAATCAGAATCAGAATCAGAATCAGAATCGGTTTTATTGCCATTGTTTGAGAACAAGTTCACAAACTAGGAATTTTTTCCGGTACAGTTGTGCACATAAAACATTTAACATAAGTAAAAATAAAATAAAATAAAAAGAAATAAAATAAAAAGAATGAGCCATAAGGCTAAAGTCTTTATAAATATTATAATCTGTATGTATATAAAAGAACTATGAAAAGATAAACATCCTTTTAACATAAGAACAGCAGCAGGGTTCCATTCACAGATGTGCAGGTGAATGACAGCAGCAGATCTAAGTGTGATCAGACCACACAGTGCAGTAAAATAAAGTTACGTAGTGCAGATGGTTCTATCCTACATGGGTCTTTAACTGAACTATCGGGTCTTGTTATTGTTCATGAGTCTGATGGCGGAGGGGAAGAAACTGTTCAGGTGGCGGGAGGTGTGGGTCTGGATGGACCGTAGCCTCCTGCCTGAGGGGAGGAGGGAGAATAGTCGGTGTCCAGGGTGAGAAGAGTCAGCTGTGATCCGACCCACACGCCTCCGGGTCCTGGAGGAGAACAGGTCCCGGAGGGATGGGAGCCTGCAGCCAATCACCTTCTCAGCAGCACGCACAATGCGCTGCAGTCGGTGTTTGTCCCGGTCTGCGGCGCCGGGGAACCACACGGTGATGGAGGAGGTGAGGATGGACTCGATGATGGCCGTGTAGAACTGCACCAGCATCTCGGTCGGCACCTTGAGTTTCCTCAGCTGCCGCAGGAAGTACATCCTCTGCTGGGCCTTCTTGATGAGGGAGCTGATGGTTGGCTCCCACTTGAGGTCCTGGGTGATGGTGGTGCCCAGGAAACGGAAGGAGTCCACGATGGAGATGGGGGTGGGAGAGTCCATCAGGGTGAGGGGATACGGTGGGGCTGTGACTTTCCTGAAGTCACAGCCCCACCCTCACATTCTGATGAGCTGGAAGGGTCAAGTTCTCCCTCTGTGGTGACTAGAAGGATCAAGGTCTGCCTCTTGTGAACTAGAAGGATTAAGTTTCCCCTCTCTGTGGACTGGAAGGGTAAAGCCTTCCTTACCTGTGGCTTAGTACAAACAGAGCCTGTCAGTATTTTTTATGTAATTGTATTCTTCTTTTTGAAAGACATTTTGTATTAATGCCCTAGTGGTTTGGCTGGTCGACGACCAAAATAAAACCTGTCGAAAGATATTAGTGCCTTTGATCTGTGGCTGCTCTCCCTGATCCATGTGGAAACTGCTTGGTGGATTTCCCATATTTTGATTTAAAGAAATTGGGAGACACAGCCAACTCATAACAGAGTACAAAACCTGGACTTGGTCATCATGTATGGCCTGTCCACCGGTGTGTCCTCTGTTGTGGATCTAGCGGTCTCAGATCATTACTGCGTGTTTATTAACATTACCGGTATTATTCAGCGGGGAGCCTCTGTCAGAACTGTAATGAAACACCATCTAACCCCTGAAGTGGCTGCTGGTTTTCTGGAAGCTTTTAAAGAGATTCCTCCTATTAATTTATCTGCCCAGGTCTACTGTTAAAATAATTGAAAATAAAATCACAGGGCTGTGTTTTTATTATTAATGATTTTAACAGTAGACCTATATCTGCTCTGGACTTGCTTGCCCCATCCAAAATCAAAAAACTACATTCAAAACATGCATCACCATGGAGAAATGAAAATCTAAAACGGCTAAAGAAAACTTGCAGGGTGGCAGAGAGAAGATGGAGGAAAAATAAGAACACAGTAAATAAGGAAATTTACCCTGAACAATTAAAATCATACAACAAAGCAGTAAGAAACTCCAGAAACGATTACTTTTCCAAAATCATCACATTAAACAGAAATAATCCTAAAATACTCTTTTCTACAATTGCTAATATTTTGAATAGCGATTCTAATTCTTTCCAGAAAACCCCCTCAGACGCTCTCTGTGAGAAGTATGCTGTTCACTTTAGAGGGAAGGTAGACACCATCAGATGTAATATTTTATGCTCCCAAAGTAGCATGACTTTTGATCAATCTGAGAGTGTGTGTCTACCTGAGGAAACACTGGACAGTTTTGTCCTGGTTGAAGCTGAGAGGTTTAATAAAGTTTTCTCCTCCGTGAGGCCCACCACATGTGTTCTGGACCCTATTCCCACAAGGTTTTTTAAACAATTTTATGATTATTTTAGAGAGGAGATTTTAACCCTGATAAATTGCTCTCTTCAGACAGGGGTCTTTCCTGCCACTTTTAAACAGGCGGTAGTGAGGCCCCTTTTGAAGAGCAATTTAGATTTTAATGATTTAAACAACTTCCGACTGGTATCCAACTTGTCATTTTTAAGCAAAATTCTAGAAAAGCTTGTTTTAATTCAACTTGATGATTTTATCAACATTCATAATATCCTAGAGAAATTTCAGTCTGGTTTTAGGATGAACCACAGCACAGAGACGGCCCTTCTGATGATTTTAAATGATTTTAGAGTAAATTATGATGCCCAGAGGGTGACAGTGTTGGTTCTACTGGATCTAAGCGCTGCCTTTGATACAGTAGACCACACTATTATTTTAACTCGTTTAAAACAGATCAGCCTCTCTGGTGCTGTTCACAAATGGTTCACATCCTACCTCACAGACAGGACTTTTATGGTAAGTCTGGATATATGTTCCTCTAAAGTCCATAAGATCACTTGTGGTGTGCCCCATGGTTCAGTTTTAGGCTCAGTGCTTTTTAACCTGTATATGCTCCCTCTTGGCAGTGTCATCAGGAGACATGGAGTTAACTTTCACAGTTATGCTGATGATACACAGTTGTACATCTCCATGTCTCCTGATGACACACGGCCAATGGATGCACTTTTTAACTGCATTTTAGACATTAAATCCTGGATGGCAGAAAACTTTCTCCAGCTCAACCAGGACAAAACTGAGGTTTTAGTTTTCGGTCCTGAGGATCAGAGAGATAAACTTTTACCAAAACTACAATTACTGTCTTTTAATCCATCTTTACATGTGAAGAACATGTGCGTGATTTTTGATTCTGAGCTGACTTTTATCCCTCACAATAAAAATATTACCAAAATAGGTTTTTATCATCTAAAGAACATAGCCTGACTCCGCCCCATTCTCTCTCGGGCCAATATGCAGCTTTTATCACCAGTAGAGTAGATTACTGGAATGCCCGGCTTTCTGGTCTTCCCAAAAAGAGGATTTCCGGTCTACAACTTTTACAAAACTCAGCAGCACGTGTCCTGACGAAGACCAGGAAGCGGGAGCACATCACTCCGGTTTTAGAGTCATTGCATTGGCTCCCCATATGTTTAAGGATCTATTTGTAAAATACTTCTATGGCCTTCTTATCTTTTGGAACTACTTTTACGCTTGTACGAACCCTTGCGGTCTCAGCGCTCAGCTGGCAGCCGCCTCTTCGTGATTCCAAAAGTCAGGACACATACCCACTGCAAGGCGTCTTTCTATTATTACGGCCCTCACCTCTGGCACAGGCTGCTGGAGGACCTCAGGGCCGCAGAGAAAGTTCTTTTTTTTTTTTTAAGAGCAGGCTCAAAACTCACCTTTTTTAGTCTAGCTTTTAACTAATTACTATTTTTTCAGCCTGTTTAGCTGCATTACTTGTTTTATTTATTTAATTAAAATTACGTTTTAATACACAATTTGTTTTACAGTTTTACTTTCTCCATCATCACGTTTTATTAGTTATTTTTTTATCCATATTAGCTATTGCAATTTTACATTTTACGTATTTTAAACCTTCCAGTGTTTCCTTTGTGGTGCCCTCTACCTCGGGTGGGCGCGAGCGGCCTGGGCGCTCCTCCGGTAATGCCTGGGGATGGTGGGGGATTCCGCCCTCCCTCCCTGGGCGCCCAGGTCGGGGCCTCAGCTGCTGCCATGGATCTGCTTCAGTCTAGGCAGATGGCTCCCCGGATGGTGTGTCGTTCCCATCTGAGCTCTACCTATGGTCTTAGGTGTTTTGGGAAGGTGTCTGTGTGTACTTGTCTTTGCTTGTGTCTGTGTGCCAGTGTGTATCTGTGTGTGTTTGGAAAATGGGGTTTGGGAAGGGGGAATAATTGTCATTTTGTTTTCACAATTGTGGGGAAGGGATGGGAATGTAGGTTATGTGGGGTCATTATAATCTGTAAAGCACTTTGAGCTACATTGTTTTGTATGAAAAGTGCTTAATAAATAAAGTTTGATTTGAACATTATGAAATCACTGTGGTAATTTGTGCAAAAATATGTTAAGACTAATACTTCTAAGCATGAAATTAATAAATGGGATAAACAGATTGAATATAGGCTACATGAGAGCAGGTGATAATTAGTGCAAAATCAGACAGGTGCAGAGAGCACAACATCGGGAATGTGACTGAAACGGAGCTGGTGGGAACAGTCTTTCCAACCAACTATAGCACTAAAATCCTACAATAACAAAAGCAAAATCCAATAAATATACTAAAATGGTAATTGAAACGGAATAATGTAAAGAAATAAACAAACAGCTGACATCACATTAGCATGAAACTGTTTGCCTATTTTTTGGGACTGGGACCCATGGTTACAGATAATGGAGATTTGCAGCTCTTCTAGCTGTGATTGGAGTAGCCTACTTCCTGTACAGCTCACATTGGCTGCATTCACAAATACGTTTGTGTTATTAAATAGAAAAGTCAGCCCTTCTTTTAAATGAAATACAAGCAAAATGGCAGCAGGTCCTGTACAATGTCTTACAGGCTGGTTAATAACATTACCCTCTGCTTATTCTCTCCTCCACGTTTTCAGTTTTTATGTAGCTGATTAATGTTCCCTTCCTCCCAGGCCCAGCGACGGGTTCAGCGCACACTGCTCCTTAGGGGCAGACAGCCAGCTGCATCACAGTAAACTGCGGAGCCTCTCCTGTCAGACAAAGCTGAGGGATTATCGCCTATACACAGCGCTTTGTTAAAGCCCTGCAGCTTGTCTGCCTGTCGCTGCTGTAACGCTTCATCTGGACCGTGTGCTGCTGGAACCAAGCTGAGCGGTGACGACCGGACTTCTTCCTGCCTTCTGCTGGATGATCCTAACAAAGACGGTGAGTGGCTGATGTTTCTATATCCGGCGCCATTTGCAGACAGGTAGCTACACCTGCTGTCCCCCAGTCCTCCACTGCTGGGCCGAACAAAGCGCAGATTTACAGCAGCAGGATGGCAGACTTCCATCACTCTAAAAAATAACCCAGCAGGTGGAATTGATGCAGTTTTTTTATTTCTTAGTCACCATTGCTCAGATGTTATGGCTGACTGTTTTGATTTACATGGCTGGTAGGCTACAGTACATTGTAGTGAAGCCGTTATAGGTCCGCCCTGTAGCATCACTTCTCCAGCTCACAGTGAATCATCACGGATACGTGATTGGGTAAATCCATCAGCAGCAGCGGCTCGAAGTTCCTCCAGATCCTCTTCCGAAACTACCAGCAGTTATTAGAATATTATAAAAGCTTTTGAGGGAAATATCGCTGTTGCTATGATACTCTATTAATGTGCTGTACTTATGATATCACATATATAATGAAGGGGTGGGACTCGATTTAAAATATCTGTCTAAATTAATTCGAGGCTTTCTAATAAAATTAATCTCGATTAAAAGTATAACAGTTTTTGCCCATGAAAACAAAATTGTATAAATATTAAAGTATTTTGTAGGATAACAATCAAACATCACAGGCGTGAATACTGTTATCATAGTATTCATAGTATCTAGTATTTTAATAATGTTTGAAAAATGCAGTTTAATTCATTTCAGTTCAGAAGAGTAATACAAGAAAAGAAAATTATATAATATATATATATATATCCTTGACCAAAAGTGAACAGACCTAAAACCGAAGTGTCATTTTAAGTATATTTTCAGAACGTTGTCTTTAAAAAATAATAGCAAAAAAGATTCTTTTTTTAGGGTGACCGTATTTTGATGTTTAATGGGCACTTGGCTTTCTCTCTCTGTGGTTAGAAAGAACAGTTAAACTTCCAAAAGGCTTTCGTGAATACAAAAAATTACTTTAAAGGGCCTATATCATGGAAAATCCCATTTTTGGAGTTTTCAATCATCTGGTAATGCAATTTTCTCATAAACACATCCTCTTCCTCCTCACAGCTGCTCTGGTTTTACCAGCTGAAACCATTTTTTTGGATAGAATTTTACTTTCTCTGTGAAAATGTCTGTTTGGCTGCATGGATTACAGGACTTAATTCTGTATTCCTAAAGAACAACAGCTGGATCAAAGAACAAAAACGCCTGATGGACAGAGACATAAGTCACAACATGCTAATGTGGGTTAGCCATTTCTCAAGCTGCTTATGTGATCTTAAAACGGCATTGTGCGGTTAATTAATTGATCTGTAGCATCTCAGAATGTTCAGTCATGGCCAAAAGTTTTGAGAACTAGATAAATATTGGAAATTGGAAAAGTTGCTGCTTAAGTTTGTATAATAGCAATTTGCATAAACTCCAGAATGTTATGAACAGTGATCAGATGAATTGAATAGTCCTCCTTTGCCATTAAAATTCCTCTGCATTTCATTGGTGTCATTAAAGGACCTGCTGACATCACTTCAGTAATCGTCTTGTTAACTCTGGTGAGAATGTTGATGAACACAAGGCTGGAGATCATTATGTCAGGCTGATTGGGTTAGAATGGCAGACTTGACATGTTAAAAGGAGGGTGATGCTTGTTAACCATGGTGACCTGCAAAGAAACACGTACAGCCATCATTGCGTTGCATAAAAATGTCTTCACAGGCAAGGATATTGTGGCTACTAAGATTGCACTAAATCAACAATTTATAGGATTATCAAGAACTTCAAAGAAAGAGGTTCAGTTCTTGTTAAGAAGGCTTCAGGGCGTCCAAGAAAGTCCAGCAAGCGCCAGGATCTGCTCCTAAAGAGGATTCAGCCGCGGGATCAGAGTGCCACCAGTGCAGAGCTTGCTTAGGAATGGCAGCAGGCAGGTATGAGCGCATCTGCACTACACAATGAGGCGAAGACTTTTGGAAGATGGCCTGGTGTCAAGAAGGGCAGCAAAGAAGCCACTTCTCTCCAAAAAAACCATCAGGGACAGATTGATGTTCTGCAGAAAGTTTGGTGAATGGACTGCTGAGGACTGGGGCAAAGTCAGATTCTCCCATGATGCATCTTTCTGATTGTTTGGGGCATCTGGAGAAGAAAATGTGAGTGCTACCATCAGTCCTGTGTCATGCCAACAGTAAGGCATCCTGAGACCATTCATGTGTGGGGTTTGCTTCTCATCCAAGGGAGTGGGCTCACTTACAATGTAGCCCAAAAACAGCCATGAATAAAGAATGGTACCAAAACACCCTCCATCAATCCAACAACAGTTTGGTGAAGAACAAAGCATTTTCCAGCACCATGGAGCACCGTGCCATAAGGCAAAAGTGATAACTAAGTGGCTCAGGGACCAAAACGTTGACATTTTGGGTCCATGGCCTGGAAACTCCCCAGATCTTAATCCCATTGAGAACTTGTGGTCAATCCTCAACAAAAACCCAATAATTCTGACAAACTCCAAGAAGTGATTATGAAAGAATGGGTTGTTATTAGTCAGGATTTGGCCCAGAAGTTGATTGAGAGCAGGGGCGCTGCTAAGAATTTTGGGCCCCATGACAAGAATCTTGGCAGGGCCCCCAACACAGCTGAGATATTTTTCATATTAATTTACATAAAATCATGCACTTCATGGTATTTCTGCTATCATTCTCATATATTTACGTCAATCACACTTTATGTGAATCATATATAACTGCTTCTGTACTGCTAGACCACCTTAAATTCAGTATTTTGTGCTTGCATTAGCAATTTAAGTGGATTACAAATTATTTACTCTTATTTTTGCAAATAGTTTGAAAAGTGGTATTGGACAGATGGTAAAACACAATCAGGATTTATAAAAGATAGGTCTATACATAATAAAATCAGATTAGTCCTTGATTTAGTAGATTATAATTATTTGCAGATAAGGGTTACATTCACCCTAACCTTCCCCCCCCCCTGACAGCGCCCATGATTGAGAGCATGCCCAGGGGAATTGCAGAGGTCCTGAAAAAAAAGGGCCAACACTGTAAATACTGACTCTTTCCATAAATGTCATGTAATTGTCGATAAAAGCCTTTGAAACGGACGAAGTGCTTGTAATTGTATTTCAGTACATCACAGAAACAACTAAAACAAAGATTTAAAGCAGTTTAGCAGCAAACTTTGTGAAAAGTAATATTTGTGTCATTCTCAAAACTTTTGGCCACGACTGTACAGTAAACGGGTGCAAACAACACCCACGGCTTTTTTATATACTGGGCTGGAAAGATTTGCTTACTGGACTCAGTTAGTTGTTTTCGGCTCTGTCTAAAGCCTGGATATTTTGCAAATGAAATAAGCTTTATTGACTCAGTTTTTTACAAAAAATAAAATAAAATAAACCAAATGTCTGATCCCTTAATATAACAGAGTTTCGTTGTTGTAATCTGTACTTTTCAAATTATTCGTGAGAATACTGTTTGTGATGAAGCTTAGCACTATTTGTTTCAGTTTGATCTGCTCCCGGCTCTGCAGCGTAGAGCGTACTCATTTTAACTTTACAGCACGTTTTGGCTGTATCGTTTTTTCCCTCTCCTCATGCACCCTCTGGTTTTTATTTGTTTAACTATCTGTGTGTCTCCTATGTCAAAGAGGGGTGTTAGGTCGATATGTGTTCCCCCCTAAAGATTTGTTCTGGCTCCACCCACATGCGAGGCAGCTGCTGCTCGTAAATGTTAAACAGATGGATCGCTTTAGGTTTAGGCACTGGTTCCTGAATAGTAGAAATTGGAAAAAAGTCAAGTTATGGTTATTGATGTAATTTGGATATAAAAAGACCGACAGAGATCAGGTGTTTGTAAAGTTTACCAGCTACCCGTCGGACCAACAGGCTCCAACACTACACATTTATTTTATTAGCTGCTCAAGAACCACAATGAATACAGAGAGTCAATGAGCAAAAGCAGCATTGAGTCGTGGCGTAAGCTCTGATAAACTCCAGACACAGATGTTGCAGCAATACACTGATGTGTTGCTAGCTAACAAAACGGCTTTTAGAGCCGTGTTGTTCTGTCTGAGAGACACTTTTTTTCTGCTCAAGCTTATAGCCTAACGTGCATCGTTGTAATCCGTGTCCCGGGAAATCATGCAAAGACAAATGTTACGCATTGATTGGAATGAAAACTGCAATTAAATGCATTTATGTTTTTATTGCAATAATTCTTATGTAATTAATTAATCTTAATAAATTTGTTAAAGTCCCACCCCTAATGTATATTTATTAGGGATGTCCCGATCAGCATTTTTGGTCTCCAATCCCGATCCGATCTTTTAACCTCAAGTCAGATCCGATTTCAAGTCCTGATATGATCTTTTGCCTTTAGTATTTAAATGTATAAAACTGAAATATATTTTTAGAAAATTAACTCCTTAAATTAACTTCTTAATAAGACTAATTTTATTAATAAGCATTACACCTATTGTTGTAAATCTCATGAAATCAACATCTTACAGAGTATTAAAGGTAAACTTCAGTTTAATATTTCAGATGAAAGTAAAAAGCAAAACACTTATACTTGGTACAGTAATGTTTTAAAAAAAGAAAAATATGTCCGGCAGGTAATACGCTGGTGTGCACAGTGCTGCCTTCCACTTTCATAGGATCACATTCACGCTATAGTTCTGCTTAGATATGTGTTAGAAATCCCGCATTGTTCTAAGTTTGTAAGTTGCAGTATTATTATTGGTGTTTTCACTATAAACTGAAATATAATATGCTCCTAAACTTAGCATTGATATCCGACGTTATTTGAATGCAGCACAGGTGCTGTTCAGGGTCTTGCTTTTTTCCTCTTCCTTGCTGTGGGAGCGAGATGACTTTCTCTGTTTATTTCAGTTTATTGTTGTGTGTAAATGCCTGATGGGGAGTTTCTAGGCCGATATTATAAAGTTTAAAGTTAAACTTTTTTGTTGAAGTTTACTCATATTAGAACTATGTTTATTCTGCTCTGCTGATTTGTAGTAAGTAAGAGTCCTTGTTTGCGCCACTACAAAGGTTTGAATTATTGCGCAATCACCGGCAAACGTAACTAGGAGCTATTTTCGTATAAATTGCAACAACTTGCCATATAACTGATAATATAACTGATCTCCGATCACTGAAAAATGTGAAAATATCATTGGTCCAATCAGAGGTTTTCCCATCCATTCCAAGCTTGGGTCCTCTACTAGAGGCCTGGGAGCTTGAGGGTCCTCATCAGTATCTTTGCTATTCCAAGTACTGCACTTTTCCTGACTGAGATATCTGAGGTTTTTCAAGGGATCTGCTGGAGCCATTCCTTCAGTTTGGGGGTCTCTGCCCCAAGTGTTCCGATAACGGGTACTACTGTCAACGTCACCTTCCAAGCCTTCTCTAGCTCCTCTCTGAGACCTTGGTATTTCTCAAGTTTCTCGTATTCCTTTTTCTTGATGTTCCCATCACTTGGTATTGCCACATCCACCACAAAAGCTCTCCTCTTCTCTTTATCAACCACCACAATGTCTGGTTGGTTCGCCATTACCATCCTGTCTGTCTGGATCTGGAAGTCCCACAGGCTGTGCTCTTCTCTCAGAGACAGCAGCCATTGAGCAGTGCTGTTATGTGCTGCCTCCTTTTCCCGTTTGCTCTTCCAATATCTTTCTGTTTCCAGCCTTGGTGGGTCTACTCTCCGTCAACTTTTCAAGCGTTACTTGCGTTTCAAGAGGAAACGTAGCAAACGCAAGCAACCCAGAAGTCCAGCTAGCTGGACGTTTGACAGACTTGACGCATTTGACGCAGTGTGGCAACCAATCAGAGCGTCTCACTGTAGTGACGTCGCCCGACGTCAGCGATGTCTAGCCAATCACGATCCACTACTGTTTTAAACATCCGGCAGAGAAAGGCCTGCCCATGTGCTTTGTGAGCTTCAGATTAAAAATGCATATATGTCGATCTTCATGCATTGGTAGCGTTGCTTGACGCAGACAAAGTGTGCTGTCTGAACACACCATTATGGAGGACTCATGACCTCTGAACTTATCTGAGACAAGTGAGGCCTTTAGCCTAGTTTATGCTTCTCCGACCGCAAATTTACACTCAGACACAGACGTATTGACGGAGACGTTTTCTGTTTATAGTACTCCACTCCTACACTCCGTTCTCTATTTTCTTTCAGCGTTGCTCGACCAGGACAGTAGGGGGCGCTAAGTATTCTTGCCGTCACTGCTTATCACACAGCGCCGCTTCTGTTTTTTTCCAGCCTTGTGAACGCATTTCTTCCTCAAGGAGCAATGAACGACAGAAAGTACGTTTTAGTTAAGCTGTAAAGCTTTTTACTAGAAGTGCAGCTCAGAATCCTCTAGAAACACATGGAAATATGTTTTTTTGTTTTCCTACACCTCCTATGTTCAAAGTTGCCAAAACAACAGATTAGATTAATTATCCTTTCAATATAAAGCATATAGTGGCCAAACGCTGCATTAACTACTGATTACAGCGACTGTAAAACCCCGTTCTGCTGAAGCGATATCTGGCTGTTACTGAAACTGACCAATCAGATGCATGCGCTCTCCGTCGATGGATAGTTAAAATTTGGGCCTCTACTCCGTGCGTCCTTGCGTAGGTGACGGAGGGCCCTTGCGTTGACGGATAATGGCGTTGCGTCGATCCTTCTCCTTCAAAATGCAGAAGCATAAACTAGGCATTTGGATCATATAAACACAACTCTTGTGTCTAAAGCAGTAGAAAACCAAACTGGAGTGACCGTTTTCCGGAACACCATACGGCGCACACTGGCAGAGGAATGGCATGCTGGGAATCATCCATGAAGGAAGCCTCTCCTAAAGCCCATGCACAAAAAAAACTTGCCTAGAGTTTGCTAGGGCCCATGCTGAAAAAATGAAGACTACTGGGACTCTATACTGTGGAGTGATGAGACCAAGATCACTGTTTTTGGAACTAATGGTTTAAAAACAGAATGGTGTTGTAAAGGTGAGAATTCCAAAGAAAAATGCATGGCGTCTACGGTGAAACATGGTGGTGGCAGTGTCATTATGTGGGTCTGCATGAGTGCTGCTGGTGTTGGGGAGCTGCATTTTATTGATTGTACCATGAACTCAACAATTTACTGCTCTATACCGAAGGTATTCCTACACGACAATGATCCAAAAACACACATCTAAAGCTACTGTTGCATTTCTGAAGCAGACCAGGGTGAAGGTGATTGAATGGCCAAGTTTGTCTCCTGATCTGAACCCAATCCAACACCTGTGAGGAATTCTAAAGCAACATATGTGTGTTGAATAACAGTAACAGTGAATTTCCAAAATACAAAAGTTTATTTACAAAAGAAGAAAAAGGCAAACATTTAATCACTCAAACTAATAACCAACCCAATACTGATCAAACTAAATAAATAAATAAATAAAAGTAACACAAACGGATAAAAATGCTATAAAAATAGAAACCATTAAAATCTGATGTTCTGCTTTTGGGGGAATCTGAATGCTTTAAGAACCAAAGATTAATTTGCAGATACTGGAATGAAGGCTAAATTAGTTTACCAAATGTGATTAGTTTTAACTAATTAGCACCATTGATTTATGTGTAAACCAATAAAACAACGTAAGGAAAATTAATACATTCTTTGGCTCAAAAAAACGTTTGTTTGAAATGATCTGCATAAGAAGTCATTGACCTTTGGAAAATTACTTCTATTTGGATTGATCACGGCAGTAGAATATCTGTAGAATATAGTGTATCCCCAAACGGCGCTTATGTTGCCGAAGTCGACGTTGTCTAGCTTTATTTAGCAAATAAAGCCAAGGCACTCTCTTATTACTATCTGTCATAGTTCAGAATGTCCGGCAACAGAAGAAGCCCCGCCCATGCCCATGCGCTCTTTTTTGCTCAGAAGTGGCAGACTTTGCAAGCTTCAACATAGAAGCGTCAAACTAGATGCTTTGTGAGCTTTGCCTGACGCTGATAAAGCCTGCAGTGTGAATGCACCATTAAGGTGTGGCTGCAGCTGGGCAGTAATGGCTTCAAAACTTTTGCCACTCGCAAAAACAATTGTATCGTCTGCATACATTTGGATACCTGCGCCCGGACAGATGTTTGGTAAATAATTTATGTATAACGTAAAAAGGAGAGGCCCAATAATTTATCCCTGGGGGACACCTGTTTTCAGTGTTGTGAAGGATGACTTTTCATTGTTAATTATTAATTATTACACATTGTTATTATATATTCCAAATATGACTTGAGCCACTGTAATGTTGTTTTGTCAAACTTCAACTGGGATAGTTTCTGTAAAAGTACATTATGATTAAGTACGTCGAAGGCTTTTTTTATATCTAAGAACACTGCTCCAACTATTTGGCCTTTGTCAATTGCTAGTTTCAGTTGTTCAATAAAATAGCAATTGGCCGTTTCCGTCGGATATTGGGGCCGGAATCCGAATTGTAGAGGATGCAGTATGTCATTGAACTTTAAAAAAGACATCAGCTGATTGGCTACAATCTTTTCCAGTATCTTTGAAAAAATTGTTCTATAATTGCATGCTAGATCTGCCTTTCCAGATTTATATATCGGTATAAGCCTAGATTGTTTCCAATCATTTGGAAATTTGGAACCGATAAAATAAAATTATTATTAAGTTACTGGGTGATAGGCTTACTATCATTTACAAACTTGTCCCCGATTTTGAGTTCACACAACTGGGATTGCTTTCCTTTATATTTCACAATGTTGTTAATTGTTTTCCACATTACTGATGGATTTCCTCTTGGATCAGTAATTGCTGTGATATAAAAGTTTCTTTTTGCATGTCTTATGTCCTTTATCACCCGATTTCTTAGGCTTTTATATAATACAATGTCAGTGTTAAGCTTGCTTTGTATTGCTTGTTTTAGGGTTTGGTCTCCCTGCTTCAAAAGCTTTTTAATTGATTCATTTATCCAGGGTAGAGATCTCTGTTTACCTCTTTTCCTCTTTTTTTTTAGGTATTTAGACACAATTCCGTCTATTTTATTCATGAATTGCCTACAGCTACTGTCCACCTCATCCCACACCATGTTAGTCCAATTTATTTGTTTTAACTCGTCTAATTTGGAAACATCATTTCTAGGAATTATTAGTGAGTTGTAGTTAGGCTTTTTGAGTTTTACAAAGCGTTTTTTAGATAATTTTCTCACCATCACGGTCATATTATGATCTGACAGTCCAGTCAAAAGGTTATGGGACTTCAGAATGTGTTATTCTTTGTTTGTAAAAATTAAGTCAATTAGCGCCTTACTAGATTTTGTAATTCTTGTAACCCCTTTCACATGCTGCGTAAAATCAAATTTGGTTATCAACATTTTAAATGTTCTCTTTTTACTTTTGTTAAACCAGTCAATGTTAAAATCGCCCATGATGATAATTTAGGATTTATGTGAGATTACTTTCAACAGTTTCTCTAATTCATTACAAAATTGCTCATCATTAGTGGATGGCGGGTTATACAACAGAAAAATAAAAAAATGCATTTTAGGAGAGAGAGAAATATCAACACATAAATATTCTATTTGAACATCACAGTCAATTGTTACTTCTATACATTTCAGAGAGTTAAGCACATAGATTAGCACCCCTCCACCTTTCTTCATCTTTCAATCTTTCCGAAAACAATTATAACCAGGAACGTCCAATAAACTAGTATTAATTTTACCATTGAGCCAGGTTTCAGTGAGGCCTAAGAGATGAAGGTTTGAGCCTGTTTACATTGTCTTTATCTCAAGTTGTAGGGATTTGAAAGCCAAAGGATTACGTCTTTTGTTTCTCAAATGGCAGACAAAGAAAATCCACATATAGCAGAAAGATGGCAAATTTATACATATCCGCCCCAGAAGAATATGCGTAACAATAAAATGCGTTACCTTTGTAACCTATGCCGTTGTTGCGCGTTCTGTGCAGAGAAACTTCTACTTAATTTACAGATCAGAGTCCTGCAATAGAACGGGTTCCTGCAGCTAATTTGCTGTTTCAGGTGGACCAATCAAATCTCTGTCTGGGAGCGCTAGATGCTGAGATTGTGAGAATAATTTGCATTCAGCGCAAAAATGGAGAGATTTTCAGATATACTCTCTACACACAATGGAAGGTGGGAGTCAACCAAAAATATTATATTAATATTTTTCATCCATCCACGTAAAAACAAACAAAAAAAACGTTCACCAGACCCAAAACATTTAGATTATGTACTTTTTCCATCTTGAAACGGTACCTGCAACATTGCAGAATGTTTCTGGAGCCGAAAGGAGTCTGTAGAAATCTTAAAAGTAGCATCTGCGCAGAAAGAAAACAGGACGGTGGCAGAGAGGAGTATTTATTGTTGAAATACACATTTGTTGATCTACTCTTCACATTTAATAAATATATGTTCTCTTTCTGTTTCCCAGTGAATTAGACGGGAGGAAAGCTCTCTATATTATCTCTATAATCTGTTTAGATCCAGAAATATGATCGCATTTGCAATCTGCAGTACTTTATTTAGAAAAATGACCTTTAGTTTAACAGATCGCTCGCAGCTCGCACAAAAGTAGGTCAGACGCCGAAACGTTAATTTTAAGGCGCTCTGCGGTTCTTAAAAAAAGGCTCAGGTTTGGTGGAGAAAAACTTGTCATAAAAAGTGTCCTATCCTGCATTCTGACCATGATTCTGACACTCGCCAGTCCCTGCCTGCAATTTTCTCATCTTGTCACAACCATGATTACCTTTTAACTGCTTGTTACGATAATTTGTCTGCGCTGTTTCACCGCCAGGTTGTTTTTTAAGGTAGTGGCTGATTTTCCCAGGTCATATCTGTAACGCTAAAATCCATTAATATTACTCTGAGACGGAGGATGTTTTAAAAAAATAAACATGATATGCTTGGATGCAAAAAACCAAAACATTTACCTGGTTGAAGAGTGGGGGGGGGGAAATCAGGACACAGATAGCACCAGCTAGCAGGAATACCCAATTTTTACACTGTATGAAAAACAATTTTCTTTTTCATTGCTTCCCCCGGCACACCACTGCTGATACAGCGCCCCCGTGGTCACACAACTCTGCAGCTGCAGTAAAAATAACTTCCACTATTGCGATATCAGGCTGAGGCGGCACAAAAAATGGTTGGAGGCGGCGGCCACGCAAATTTGAATGCAGGAAAAACCCTGGCTTTTGGTCCTTGTCCCATATAATTTTCGCATGACTGACAGTAGAGATAATATGTTGCAACGGATTTGAGTGATTGCTCACAGTTGGTCTTTTCAATGTTGCTTTATGTCGAGTTGTGTATTCGGCTACTTCAGTAGTGTTAGATCCTTTTGCTGTTTTATTCTGCCCAGTAGTTTTCCTTCCTCATCGCCTTAGAAAAAGTGCCTGTTCTCAGTGGATTGGATTGCCGCGTTTAGGCTCTTCGGGTTGCATGTCCAGCGAAGATATGTCCGAGATAGTCCATTCCGTTGTCGGATTCTGTGTAGCCAGCACGTACTCCACTTCATCCAACACGATCAGCTCCGCGTTCGGGTTGCTCGGTGTAACTCCGCGCCTGCTGTTCTCCAGGGGTGAGCCCCCCCGTCTCACCTGGCGTATCCCCGCATGCCATACAGTCGCCGGTCCTCCGCGCCGGATCCGTTGACATCTGCGGTGAGCCCCCCGTCTCAGCTGGCGTCATGTCCCCACCCGCCATGTCCTCGCCGATCCTCCACGTTGGGTCCGCTGACAGCAGCGACGAGAGCGGCTCTGGTGCCCCAGCAAGGCTTGTGATGGTAGTTTGGATAGTTGTTCCATTCCCCAACAGTGTCACGCTCAGCCCCTCTGTTGTAATGGCAGGCTCCAATCCTTCCGCCGATGGGCCGTGACTGTGCGTAAGAAGGTTTAGGTGTATGTCCCCCCGCCAGAAGCAAAAGCATCAGGTAAAGTCTGATTTTTGACCATATGTATTTGAATCCATCTGTGTGGGCCTTAATGGGGACGGTTCTTGTTCCTTGTGTTTTGACCGGACCATTGTGCAGGATTGCAGATATTATGCAATGTCCATATTCAGTCTTTAAAAACGTGCATGAAATCATATTCGGTGAGCGTGCAAGCACATGCCTCTGCATAAAGTCAGTCTAAAACAGTGGAAGAATCAGGAGTCCAAAACAAAACGCATAAAGAGCCAATGATTCTAAAGGCTCAGTGTGATCCTTTGATGTGTGCCGCCTTTGTTTGTCTTGACAGCGGCGACTCCAGAATCTCTCTGTACGCTTAGGTGGCTACTTGATTTTCCAATTTGTTGCACGTTTTTGCAACATTAAAGATGTTACAGTAGTAGAGCAGTATATGCAGCATGGAGCCCAACAAACCATGCGGATACCTAGTTTTTATTTCGCTACCACCAACTGACTTCACGTGAGACACAGCCACCTCCGCCATCTTGCGAGACATTTATCTAACGCCATCCGAGTTGCTGTGCGTCGATGGGGGTTCTACAAAGGGCGTTAGCCAGCAGGCTAAATAAGGATTGCTTATCTGGTCAGCATCCACCTCTGGACAGTACCTTTCTGGAGCTCTCCAGTTCAGCATTCACCTTATCGGCTCTGTGGCGGCGGCTGAATGCGGATTCGGCTGGTTCAGACTCTCAGCTCCCGTTTCTTAGCGGTCAATAGTCTGAAACTCAGAGGGTGTTTTGTCAGCTTTTGAGGATCACACAGTGTTTCGTTTATCAATATTTAGGTTTCACCTGACGTTCTTTAAGTTCCTTGAAGCCCTCCTCTGCCAGTAAAGGAAGATAGTTGGAGATTGTCTTCTGTTGCCCACCCAGGCCAGCGGCACCATGCAGAAGGGTGAACTGCTGGCAGCGGGGGTCTCTTATAGACTCTGCTCGACCCTCCTTTCAGTTGGAAGAGAGCAGATTATCGCCACCCGATGGCTGTGTGCGTGACCCAACATATACAAATAACATTGCTTTGCCTTGCCTTACCTTGCCCACATACCCACTGTCTCCCAGAAACCATCAATGCATAGTGTCTAGTGAATACTCTGCTTCGACTTAAGATGGGAGATATGAGACGGTTCATGGGTAACCATGGCAACCGAGATGAGTGAAATTGGAAATTGGAGTCACGGCTTGGTAGATCTAACACCGGGTGCAGTTCAGCATATAGATATGATAGGACTTCTTTATGGAATCTACATCAGCTCCCCCCATCCAGGGGCTGATCCTCAATGAGCACCAGCGTCTTCTGTTTAGCAGTATACAGGAGTGTCACTGCACTAGGCCCAATTTATAGTTGTACTGCACTCAATAATAAATACAAATACTGTATAGTCTGATTACTTTTGAATATACTGTGATATAATTCTTAAATGCAACATATTTTCATTTAGATTGTCGTTGTAATTTGCAGTTCAAAGACAGGGGTGGGGGGCTGACGGTTGTGTGTTCCTGTGTGTGTGAAGCTCTACAAGTCGTAAAATGTGGCTTAAATTCACCATGTCTCCATCTCACCCACTGTGCTGTCAGTGTCCTCTCTTTCTAAAATGTACGTAAGAAAGGTGCTTTGTGTGCTTAAAGTTGCACACATTTTCCCCTACTTGGTGTAGAAAGTGGTTTACTTAGTTTGCGGACCCCGTTTTGTTTGTAAGGAAGCTTTAGAAATGAGACCCCAGGTCTTCATATATTCACCTCTTTGTTTAGTATACTGTGTATTTTTGGCAATAGTATTTTTGACCCCTGTGCTTGGTGAACAGTTAAAGCTGCAGTCTAGAGAAAAATGTAATAGTGAGTGAAAAAAGTATAGTGAGGTTCTATACTATTATAAAAGGCTAGTTCTCCACAACATTTGTTATTCTTCCTAAGTCCCGCCTTCCTCCCATAAACTCCTATGCATTTCACACTGACCGCCAAAGTATTTTAGCCAATAGAATTTTAGTGTCCGCCTTGTCATTTGTCAAACAGCTTTGCATTGCACACACCTCTGATGATGGGGCCGTGCACACAGTCCCTCCTGTTTACAGTTGCCATATAGGAAGAGAGCGTCAGTCATGGAGAACTTGCTCACCTCTAAAAATGTCCTTAAAAAAATATATCGGGTGATTAGTGCTGCTGCTTTCCTTAGCAGAGGTGAGGCGCATGTACTATTGCAAAGGTGGGGCTAGAGAGAGTGTGAGCGGCAAGGTTGTTTTGTGAGGTGCCTTGGTAGCAGGATTAAAAACAATCTCTCTTTCTCTCAAATATTTCAGAGTGCAGCTCAGAACCCATAAGAGAAGACTAACAGATGGGTTGAAATGAATTTTATATGTACAAATTGTATAAATGTGTTAATATGATAATGTAAAACAGGCACCATCCACCAGTGTTTGGTTTCACTTTTGTTGATGTTTTCAGCATTTCCTTTCTTTAAGATATGTTTATGTCTTGCCATATTTCAGTTCTTTTTCTGTGAGCAATTTTGCTACTGTCATGTCGCCATACGAGTTCATTCATTCTCTGAGATCAGTGTTGTACTTTCCCTTTGATTTTCAGTTTCTTTCATTCAGGGTTTTGTTTCCTTCTGATAACTGGTCTCTCTCCAAGTTTCCTTGCTTCTATTCTATTACAGTCATCTTCATACTAGCATCTACTGCTGAGGACACCAAGGTCCAGACGTCTTTATTTTGTGCTGGGCATTTAAATCAAAATAACATAACTAAAATCTTCTTTTTTAGCTGTATGTGTGTAGTTATTTTTTAGTAAACCAGATTCTGATGGAGGGTCTGCAACAACGCAAGGCACCAAAAGTAAATGTCCATGACCACAAATAAAAGTGCAGCTAGGTTTGCCAACCGCCAGTTAACTAACCTGGGTGCCAGCTGAACTTAGTCCCGCCCACAACGTATTCTGGAAGTTCGGTCTGGCATTCCTCCATTGAGGAGCAATTATGCCCGAACAAGGTCTGGTCGGACCAATCAAATCGGGCTTACAATGATTGACAGGTGAACAACAGTAACGTAATCAGCCACGTCACCAAGGAGCGCCTGGGTTGAATTTGTTTACAACAATGGCTGCCGCTGGAGAACTGAGATGTGTAAATTCTGACATCGACATGGCATTCATTTTAAAAGAGGAATTCTAAAAGAGGAACAGATAATGTCCGTTGTTCTGTCCGTAATCGCAGCCAAATGGAGCAGTATCAGACTCACATTCTGATTAGAATTGAGTATGGCTACGTCAGGCTACCAATTAACAAGAGAATAATAAGAAACAGGAAGAAGAATATTTATGAATGTCAAACAGACATAACTGGCTTTAAATACTTTATCTAAACTATATTATTTTCCAAATACCAATTAAAATTATTTTCACCACACAGCTTGATAAGCTTAAACTTCACTACCTATTGACAATGTAGATTGTTATTCATTTTTGCCTCTACTTTGTAATTAATGTGTATGGGACAATGGATGGTGGACCTCAGTAATTTTGGAACTCTTGAAGGGGCCTCAGTCATTATTGGTTCTGATCAGTTCCTCTGGTTCCTTTCTCATTTTCCACCTCTGTCTCTGTAATTAAGCATCTGTTTTTCTATTGTTCCTTGCCGTATGAGCTTCTCACCTTACAGGTTTCCTGTAGAATATCATTAGTTTTGATTTAAAACACTCCCAGTTTGTTACGTTGAGGTTGATTGAGGACCCAAATGCAGGGCAACGTTTAGAGCCATATGGACCATTTTATTAATCAATTCAAAATCATCCAACAACAATGAACCAGCGAAGACATGAGGACAAAGGGGAACATATATACTGGGAAGGGTAATTGGGAAACAATGAACAGCTGGGGACAGGGAAGGACAAAGAGAAAGAACAGATAACTTCTATAAGACAAACAGGGAGACTGGGAGTGATGCAGACAGGGAGAGAGTCACACCATGACACAAACTCAAAAATAAAAGACAATTTCCACCCACCGGAATTGGGTTGATTTTGCAATAATGAATTTTGTTGAGTGAACTAAATGTAAACATGTTGGGTCAACCTCATACATTCAGATTGCTGTAAAGTACAACTTCATTTCCAGTGTTGTGCCTTATATCAACCTAAATGTTTACATTTAGTTGACTTGTAAGAACCGCTCAGACTGTCCAGCCAAGTGACCGCCCTCAATAATCACTATTTTGAGACTCTAACCGTCACTGCCGCGCAGCCTAGGGTTCAATTTATTTAGATTAATACGGAGTACTTCAATTCTACAATGAATTCACATTCCTCTCCGCCCATATGAAAGGTCAGAGCCCTACGGCCGTTCACTGTCCTACCCCTTGTAGATGGACCTAGCCACCCAAGGTTCCTTTGTTACTAAACTGTTCTCTCTCTACCTTTGTATGGAATAACATTCCCCGCACTGACCGCTCGAGTCACAAAGTACTTCGGCCTTTCTCTACGGCTTACTCTCCTTTGTCTTGCTTTCTCCAGCAGTCAGGCTCTCATTTATATATTTGCCTATATATGTGTGCAGAGCTCATAATACACCTTATTAGACCCTGTAGGGATTTAATAGATTCGTGTCGCTGGACCCTCGGACAATATAATCCCCAGATAAATTAACAGCCATCCACAGTCATGCAGTCAGATCACAACAACGTAGTGGACACAAGAACCAGCTACACGTCCGACCTTACAGCCGATCTCTGTCAGTGAGGAAGCCTCTGCAACCTTAGACTGAATTATGAGAACAGCCTACTCCACAGGCTAGAGGCGGGGTACACCCTGGACAGGTCGCCCGTCCATCACAGACTACTTCAACTCAAAAGAACAAAATTTGATTATTTAATCTTAAACTCAAAAAGGAATTACAAAAATACAGGCAACTTAACAAAAGGAGTCATGGGTCACACGGTCACAACAACACCAACCTCCTACAGCCTTCCATCCCATCTGCCATCTCTCTCTACTCAGAGTTTCAGCTGTAAATATACATCACTAAGACAATAGGAGGATGTGTCTAATTTTTTTGACACATGCACAAAAGAGACAGTTTCATAGAATCATTACATCAACATCAATCTTGTGGTTTCTTGTAGATGGTTGACTCTTCTCGAATGATCTCACTTGTTTCGGAAACAGTGTTACCTTTGGACCTGCCAACCGCATGCAGGCTTCTTGATGCAGGTGTTATTTCAAAGTGAGGTTTGTTATACATTTTCCACTAATTCAGAGATGGGTGACCTTTTGGCTGGAACATTATAACCCTTCTCTGCACAGCCACATCCTTATCACATATAATTTTCCACAGTTCAGCATCTAAGTCATCATAAACACCTTTTCTAAGGCACATCAGTTAACATATTTATTATGCAAGCACATTTAATTATCAGAGTATATATCTTTTTGGTTAAACACACATTATAATGAAGATAAAAGCATTAATGAAAGGTACTTTATTAATAAGACTTAAAGCATAGATGGATATTTATTGCCCCCCTGGATTTCCACAATCAGCTGCTCTAAACGCAGGTATGCACCATGAATTTCCCACACTAAGGCCGCAGGAAGCTCGACAGACTCAACAACATTCATTGTTGCTAAATACACCCAAATCAGTTTAGTTCACTCAACAAAATTCATTATTGCTAAATCAACCAAAATCAGATGTGTGGAAATGTGTTTTTTTTTTTTTGTGTGAGTGCAGTTTGATCTGTATATGGATTTTTCCTATCATAAAAATGACAAGGACTAGCTAAAAAATGCAATAAGTGTCTCTTAAAAATGTAATCTAAAACAATCTTACAGTATACATACAGTATAGTGTTTTTGTAGAGAATAGATGGGGATGTCTCACTAAACCTGAGACACGATGTATTGTTAGCATCGGTATGTATTACAATCATATCAGTCTTATTAAATTAAGTGTATAATTATAATAAAAAAATTTAAAAAATCTATCTAAAAGTTACATTAACAAAAGAATAGTTACCTTTAACAACAACAGAACTCCAAAGTGTTCTCAATCATTGATGAGTGACTTCTGGTCTATGGTTGAGTAAACACTGTCGCTGCTCTACAGTTGCTATTTTTGGGGTTTTCTACATTTCAAGTTGTTAGATGTCTCGTTAAAGCTGATAATCAACATCTACACACTGCTCACTGCTCATGCTGGAGTTGTCTGGTAGGATTTCCATTTACCTCTCTTCCACGTCAGCCTTCTTCAAGTCGCCTATAATCAGTACTGGACCAAATTATGATGTAGATCTATGGTGGATATGTGTGGTCTGTGCTCATCTGGACTCTTCTATCCATTGTCCACAACCTGGCGTCATCTCTCTAGCAGTTATCCGCTTGTGAGCTTCTGCAACTCCATTTCTACCTACGTTCTCTCCACCTGTGGCTCTTAACCTCCAACCAGAAATAACTTTCAAACCCCGCTGCAGGTTCATCCACCTGCGGTTTTATTGTAATTTCCAAATCAACAAGACTTCCCAGGTGGAGTCATTCTGGTCCAGAACTCGTCGTCCTCCACGGTATACTTACCGGACTGTTAACACGATGTGTAGGCCCGCCTGGCTACGTCAGCTTAAGCTTGGTTTATGCTTAATGCATGTACATTCCATGTGGAAATGAGACGTGCGGAATCGTTCGAGACGCCTTCTAACAGCGTTTATACTTTTTGCGGCTTGTCCCTGCTGAAAACCAATATTCTTGAAGACTATAAGGGGCGGCGTAGGGCTCTACGGCATGCATGCAACACTACACCATAGTAGAAGTAGAAATCACTGTTTTTTACTAGATGGCGACACCCGTGAGCTTAAACAAAGCAGAAGAACTTTTAGTACTGCTAGGAAAAAAGACGAATCAGAATCAGAATCAGCTTTAATGGCCAAGTATGACACATACAAGGAATTTCACTCCGGCAACTTTTCTCTCCAGTACAGAACTTAAATACGTGAAATTAAAAAAACGGAAAAAAAAATAATAAAATAAATAAAAATAAAAAATAAAGGATAATATACACACCAAACCAGGGTTATTGTACAGTAAGTATATACAGTAAGTATATACAGCAGTGCAGAGTTTTAGTTTATTGTTCATGTGAGTGGACACACACTCTGTGACTATTCAGAGTTCATCAGAGCGACAGCCTGGGGGAAGAAACTGTTCTTGTGTCGGGTGGTTTTGGCATACAGCACTCTGTAACGCCGGCCTGAGGGGAGGAGCCTAAACAGATTGTGGCCAGGGTGTGAGGGGTCAGTGGTGATTTTTCTGGCCCACTTCCTGACCCTGGCCCGGAATAGGTCCTCAATGGAGGGAAGATCAGAACCTATGATCCTCTCTGAGGACCTGACTGTTCTCTGCAGTCTGTCCCTGTCTTGCCTGGTGGCAGATCCGAACCAGACAGGGATGGATGAGGTCAGGACAGACTGGACTATTGCTGTGTAGAATATGGTCAGCAGTTCCTGAGGCAGGTTGAACTTTCTGAGCTGACGCAGAAAGTACAGCCTTTGCTGGGCCTTCTTCCTTATAGAGTCAATGTGGGAGGTCCACTTCAGGTCCCGTGTGATGGTGGATCCTAGGAACCTGAAAGACTCTACTGTGGGGACTGGCCTGTTGGTGATTATGAGAGGAGATGTTGCAGGGGGTCTCTTCCTGAAGTTGACTGTCATCTCCACAGTTTTGAGCGGGTTTAGCTCCAGGTGGTTCTGACTGCACCAGAGGACCAGCTGTTCCACTTCCCTTCTGTACGCAGACTCGTCGCCGTCACGGATGAGTCCAATGACGGTGGTGTCATCTGCAAACTTCAGGAGTTTCACAGAAGGGTCTCTTGACATGCAATCAGTGGTGTAAAGGGAGAAAAGCAGTGGGGAGAGAACACATCCCTGGGGGGCGCCGATGCTGAGGGACCGGGTGCTGGATATGAAGTTACCCAGTTTCACCTGCTGCCTCCTGTCAGTCAGGAAACTGGTAATCCACTGACAGGTGGAGGGAGGCACGGTGAGCTGGGACAGTTTTTGGTGGAGGAGCTCTGGGACGATGGTGTTAAATGCAGAGCTGAAGTCCACAAACAGGACCCGAGCGTAGGTACCTGCAGAGTCTAGGTGTTGCAGGATGTAGTGGAGAGCCATGTTGACTGCATCATCCACTGACCTGTTTGCTCTATAGGCGAACTGCAGGGGGTCTAGCAGGGGATCCGTGATTTCCTTCAGGTGGGACAGCACCAGTCGCTCAAAGGATTTCATGACCACAGATGTCAGGGCAACTGGTCTGTAGTCATTTAATCCTGTGACAGGGGACTTCTTGGGAACCGGGATGATGGTGGAGCGTTTGAGGCAGGAGGGGACCTCACACAGCTCCAGGGAGTTATTGAAGATCTGAGTGAAGATGGGAGCCAGCTGGTCAGCACAGACTTTCAGACAGGACGGAGACACTCCATCAGGACCTGATGCCTTCTTAATCCTCTGTCTCTGAAATAGTTGGCGCACATCCTGTTCACAGATCGTCAGCGCAGGCAGGGGGTCAGGTATGGGGATGGTTTGGGGTGATGCTAGGCCTTTTGTGATGGAGATGGTGGGGGAGGTGGAAGGTGTGAAAGTTGTTTCAAACCTGGAGAAAAAGTCATTGAGGTCCTCAGCCAGGCGGGGGCTCCCCACAGGGTGGGGGGATGGTCTCCTGTAGTTGGTAATGGTCTGCAGGCCCTTCCAAACTGCAGAAGAGTCGTTGGCAGAAGAAGGAGATGTTCAACTCATCCATTAAATCACAGTTGATCACAGTGATCTCTATGGGCCGAATCATAAAGATGTATGTATTTACAAACTTCCGCCAATAGGAGCTCTTTCCAGTCCGCCATGTTTTTCCGCACGGGACCATCTGCATAGTTAGAAAATGTCCTAGGTGTGTGGTGCGGATTATGGGTCTCCGCCGAGGCCGCGCAGAGAGACGTGCTTGATGAATTTACGTAATTTGGCCGTGTGGAGCTCGCGGATGCGTCGGGCATAAACCAAGCTTAAGCCTACTGTCAAGCATGCTAACTCCAATGTCATCTTCGGTCTATTCAGCATCTTATCTCTAACCAGTTAAGGGCAACTCATGCAGGATCTCCTTTCTGACTGTAAGTTTGACTTTATTTCACTGCAACGTGGTAGCATCTTACATACCTTGTCTCCCTCAATAAATCCACTCCACCTGAGTTTCTTTACCTCTGTCAACCTTGTGACTCGGAGGAAGTATCGTGATAATTCACTGGAAGCACTGGAAAGTCCTTCCTGTCTCTGCCCAACTCCTCCATTCATTTAAATACACCACATCCCAGCTCCCTGGATCTCCTCCCCCTCTAAAAAAAGTTTTTTTTTAATGACTTAGCTGCTCTTCTAACCCATCTCTCTTGGTGATAATTAGTGACTTCAGTATTCACATGAAGAAAGACAATAATCTTCTTTCTAGAGATTCCACTCATTGTCTGGAAATGTTTGACTCCACAGGTACATCCTCGCTCCCTACTCATTCTAAAGGTCATATTTTTAATGTGGTTTGCTTTCTGGTGTCACCCACCCCTACTGCAAAGCTAATTTATTTTGTCTTTCTGATCATATATGTTTTTTCTTTAATGTAAATATACAGATTTTAAGTATCTTATTCCTTGTGATATTGCATTTAGAAAGAGGAATCATTTCAATCCTGACATTTTCTAATCTGGACTATGTGAGGTTCATCCATCTATCCACAGCTCCTCAGCTCTGAATAACTTCGTTCTTAGTATATTGTTAACCTGCATAGCCTGTGTAACACATTTGCTCCTCTCAAACACCAGTCTGTTTCATTTTCCCACTCAGCTAATGGTTTACTCTAAATCTGTGTCATCTCAAACCCAAATGACATTAACTGCAAAGTCAATTTAGGAAAACTGGACAATAACTACACAAAGAACTCTACAGTAGTCATATTTTTGTCATAATGCTTTTCAGAGACTCTAGTTTTTGCAACAACTTTAGACAATACACAAAACATTTTTTAGAATGTTCTGGGACTAAGAAGTTAATGGGACTGAACTCTGGACAGGAGCCTGGGGCCAAGGAAAGGAACTAGTATGCAGGAGGACTGGTGACCAAGCACTGGAGGAGGGACAGGTGGGTAGTACGCCTCCCTTTCCAGGTCGGTTTCCAGACGACCTAAACAACAAAAGTAATTCCTCGGTGGTAGCGGCGGTAGATCCGCCTGCCTCGGTGGCGGCAGATCCAGCAGCCTCGGCGGCGGCGACGTCAGATCCAGCAGCCTCGGCTGCGGCAGATCCAGCACCCTCGGCGGTGGCAGATCCAACAGCTCTGGCGCCGGCAGAGGCAGATCCAGCAGCTCTGGAGACTGAAGGAGCTCTGTAGGCTCTGGAGACAGAGACCAAAGGGGCTTTGTAGGCTCTGGAGATAGAGACCGAAGGGGCTCTGCTGGCTCTGGTGACAGACTTCGGGGGCCGAACAGGTTGAAGCAGACGCCAACTTCAGCGACCCGGAAGCCGCTCTTCCACCTCGGCGCGGCCGTCTACCGGGAGATGGTGGAGGAGCCTCTTGCCTTCGGCTACGTGCTGGAGATGGCCGCTCATACCTGCGTGGACCTTTTCCTGGAGCACAATATGCGAGCCTAGAGGCTATGAGAGAGCTCTGCTGCTCCACATACTGCTCCAAGCAAAAAACACCCGGCAAAATGGTGACCTGATCAGAGTCCACTTGCTCCTCATTGTCCTCCCAGTCTGACCAGTCCGAGGGAGGATACTCCGGCGCAGCCTTGCGGCGTCTGGCTCCGCTCTGGAGTAAAGGTACACGTAAAGGGGCAGACGACGCCGGAGTAGTAGCCGCAGCTGGACGGTTGACTGAAACAGGGGGATTGAGAGGACCCTTGGTAAAGCAGCAAGGAAGGAGCGAAGACCGCAGGAGAGAGGATCGGTGGAGCCTGTGATCCGAAGACGGAGCCAATGGGGGTGTGAGCTTTATTTCTATAGCGTTGAATCACAACAGATGTAATCTCAAAGTCATTTCAATAAAATTAGACAAACATTCCAAACAGTTACAGGTTTCCTATGTAAAGAGAGCATGAAGCTGCTTCACTGGTTTTCCAGAGAATCTTGGATCAACTTTAAAATCCTAATTTTACTATTAAGTGCATCCATAACCTTGCTCCTCCTTATCTTGTGATCTGCTTCACATCTCCACTCCTTCCTGTTTCATCAGATCTTTATCTCTTGATGTTCCTTCTATCTGCTTGAACAGAGCTTTCACTTTCCCCTGTCATCAGAAATATTGACTCTCTTGCTTTATTTAAACCACAGATCAAAACACATTTGTTCAAACCGGCTTATTCACTTTAGACACTGATTCTGGTTGTTGTACTGTCTACTGATTTGCTATTTGAAAATTGTTTTATTGTTTGTACTATTTTTTTCTCCTCTGTAAGCTTACCTTGGGTTTTAGAAAGGCACTGTACAATTAAGCATATTATTATTATCATCATTATTATTATTGTTGTTGTTGTTAAAGTATTTAAAATCTCTTCTTTTTATATGTCCTGTCGAGCAGTGTGCTACTCAGAATTGGTATCTGAGTACCAAGTACAAGCCCAACAGATTTACTTTCCCAAGCAGAACATTACAAACAAAAACCATCAATAGAACATTAACAACAACATTAACAAAATGGATCTAGTAATATAATCTAAGAATTACACATTCACTACACACAAAAATGGATTAATGAACACAACACTAATGTTTCTGGTAAGCACCTGGTACCAACTAACTAAAGACGATAACCTCAGCTCAAGATATGTCCATACTCACCAATGTCCACACACCTATATGTGTGTGTGCGAGCATGCAGGTGTGAATAAGGTTTCCCCATGCAAGTTATTGATAGCTGTTTTAAGGAACCGTCAATTCCTCCTACAGGAATCGATGCAGACATGAAGGAGATAGGAGGCATGCGTCCATAGCCCCACAGAGCGCAGAAGCCACAGGCGGACCAGCCCAGGGCCGATCATCCACCAAGAGAGGAACAGATGGAAGCCCCAGGTGAACACCCATCAGCCGCAATTCTGGGGCCCTGGAGGTAGCAGGGACTGCGCCCAACCAGCACTTGGTCACCCAGATCTACCAGCCCCCGGGTCCAGATCCCGCCCCACGCAGAGCGCTGAGACCAGGGGCCCAGCCAATGCCGGACAGCAACCCCAAATGAACTGACCAGGTAGCGGAACCCACAGAACCGGCAGGAGGCCCAGGCGTCAGGCACGGTCCCCACCAACCCACTGGATGGCACCAACCTATCTTGCAACCCCGGCAGCCATATAAGAGGTGCCCCAGTTAATCCAAGGAGGATGTCGGTCTGAAACAGCGGCCGGCCGACACACTGGCCCACCGAGGACCAGCACCACCAACACAGGACACCTGAAGAAGGACAATGTACACTCAGTCATACACAACATACATACTCTACACTCCCATGCCCAGGGACAGACGCCCCAATAGAAGAACCTGCCCCTGCACCCGGAGACGAACCCCCTGCCCACCAGGTTGGGGACAAGCAGACCGTGAAGGCCCCCACCATGGCAAGAGTAGACCTCCAGCCCAGGTTCCCGACCAGACGGCCTGATATGCCACCCGGGCTCCAACACCTGATGGTCAAACGGACAGGGGTGTGAGAAGACCCCCAGCCTCTCTCCCCCCGCTCGATTATGGTGTTGTTGCGTGTTGTTCTAATGTGCACTTAAAACAGAGAGGTAGGACATGGGAATGCTGCCGGGCACCCCCTTCTCCCATCCCGGGCCCTCAATGTCTAGATGCAGTTAAGCATTGGGCACCAGCGCCGAGGCGCATCCACTGCCAGGTCGCTACATGTGCGTGTGTCATGTAAATGTTGCAAGTGTTAGTGTCTAAGTTTTACAATAAAATTGGGACCCAGGCCACCAATGGGTAGCGAAGACGGAAACTCCACCCCGCAACCCAGTGACGTGCCCACGTCACAAGGCCCTTGTGAATGGTAGAATGAAGGAGCAGGTGGACAGAGGCATCTGGGGATGGGGAGGAAATGACTGGGGTGTCACTATGCCATCCCCAGGAAGCCATGTCCCCTGTTGACTCCAATAGGCACCCCCATTCAGCACGATCCACCAGGGGTGGAAGGCCCCAGCACGTCAAGTCGGGGCCCACGGCAGCGGCACCACGAACCCCCATGGGGGCCCAGGCCATCCCACCGTCCCCATCCCAGCGGGAGACCTAAATCCATCCCAACATTCAGACTACTAACAAAACACAGGACACTGGACACCCAGAGTTTAAAATAATAAAATTAGATTCAGAATTCCCAAACTTCTCTCAATATTACCTGCTTCCCAGGTTACACAATATAAATTTTGATTAAAAGAAACTACTTAGACAATCACACCATATTGATGGCATTAATTTGGCCTGTGGTAATAATGTAAAGAACCTCGGTGTAATTGTTGACCAAGAAATGACATTTAAATCTCATATTAAACAGGTTTCTAAGATTTCTTTCTTTCAGCTCCGGAATATTGCTAAAATTAGAAACATCCTGTCCAGGAGTGATGCAGAGAAACTAGTCCATGCATTTGTTACTTCAATGCTGGACTACTGTAATTCCTTATTATCAGGGAGTCCACAAAATGCAATTAAAAGCATTCAGTTGATCCAAAATGCTGCAATAAGAGTTCTGATGAATATTAAAAAGAGAGATCACATTTCCCCTTTTTTTTCGCTTCTCTCCATTGGTTCCCTGTTAAATCCAGAATAGAGTTTAAGATCCTCCTCCTCCTCCCTAAGCCCTTAAAGGAATAGTTCACCCTTTTTAAATGCTGAAATATGTTCTTACCTTACCTTAGACTAGTTGATATGTACTGTTTGGTCTTTGTCTGTGCGCTCTGTCGTGCAAACAGAGCACAAACGCAGCCTCTTCCACATACTGTATAGCTCCAAATCAGCTCCCGTCAGAAGCTACCAAACTCTTCCACGTTTTCCCTATTTAAATACAGTTACGTGAAGTGTTACACTAAAAAGTATATTAACACAGAAATGTAACATGCGAGTTTTCTCAGTGAATAAAAAAAGGGGTACTATATTGTGAGGCGTAATGATACGAGGAGCACTACGTCCGCGGACCTTTTTAGGAGTTTTTAGCGCTGGTATTCCCTGCCTCGTATTCATTTGGGTTAAAACAATCCCTGGTTTTAGAAATGAATCCTAATGTTTGCCTCAGTATGCAGGGTCCAGGAAGGGTGAAGTGCAGACAGGGTGGAGCACAAAATAGTGACTGAGAGACAGCTGGCTTCATCTAGCCTCCCCATCTGCACACAACAGCCTTTAATCCCACACAGATTAATTTTAAAGCCTCTTTCAGAGTTTAAACTCACTGTCAGCACTCAAACACAAGCCAACATGCAGACAGAAATACAGATGTGAAAAGCAGTGCTGAGAAATATCACAGTATCTCTCGCTTTGTTGAACAGATCTGACCAAATATGTAATTATGTCAGAGAGAAATCTTTTATCATTTCTACTTTTTAATCTAGTTCCATATCTGATCCGTATGGAACTAATGGTAATTTCTATATGAAATAAAAATAATCTACAATGTATCCAACTCCAGGAGTACAAATCTGCTCTTACAATACTATAAGTGTAACAACATATTCAAATAACAAATTGAGTACTGGTATTTCTAAAACATTCTATTGTAGCTTCATCAAAGAAGGCTTGTATTGTAATAACTCTTCTTGTAAAGTGCCTTGAGATGACATCTGTTGTGAAACGGCGCTATAGAAATAAACTGAATTGAATTGAATTCCGCCCATCTAAGAGCTCTATCACATAACAAACCAATAATGTAACTTATTTTTCGGGACTCAGAGGCAAATGTTTGAGATGAACGAGACAAGACAAATTTATACTAGAGTAGAAACCCCTTACATATGTTGTCATATTTAAATTCTACTTCCTTAAAAAAGTTGCCATAGTCTGGCTCATAAAGAGAGTGGGACGAACCCCTGAAAAACAAATTTCTGGAGGTCAGAGAGCGTGATTGAGATTAAGCATTTTAGAACATTATTCCACCCTTTCTTTTCTGCCTGTAGTAATGTCAACTCCCATTGAGCTATTGCCATGCCTTTCTTTAACCGTGTGTCCAGTTCTCTCCACTTAAGCATGCACTGTGTATGGTCTTGGCTACACTCATGACAACTCAAACTGCTGTTTATTTTTGACCAATCACTGTGGCCCACTGCAGGGAGTTTTAATCTTCACACCAAAAAGCTTGCATACAAAGCAGAACGCAGCATTGCTCCGTGGAGAGTACACTAACCAACTTCTGTTAACCTTTTCTCCATTTGGAAGACTTTAAACTGTAGGCTGGTTTGAAATGCTCTTCCATTGGTTCCCTTTGGAAAATGTAAATCAGGGCTGACTTTGAAGGGACCTCTCGGTACAATTTCCATACAATCAATGTCTGAAATGTTTGCCGGCCATAAAGCAGGATCAGTCGGAGGGGGCAGATATGTCTCATCGATGTATTTCTCAGATGGCTTTTCAGATCCAGGACTCACTCTGCATTCAGAAGTGTTGGCTTTGTGCTGAGCTCTGTCTGTAGGCGAACTTGTAATTTGTAACTGCTGGTCAGGGCTGGGTGTTGTTGCAGAAGTTACAGACCTGATGCCTAGCGGCTGATGCGCATCTAAACTGCTAGTGGATGGTTCACCTGATTGTTCTGATCTGATGGTTGTTTCTCCTTGCACATACTTGTACATTGAGCCTGCATTCAAATACACAAAGAAAATTAGTAATATTCATTTTAAAGTGAAATAAATGTTTAAACCATTGTAAAAAAAACTGCAATACATTATTTATAGGTTTATGTTGGCTTATGAATCACTGACTGGCATGTGACATTATCGAGAAGAACTAGAGAGGCACAATACAAACATTCTGTACACAACTAGAAAACTCTGTAGGAGATTAGCATAACTAATAAATCTATTAATCTACATGAAATCCCTTTTATAGAACATGTTTGATCAGGATGGATTATAATTCAAAATTAACATTCAGAACAAATGTCATCTCAAGGCACTTTACAACAAAAGTCATTTTAATACAATTATACAAACATTCCGATCAGTTAAAAGTTTTCTATGTAAGGAATCCCAGCAGATAGCGATGAGTCATCGACGTGTGCTTATGCCGGGATCATGCAGACTCCAACCACAGCAATTCCTCAGCAATCCCTTATACTGAGCAAGCATGTAGTGACAGTGGAGAGGAAAAACTCCCCTTTAACATGAAGTAAACTCCAGCAGTTATCAATATTGTTGCTTTCAATTTCTTACTCAGTTTTTTAATGTAATTTAACAGCTGTTGCCATGACCACAGATGAGGTGGAAAGTCACCAGAAAAAGCCAAAGCAGCAGGAAGAAGCTGGGCAGGATTCTCAGCTGCACTCACCTGACGACGAGAACATCCAGCCTCGAAATCGAAGTTCTACCGGCCGTGGTCTCTCACGCCTCTTCTCCTCCCTCCTGAAACGGCGTTCACAATGTGACAGTGATGGGGGACAGAGAGAGGATGAGGAGAATGAAGCTAAAGCTCCTATTGCTGACCCTGAACCGGAACTGAAAGTAGAGGGAGAGGTTGCTTTGGACCAACATTCAGTCAGCAGTGCAGAGGCTCAGGTAAGCGTACAATGTTGTTATTAAGTACCAAATAAAGCTTTCTAATTAGGATTTCATTTATTAATCCAACCGGGCTACACTAACCAACCTCACCCATGTAAATTCTGCATAAATCTGATGATCAACATTTTTGTTCCTTTTCACCATCAACACAACATAAATAAAACAGACTAAAAGTGATAAAACAGGCTTGTGTCCTACTACAGCTGGTGTAAACCCAAACAAAGTTTTAGAAAGATAACATCACACCACTAGTCAAACATAGTGCTGGGGATGTGATGGTGTGGTTCTGCTTTGCTACTTTAGGTTCTGCAGCATTTGCTATACATGATGGAGCCATACATTCTGCTCTATAGCAGAAAACTCTGAAGAAGAAAACTTGGCTTTAATTTCTGGGCCTCAAGGTCAAGCCCACTTAGCTTATGTAGCTACGCTAAAACCACCTCTGAATGACAAAAAGCAAAATGAGGGTTCTGGATTGGCCTGGTTATAGTACAAACTCCCATTCTAATGCATTAGCATTACTCTAAACTACCCACTCATTCTCACACCATGTAAATGTGGTGGAAATAGATGTGTGAAGAGAAAAATGTTTGATCAGAAACATTTAACTGTCATAAATCAGAAACAGAGAGACACATTTCAGCACTGTGGGATGAGCAATATCTATTTCTGGTTTTGTAATTTGTTGGCAGAATCCTGGCTGTGACACTATGCTTTTCTGCCTAAATAAGCCATATATTCTGAAAATATAGCCATTATCAATATCTATCTTGTATTTGAAAGGTGGAACAAAAATAAGACCCTTTTGTTTGCTGTCACTTCCGGTTTGTTTTTTTCCAGAAGAAACATACTACTCAGAAAAATGTAGCCATATGTAGGCATATTGTTAGCCATTAGCTTAGTGGCCTCTATATGTTCACCTATTTCTCTTCATTAGTTTAACTCCGCCCCCAAAGCCACTTGTGAACCTGCCTATTGTCCAAACACATTCTGAAAAGGAATGACAAGAGAGTGTGGTAACATCATTAAAATAAATGTGTCAGGCTTTTCAGGCAGAAAAGAGAGAGACAGAAGAGGAGATGACTGGAAAGGTGAAGGAGAAGAATGACGAAAAAGGAGAAGCAGTTGTTCTGGACAAGGAGGAAGAGGACAAAGAAGGAGATTTTGATCCTGAAGGAACGGTTAAGGAAGAAAAGGAGAAGACGACAGAGGAGGCAAAAACACCCAAGGCTCCACGTCGACCAAAGACTCTGCAGATCAAAGTCACACTGCTGGATGACACTCTGTTGGAGTGTGAGTTGGATGTAAGCACCATTTTTTTTATTCTTTTTAAATACAAAAAGCTGTAACTTAATACCTCATTTCTCTTTTCTATTACTTGTTGTATTATTCACATATACACTGACTAAAAATATAAATTCAACACAAAGTTTTTGCTCTCATTTTTCATGAGCTGAAAAAAAAGATCATAATGGAGACATATTATGACTATTTTTCCACTATTTAAAATAGCTCTATGAGTTCCAGAAAACACATTTTTGAAGTTGGCTTCAAAAATGGCTGCTTCAGTAGTTCAACCATACAAAAATTTTCAACCATACAACATTTTTTTCATGAAAAAGTAGTTCAGTCATACACATTTCCCATAGGAGGGGAATCTCCTGAGAACCTGATACTCAGAGAATTCAACAAAATAGTTCTGAATGGTTATTGAAGAAATGACTTAAAGTTAAAACAATATATTTAACTGCTTACTCACCAATTTCTTCCTGAGACGCCGACTATAAAGCCTTTCATCTTGATCTAGCTGACTCCAGCTCTCTAGCAGCATGGAGACCCCGCTCTTAGAGCTCCGTGCGGCTGCATGTCCTCAGTCTTCCCCTGGGTTTGAGTAGGTCAGATCAGCTGCTCGTCTGCCATCTTCCACCCGGAGTTTGAGTAGCCCTGTGCGGCGGCAGGTCCTCAAGCTTCCCCGCCCTTCTAAATACTTGGAATTCTTCCCCTTAAAAACAGCATTTAGGTCTATCAAATGTCACAAAACAGAGGACTTATTAATACTAAACATTAGGTACTTACTGGGGAAAAAATAAAGCATTTCATTATTTTTGGCACAACACTACTACCTCTCAGCGATCAAAAACCAAACAAACTGGTTTTTAGCAGTAATATCTCTTTACATTTTATTAGATTTTATATTTAGTCATTTGAAATGAAGGTTAGCTGTTTTTCAGCCACAGCCAATTAGGTTATTTGCCTCTTTCTGTCATAATTATGCAAAGTATTGTAAACTGACATTCATTGCACTCCAAATGGGAAGCTTTTATCCTTGTAGCAATAATTTTCGGGAAAACCATCCCAACAACATATAATCAAGCTAACATCATGTCAGATACAACCAACACTGTAACTGTGAGAAATGACCTTACTAACATGATACAGTCCTTGTCAAATATTGTACAAAAAAAGCAGTGGTAGAGGATTTTGTTTTGTTTTTGTACATCGTTGCAGTGTCTTTTAATATTTTTACTTGCACATACCTTAAAACGTTGGCCAGCCGGATGCTTTATGTTTCTAGTTTGATGTTGACATTGTCGATGTGCATTGTCGATGCCCTTACTTTTAATTCTTGGATCGAATCTCTTTTTTAAAATTTGATTTAGTATTAAACACTGATTAGGTAATTCTAACAGGAGATTTTAATATTTACTTTCATGAAACTGAAAATCATAGCTTAAATACGGCCTTTAATGTTATCTTCGACGTAATTGGGTTAACTCAGAAAGTGCAGGGACCCACACACTCGGGTCAGCACACTTTGGACCTTGTATTGACATACGGCATTGAGTGTGAGCAAATTAACAGTCCTCCCACATAACCCAGTCATATCTGAACATGTTCTAATAATCTTTGAATTTACTTTAACAGACCATCCCGAATCTTAAAGAACAATAATTCCATCTATAATCCTTCAGACACTGGTTTGTTTCATACTTCCTCATTGTGTCTGGCATTAGACAGTGTAGAATCATTAAAAAATAAGGTAAGTAGCTATAGGAGGTGGTCCCCTTGGTTTAATGCAAAGTGGTGTACTTTAAAACAAAATACTAAGAAATTGGTACTCTACTCACCTAGAGGATTCCTATTTAACCTGGAAAAATAGTCTACAGCCGTATAAGAAAACCCTTCAAAAAAGCTAGAACAGCAAATTTTGTATCTTTAATGGGGATGGCTAGTGGCAATGTCATCATAGCCACTTCCATGTCCAAACTAAATCGCGGTAGCAATGGTGCAGTGCTGTGTCCTGTTTTTTAATAACAGAAATAATGCCAATAAAAAAATATGTTACTACCGCTTTCCCCTGGATGAAAACGACAAGAGGAGATGACTTAAACTGAAATGGAAAGCTGGATCTCTAATCATTAAAATACATGTAGGTGTGGGCTAGCACCAGTATTTGCACTACGATGGAGTGGTGCCACATTAAATAAAAGAGAATAATTCAATATTTATGAGAATAAAGATGTCATTTATTTACTAGTTTAATGTACTTGTGAGTTTAAATTCATTATTTATGAGAATCAATTTGTTAGTTCATAATGAAAAGTAATATTTTACGAAATTAAATTAATTTACAAAAATAAAATAGCCTAATTTACAAGAAGTTAAGTTATAATTTAGGAAATTAAAAGCCAGGAGTGGTCACAACAAAATCTATTTACTCTGTCCTGTGATATAACACCAACATTAGCTTTAAAGGCTTCTTACCCCCAGCAGAAGCTCCATTTGGATAGATAGCTAGTGAGAAGTGTAAAAGAGTGTTAAGTTTGAGCAGCTACAGATCCAAGCTAGCCTGGTGGTGCTGTTGCGTTTCCATCTGATAGCTCCATTAAAAGCTGAATTCTTGGAGCCATGGCTGCACAAACATCACTGACTGCACAAAGTGAGGCATTACTCTATATTTATGCTATATCTAAAATTACTCTTTTAAAAAGTGACCAGTTCCTTGGCTACTGCCATTGTGTTTACATTAGGAGCAGCGGCGGGTTGACACGAAAGTGATATTGTGACGTCACGCTAGCCATCCCCATAGAGGTAAATAAAAGCATCCATAAGTCTTCTTCAACTTCATTCTCTTCATTGAATCCCAAGAATTATGCCATATTGTCCAGATGCCTTTTTCTCATAATTACTAATTACTAAATTGAAATAATCTTCAAATAATTTTCCCATAACCGTTCACCTTCTTTTAAAAACATAAAGCAATTTTTTTCAAGATGTTAAAGGTTGGATATGGCACATGAGCAAAGGAACACAGGGAGAAGATACAAACTCCACACATAAAGGCCTTTTCACCAGCCCCACCCAGGGTGTGGGTGCTGTGGAGGAACACACACCCCCTCAGCACCCACAGCGTCCCCGGTGGGAATTGAACCTAGGACCTTCTAGCTGTGAGGTGAGCTGCTCCACTGCGCTCTCTTATTCCAAATTATTTAAGGAAGTGTTCCCTCTGGTTACTGGCCCTATTCTAGACATGATGTATCTATGGGTGTTTCTCAATGCCCAGGAACCTCGGCATGATGCCTTGGTCCCGCCCCGGTTGCCTAGGAGATACGTCATCAGGGACCGCCAAGGCGTGTTCCAATGTTCATGTTCTATGGAGGAATCTGTCCTCCATTTGTTAGCCGTTTAGATAACTAACCAAGGATACATCAGACGTGCCTTGATGCCTTCTCTCGGTCAAACATTTCCCAGAATGCAGCGCGGTAGGAGCCGGCAGCAGCTAATTCGGGGGTAAATTTCTATTTTAAATGTAAGTCAACTAATTTTAACCATCGGGCTTATTTCTCAAATGTTTGATTTATTTATTTTTTTTAGATCCAAAGCAGTTATACATGGTTGGTTAGTTGCTTAGTAGTTGCAGCTTCCGTGGCTACCAGCTACTAATTCGTTTGCACATTTGATTTAACTGACGTATATAAAAAGAACAGTAAAACACTCATTACACATTTCCAGTTCCATGCTTAAAGTAATATTACTACGCTACAATGCTACTACGATGGGCAGGACGTACACAGAACACGTAAATCGGCAGCAGCGGTCACGTAAGGCTAGTCTGTCCCAAACCGTTTTTTTGACCAAGGAAGGACAGTGTCCTCGTAAGCAAGGCACCTCGCGTACCCAGGCAGTGCCTGGGTACGCGAGGTGCCTTGGCATTGAAAAACACCCTATCTTTAATAAATGGATATGTGCCTCAGGAATTTAAGGTTGCTGTAATCAAACCTTTACTTAAGAAACCCTCCCTGGATCAAGATCATTTAGCTAACTACATACCTATATCTAACCTTCCTTTCTTATCCAAAATTCTTGAGAAAATAGTTGCTAATCAAGTATGTGAGCTTCTAAACAGCAACAACCTGTTTAAAGAATTTCAGTCAGGTTTTAGATCTCATCATAGCACTGAAACATCTCTGGTGAAAGTTACTAATGATATTCTAATGGCCTCAGATAATGGATTTGTGACTGTTCTGGTCTTGTTGGATCAGGAGGTAGGATTACAGAGAAACAAGTCGTTTTACTTCGTGGTCCAACATTAACTGAAGGATATAAGTTAAATTCCAGGACAATTTAATACTCTATAAAACCAACGATAACATCATATATATGTCTATCCCAGAAGTTGAAAGCTGTAAAATAGTATGATATAGTTCCTTTCCTTACTTATAAAGCCCTTAATAATCAAGCTGCATCGTACATCAGAGATCTGATTGTTCCATTTGTTCCTAACAGAGAACTTTGTTCTCAGAATGCAGGTCTAATGGTAGTTCCTATGATTTTTAAAAGTAGAATAGGAGGCAGATCTTTTAGTTATCAGGCTCCTCTCCTGTGGAACCAGCTCCCAGTTTTAGTCCATGAGGCAGATACTCTGTCTGTTTTTAAGACTAGGCTTAAAACCTTCCTTTTTGATAAAGCTTATAGTTAGAGTGGCTTAGTTTATCCTGAGCTATTTTTGTAGTTATGCTGCTATAGGTTTAGACTGTTGGAGGACAGACTGACCACTTTTCTTCTCTGTGCTACTTTTCTATTCTACTACTCTCCCATTGTATTTTTTGCTGTTATTTTGGCTGTTAATCTTGTTTTTTCTTAGGGTTTTTCTCTCCATAAAAGCTCCACCTGGTCTGATATCCTGCTCAGCTACAACGCCCCCTGCTGGATGGGGAGCATCAAGTCGGATGATGCTCCCGGTGACCAAACATCCTAGCCTGGGGGCCAGCCGAACTTAGTCCCACCCACAACATGGTCTAGAGGTTCGGTCTGGCATTCCTCCATTGAGGAGCAATTATGCCCGAACAAGGTCTGGTCGGACCAATCAAATTGGGCTTACGATGATTGACAGGTGAACAACAGTAACTTATTCAGCCATGTCACCAAGGAGCGCCTGGGTTGAATTTGTTTACAACAATGGCTGACGCTGGAGAACTGAGATGTGTAGATTCATACATCGAGTCTGTTCTAGAAGATATCGACATGGCATTCATTTTAAAGAGGAATTCTAAGAGAGGAACAGATAACGTCCGTTGCTCCACCTAGCAACGTCACACACTTTCGGGGCTCTGATTAGTTATAGGTCTATCCAATTGAGTGCAGAGGCATTTTTGTCCTGGTTCGGTTAAAACATGCCCCGTAATCGCAGCCGAATGGAGCAGTATCAGACTCACATTCTGATTAGAATTGATTGTGGCTACGTCAGGCTACAAACATCCTCCATGTCTTGTTATCAACATTTTACTTTCTTTAATATAGAAAGTACTCTTACATGAGTTCTTATGTTCTTTCTGTGTCTCTTCTCTGTCTTCTCAGACTCCCAGACAGTCGTGGCAGATGACCGCTTTTACTGAGTCAGGTTCTGGTTCTGCTGTCGGCTTCTCCCTGTTAAAAGGGAGTTCTTCCTCTCCACTGTCGCTACATGCTTGCTCAGTATGACGGATCACTGAGGGATTGCTGTGGTTGGAGTCTGCATGATAGGGCACAAACTCACATCAATGACTCATATATGATCTCTTTATGACGATCTGAACGGCACAAATCAGATTTTTTTCAAATACAACCCAGGTCACTTGCATATTTGGTACTACATCCGATTCTTAACTGATGTTTTTGAAATTGACTTTGGTTTGAATGGTCACGTCGCATTAAATCCGTCCTGTACGTCACTGACACAGACAGACTATCGCCCTGCAGCAGTCCTAACTCACACTGTGAAGATGATTTTGAATACACTGCCCATGTTTATCTATTAATTAAATCCAAACTCAACCTGAGTCGTCTATTGAAAACCTGTGACACAAGCAGAACTGACAGAATACAGTAACTACATCTTTGGAAAAGTTTTATATTCAGCAGTGTTCGCTCGCTTTACTACTTTTTTTTTATCCCACGGTTTTTTCCTTCATGCTTTGGGGAGTGATGACCCTTCTTTTCACCTGAGGGGGTGGGGATTCCCCAGCCGGACATAGTGCGTGGAAGGATCACGTTATTCCAGCCAGATCCTCCCCAATCCGTCAGGCACCCAGGTCAGCCAGGAGGGGGCAGTGTACAGCCCAGACTAGTGCATGTTTCTGTGGGAGTAGCTCACATTAGCTACTAAAGGGAACATGGGGAGAACATACAAACTCCACATAGAAAGGCCCTTTTGCCAACCCCACCCAGAGTGTGGGTGTTGATGATATGGAGGAACACACACATCCTCAACACCCACAGCGTCCCTGGCGGGAATCGAAACCCAGGAACCTAGCTGTGAGCTGGGCTGCACTACCAGCTGCACCACCGTGCTCCCTTCGCATTACTTTTTTGATGACTATGATTTTGACTGTTGGAAGGGGTCCAAAAACTCCTGTCATCTATTTTTATCTGTCAAATTTTCAAATAAAATTGGCACATTCAGTAACATTTCATTTTAATTCATTCTAATTGATTGTCCTGGGCAAGAACTGTGCAGCTGTTAATGACCTGCTGCTCCCCCGCAGACATAATTTGCACTCTATCTCGTGGATGCGCCTGTCTCTCTTCAGCGCTGTTACAATGTACTGTAGATGTAAAGGGCACAGAGTCCATATCTGAGCTGATGCTCAAACACTCTCATAGAAATTTTGTTTTTAATGATTTACTTTCCTGAACTGCGTGCTTTACAAGTTTTTTAAAAAGCTGTAAAGGACGGTAACCCTGCTTGAATGTTAACTATATTATGATTATTTCCATTTTATTTCTCTGGAATGTCGCTCAGCTCAATTTATTTGAAGGGGGCGTTGCTGTGCAAAAACTAAATATCACTACATTAATATTAATACAGATTTAATCTTATATATTTAATAAAATATTATTTATAATGTAGGCAAGGCAAAGCAATTTTATTTGTATAGCACACTTTCAACACAAGGCAATTCAAGGTGCTTTACATATGATTAGAATTACAAATGAGCAGTTACACAAAAAAATAATCAAGAAAATACAACAATGTAGGGACAAATGAGTGTTACAATTAAAAACAAAAAAGTAAAAACAGTTACTCATGAGCGAGTCTAAATAGGTAAGTTTACATTTTAGATTTAAAAGGTAGTTTGTTCCAGATATAAGGAGCATAGAAACTAAAAAGTTGCTTCCCCATGTTTGGTTCTGGTTCTAGGGATGATCAGTAAACTAGAGCTGGAGGACCTGAGTGATCTGGATGGTTTGTACCATGATAGCAGATCTCTAATGTAATATCTGGTGCTAACCCATTCAAAGATTTATAAATTAATAAAAGCACTTTGAAGTCTATTCTCTGAGCTACATGGAGCCAGAGGAAGGACTTTAGAACTGGGGTGATGTGTTCTACTTTCTTGGTTCTAGTGAGAACACGAGCAGCAGCGTTCTGGATCAGCTGCAGCTGTCTGATTGACTTTTTAGGTAGACCTGTGAAGATACTGTTACAGTAATCAAGACGGCTAGAGATAAATGCATGGATGAGTTTTTCTAGGTCTCCTTGTGTCATTAGTCCTTTAATCCTAGAAATGTTCCTCAGCTGATAGAAAGCTGACCTTGTTATTGCCTTTATGTGACCTTGGAGGTTCAAGTTTGAGTCCATTATTACACCTAGATTTCTGGCCTGGTTGCTAGTTTCTAGTTGGACCAACTGAAGCTGTGCACTGATATTTAATTGTACTTTTTTGGGTCCAAAGAAAAGTACTTCAGTTTTGTTTTTGTTCAGTTGGAGGACATTATGGGACATCCAGCTGTTAATTTGCTCAGTGCATTTATTGAGGATTTGGACAGGTTCAACATCACCTGGTGACATTGAGATATAAAGCTGAGTGTCATCAGCATAGTTGTGGTAGTTGATATTATTGGTGGTTATGATCCGGTTTAATGGGAGCATGTAGATGCTAAATAGGAAGGGCCCTAGGATGGAGCCCTGGAGAACTCCGTCTGTGATTTCTGTGTTTTGTGATGAGAACTGGCTAATCGGCACAAAGAAGTTCCTGTTCTTGAGGTAAGATTTGAACCAGTCGAGTACTGTACCAGAGAGTCAGCTCTCTAGACATTCCAGTAATATATCATGATCAACGGTGTCAAACGCCGCACTGAGGTCTAATAGTACCAGCACTGTGGTTTTACCATGGTCAGTATTTGTACGGATATCATTGAAAACTTTTACGAGGACTGTCTCTGTGCTATGGTACCTATGAAAATCAGACTGATAAATATCCAGGCGGTTGTTCATTGCTAGGAAGCTATTTAATTGTTGCAACACGTTTTCAATAATTATACAGATAAATGGGAGATTAGAGAGTGCATGTATGCAATCAGATCTTGAACATCAGAAAGTCAATCAGTACATCTGTTCCAACCCCAATACCAACATTGAGCCCACTTAACACCCATGCAGAGAAAATTACTGATTTCCAAACAATAAAACAATTGATCCTTGTTGAGATAATTGAGAAACTAAGTTCTGCCACCTTCTGACGGGATATCTTACCAACAGGTTTCCTTAAAGTCCTCTCAGCCATCAAGGAGGATCTGATCCAAATAGTTTACTCATCCCTCCTATCAGGCATTTTCCTACAAACTCTAAAAACAGTAGTTATCAAACCAATACTAAAAAAGAAGAAACTAGAATGCACGTTAATGCAAAACTACAGACCGATCTCTAATCTCCCATTTATCGGGAAAATTATTGAAAAAGCTGTGTTCCGACAGTTAAACAGCTTCCTAACAATGAACAACCGCTTTAGCTCCTCTTCAGTACAAGAGATGGTACGATTTGGGGGCGCAGGAGAGGTGCGCCCTGAGGGGGCGGGGCTTAGATATCGTCCCCCTCCAGCTGTGGGACTGAAATCAAACAACGTCACAGATGTCTGTCATACAGCGCAGCTGATAAACAGGTCAGACCACGGGAGTTTGAGACGAACGAAAAGAAACGCAAAATACAGAAAGAGAAAAAGGATAATTCAGTTATATCACTAAAAACAATTATGTATGAGAGAAAAACATAGCAGGAGAAGCTTTTAAAATGTAAAATACCATTCAGCAGTAAATGGTGAGTAAAACGTGCCGTATTTATATTGAATTATGCATTTTGGGTCGCTGTATAGCTTGAGTACATTTCATAGTAAGGTATCACTGGCTAAAAAATGCGCATTATTCAGTTTATGTTTTCGGACTTAAATTAGTGCTTATCATTAGCGGAAGTAGCTGAGTAGACACCGCTACTTCACAATAAGAGCATGTTTTCCTATTGTTTTAATTGATAGATTTATAGTTTATCTGCTGAGTGTTTACTTATGGAAAAGAGTAAGTTATGACATTTTATTACTAAGTCTATATTACATTTGATTTATCTAATGTTTAACACTGCTGATGATATCCAAATATTAAGTTTATTCATATATTTAGGTAATTTCTACATTACCTTGCATTTGTTCTTATTTTCCATATGAGATCACACATATCATCTCCTTCCTCACATTTATATCACCCAAACCTGTATCAGCAGCTTTTTGGAAATAATAAAGAACAGCAGAAATATAACAGCCTTTTCTCTAACTCACACCTTCTCATACTCTGAATGGCTTTAAGTGGAGCTCTGGCAGGTTCTCCCAGTATGAACAGAGTGATCCCAGTCTGAACCAGAACCTCTATAGACAGCTCAGTGTTTCCTCCTCTACAGTAGCAGTCTGTTCTAGAGAAACTGTTGAAGCCTCTGACTGAAATCATTCTGTTGTGGTAGGATAGTCCCATTTAGGGAAGATCAGGGTTGTCCAACATTATTAAGAAACAGTCAGCTTTAATTTGCCTTAGCAACTGGCTAAAAGATAAAACTATCTATTAATCGCTCCTTTATTAAATGAAAAAGAGCTATGGCAATTTGATTTGTCCCTTTACACCTCAAATAGTTTTTTTAGTCATATTTGTAATGTTAATTAGTCCGGATTAATTCACAGCTACCATGTAATTAATCAGGTTAAAAAATATTAATCGCATGGCAGCCAACATTTAACCATCATAGTCATAGCCCCCCTGGAGAAAATTCCATCAGCCACCACTGAGTGATACTATTATTGCCAATACTATTGTTCTTAAATTGTTGTTTTTAATTCAGTGCTATTGTTTTTTATAAATGTTCGTATATGCTTTCTCTTTTTGATTCTATGTTTTAATTTTCACATTTCTGTAATCATGTAACGCGCCTTGAATTACCTTGTGTTCAAAGTGTGCTATTCAAATAAAAATTGCCTTGCCTTGCCTTCATTAAGTGACCAACAGGCCGGTAATCAAACTTTATCATGTCTCCAATTATTATAATTACTAGTCTCAATGTTTTGTTCAGGTTGACTCAAGAATTGGTTTCAGAATTTAAGTCTGCCTCCATGTTTGCACAAAAATATATAAAATAAACTCCTCAGTCTCTTCTTTTCTAATATAGGTTGGACTACCTTTAATGTCCCAATGTGATTTATAACAAGTAGCAGCTAGCGCAGAGAAACATCCAAGTATGTACAGCATAATGGCCCAAAAATGGACAAAATTAGATGTTTGCTATTATTTTTGTCTTTTTTTCCTAGAGGTCTATTGGTGACTCAGTATTTCATATTGATGAAGTCTTCTTTTTTGTTGACGAGATCAGATGAATCACAGTGTGAACTTTCTTAATTGTCTTTCTGTTTGCGCTTATTTGTTAGAAACATGCCAAAGGCCAAGAATTGTTCATGAAGGTCTGTGACCACCTCAACCTAATGGAGAAAGACTATTATGGCCTGGCCATCTGGGAGACCCCCACTCTGAAGGTTTGAACATTTATTATAAAAAACTTCTTTATTCATTCACACAAAAGATCATCTTGTCAAAAATTCATTTAATTAATGATCCTGAGGCAGCACATTAGTGCAGTTGATAGAACTGTTGCCTCGCAGCAGAAAGGTCCTAGGTTTGAATCCCAACCTGGGTTCTTTCTGCATGGAGCTTGCATGTTCTCCCTCTGTATGCGTTGGTCCCCTCCAGGTCCTCCAGCTTCCTTCCACTGTCCAAAAACTTGACTGTTAAGTTAATTGTTCTCCCTGCTCTCCCACAGAGACAAGCACAGGGAAAAACAAGCACACCCTCACACTTTGGTGTGAGTAATGCATTAATCATGCATTTCTCTTTTTTTTTCTGACAGACCTGGATGGATTTGACCAAAGAGATTCGGAGGCAGGTTCAAGGTGAGCTAAATACACAAATAAATGAGTTTTCCTCTCACTGCAACAGTATCTATTTATTACAAACACACTTAATTTTGCTCTTCAGGTGGCAATTACAATTTCACTTTTAATGTGAAATTTTACCCACCGGACCCAGCCCAGCTGTCAGAGGATATAACAAGGTATCCCATCGATCATTCTGCCTAATAACTTTAATTTTATTGTATAAACCTCCCTTTTTACACTAAAGACAGTTTTTACACTAATTGAAGCAAACTTGAATGAATTTATGAGTATTTGTATTTGATATACATAATGAGTTAAACTATAACAAATTAAGAGTTTGATATGAGAGTTTAATGGAAAAAGTCTGGAGCTGCAGGTTGAGTTTAGATGAAGTGAAAAAAGTTGTAACATGAGTGTAGAAGTGTGTGAGAAAAAGCACTGGTTGATGCGTTGCAGGTGTTCAGGACATATTGTTCATCTGTGCAGTGCTAGCTACAACTATAGATAGAAGAAAAGCTCTTGTCTCATAAGTGGCCTCTTTATTATTTTTCTTCCATTTCTTCTTTTAATAATTTTTGTGTAAGTCTGAACCCTGTTCAGTATCACTGCTATAATATCAAGCACCTACATTTAAAATAGCGTTGAATACAAAAATAATTAATTCAGGTAACACACAGGAAGGTTTTGAGTTAACATCAATGGCTGACGTAAAGCATATTAGGACAGCTATCAGTAATGTATTATCTCAAGCACTTGGTCTATTCAGCACACAGGTTGATTATGAACCCAGCCACCAACTCATTCACTGTTCTTAAGGAAAACCTGTGTGAAATACACTATATTTAAAATGGATTTAAACATCCAGTTTTTGTTTTTACAATATGGAAAAATACTCAGGAAATACACAATTGAAAGATCAACATTATTTTTAAATTACATACAGAGTCAAATTATTTAAGAAAAGATTAACTGAAAATTCCAAAGAAAGGTTCAACAATCATTTTAAAATAGGATGATATTTCTAAGGATATTTGGCTAAATGTAAATATGAGCCTTCAGTGCTCTGAAAATACATATTTTTAAATATTAAAATAATTTTATTACACTTGAGCACACATCTGTTTAATAAACACAAGCTCTCAACCTTAATATGACATTACAGGTGCTGGTCATAAAATTAGAATATCTTGAAAAAGTTAATTTGTTTTAGTAATTCCATTCAAAAAGTTAAAATTGTGTATTAGATTCTTTCATTACTGAAAGTCTGATAGATTTCAAAGGGTTATTTCTTTTAATATTGATGATTATAACTGAAAACAAATGAAAGGCCAAATTCAGTATCTCAAAAAATTAGAATATCAATTAAAACCAATGCAAAAAAATTATTTTTTTGAAGTTTTGACCAACTGAAAAGCATGAACATGAAAAGTATGAGCATATACAGCATTCAGTATGTAGTTTTTGGCTCCTTTGGTTCGGATTACTGCAGCAATGCGGCCTAGCTTGGAGTCCATCAGTCTGTGGCTCTGCTCAGGTGTTATTAGAGACATATCATTTGAAGCCAATGTAGGGAGGCCAGAATAGGGGTTATATGTTATATGTTCCCGCTTGCTGGTACCAGTCAGCAGGCAAGCTGCTAGGTTGTGAACCAATTTCAAACGATGCAGAGAAGACTGATCTAGACTAACATAAAGAGAGTCGCAGTAGTCCAACCAGCAAGACAGAGACAAATAATTAATATGTTAAAGACTCTAGCAGGGAGGTATAGTTTAACTTTAGCTAGTAGCCTAACCCTGAATTTACACCGAAGCGGCAGGTGAGCATAAGTGTTTTTTACGTCCATCTATTTAAAGGCATCAATACACACCAAAACGTGAAGCAAGCGTCGGGCCTGCCGTTTCCCTGACTTCTATACTGCTGCTCCTCTTTGGTTATAAAATGGTTAATAAAAGAACCCGATGTATTGAGTTGTTGAAATAAATTATATATAAGTGTAGAAAATAGCCTGCTAATGTTTGTTGCTCTCGCTTGTTCGCTTTGGGATCATACCCAGCTCTACAACTATTTCTTTTCAACTGTTTCAGCTGTTTTCTGTGTTGGCACATCTGTAGCTTGGAAGATTGCTGCAAATATGCTTCAAAAATAGAACTCAAACTTATTTTTAGGGTTGTGTCACGTGGTGATGCGGGTAATACATGCGTATAGCGCAACTGTTGTGGAAATTGATAAAAATGAAACCGTTTGTGCCACGCGCTTGGGACATATTCAGTTACGTTTGCGTTACGCTCAAATTACTCTTTGGTGTAAATTTGGGGTTTAGGTGATATAAGCAAGACTTGACAACTTCTCTAACGGTTCTGTTATATTAAAAGGGCTCAGATCCTTAGAAAAAGGTCGACCCGTTGGTAAGATCAGAGAGCCAAATACCCACCTTCTTTACTGAAACATTGCACTTCCTGTTGTCATGGGGTGGGGCATAGATGCCATGGGTAAATTACTTCAACACAGTGTTCAGTGGTGGTATGTAATGACAGCCCTGAAGTATGATAGAGCTGTGACATTTAACGTGGCAAATAATACACCTTGAAATTATGTGGTGAAAAGGTAAAACAGCAGGCTTTTTAACGCCCACAAGTATGATGGAGCAAAATCCTTCTAAAAATGTCTGGTCCCCCAAGCTTGTGAAGACCCTCAATCATTTGTAAGTGTGTAAGTGATAAACTGAAAGAGGAGTTTGTTCTTATGTGACATATATTAATAGCACAAAATGTCAGCCTTGATCCAAAATAGCTGAGTTTCTATGAAGTTTTGAGTTCCAAAAAAAGTTTGTTCAAGAACTTTCATACAAAAAATCACTTTTCTATATGAAAGCAATGCTTAACGCTGGTTATTTTAATGCTTCTAGGGGGCGCTGTGAAGCAATTAGGCCCCCACCCGCCAAATATTTACATGTGTGTCTCTTAGGGGTTGGACCAATATCCATGTTCTTGAATTTGGTGCAGATCAGACAATGCATGTGGAAATTAGAGCCAAACGTATTTTCAAGGTGTGACGCCAAGCTTCGCCAAGCTTCGCCAAGCTTCGCCATGCAACCACAGCCACACCCTCTTTCCAAAACTGTCAGCATGGGATAAGAACTTACCACAACTTGTTTTCAGTTGCTGACCACAGCAAAATGTTAATTAATTAAAGCGAGACAAATATGGACCTTTCACTGTAAAACTTTTCATTTCCTGTTGTAAGGGGGAAGGGAATAAATGACATGAGAGAACGAGTGACCTTCATTGTTACGCTTTTACATTTATGGCGAGAAGCCTATGTTTGAGGCCTAACAACACCTACCTAGTATGACACAGCAAAATTCGTTTGATAACTTTTGATCCCCAATGCCTTAAATCTGTAGTCACTCGTTTAGTAGTCTGTTGGTCAAAAGCTGTAGGATGAGTTTGATCAAATACGGCACCTATAAATGGCACAAAATTACGTGTTTGATTTAAAATGACTGACTTCCTGTTGGGTTTGGACCTTGGCTCCAAGATAGTTTTTTGTAGAACCTGCGGCCCTACACATGCGTGTTGAATGATGTTGTGCTCAGATAAAGTATGGCTTGAGGCTGGTGTTTTTAAGGTTTGTAGGGGGCGCTGTGAAGTAGTTAGGCCACTCCCACTAGATATTAGCATACACACCTCTCCTGGGATGGACTAATATCCATCATGTTGAATGTGGTTTGGATTGGATGAGTTTTCTAGAAATTAGAGCCAAACGTATGTCTGTGGCATGATGCCACACTTCTCCACGCTGCCACAGCCACACCCTTTTTTGAAAACCCTCAGTAATTGACACACAGGTACCCCAATTGATTTCCAACGACTTTGCTGCATTATTATGCTAATTTACACAACTGTGTTAATACTAGGGCTGTCACGACAAAACATTGCACTTCCTGTTCTCAGGTGGGCGGGGCTTAAGTGATATCAGCATTTGGCCATCTAGGATCATCAGGGACCTGATGAACATCCAACACTGAAGGTTTCTGAAGAGGAGTTGTAGCAGTTTAATATTTTTTGCCGTATAGTCCAATTTTGAGGCCTGGCCATGCCCCTTCAACATGCTCAAAAACTCAAACCCTTGATAACTTTTGATACCCCATGCCTGAATGCTATTCTAACCGATTTACAAGGTGATCGCTGAAAATTCCAGTGAGGAGTTCTCCAGAGTTCCACATGTGTGAAATTGTAAAATTGACCCTTTGACCCAAAATGGCAGACTTCCTGTGCATCTGGGACTATGACGTCATGAGAGTTTTTGTTTCTCCGGAACAGTTGTAACGGGGCATCAAGTTTCAAGTTTCTATGTTAAACCATGTGGAATAGATAAAGTTTAGGGGGCGCTGTCGAGTTATTCGTCCACGCCCCTTTTAAATTCCATTAGAATACGTACATTTCACACACCTGATGCCCCCCCCCCCAATATTGTGAGTTTTCGTATATGTTTAGGCCTCCAAAAAGCCAATTCATTTGGTAGAAGAAAAATGAGAAACAATACAGAATACAGATAAGATACAATAAGCCTTCTCAGCATTTAGCTGCTCAGCCCTAATTAAAGCTGCAAGCAGCCTCGAGCGGCCCTCGCAGCTTAGCGCCGCTCCGGCCTGTGCCACGACCGCAACACTCACGTATCACCCGCCTGAATGCCATTTCTACACGTACACCATGCCTGATGATAAAATCAGCATGACAAAGTGTTTAAAATGTTAAAATGGCAACTTTCAAACAAAATGGCCGACTTTATAGGAGAAAAGGACCCTGGCTTCAAAATTGTGTTGAGTCGTCTATGGTAGCAACATTTTAAAAAACATAGTCAAAAGCTTTGGTTGACAAGGAATGTTTTAATAATTAATTTGGGTACTGTGCAGGTATTAGGCCAAGACCACCAAATATTTTTGTACATGTATGTGTTTAGGGCCGGATTAATATCCATCTTGTTGAATTTGGAGTAGATCAAATAATGTGTGTGGAAATTAGAGCGTATTTCCATGGCATGATATGAGGATTCGCCATGGTGCTACAGCCAAACCCTCTTTCTAAACCTCTCAGCTCTGTACAAAAAATTAAAGTAGCCTCTCATCAATCACTTTCCACATGTAGATGTTGATTAGGTAAAAGGAGCCAAATAAACACCTTCCTTACTGAAACATTGCACTTCCTTTTGTCAGGGGGTGAGGCTTAGATGACATAAGTGAATTACTACAGCACAGTGTTCAGTGGTTGTATGTGTGTAAGTATGATAGAGCTGTGACTTTTAATGTGGCAATAATACGCCTTGTAATTACATGGTAAAAGGTGAAACTCCTATGTTTTTGATCCCGTGTGCTTGAGAAGATGCTCATTCATTTGTAAGTGTCGAATTTATGAGCTGAAAGAGGAGTTTGTTATTATGTGACATATATAAATAGCTTAAAATTGCAGCTTTGATCCTAAATGGCTGACTTTCTGTAAGGTTTTGACCTGGGTTCAAAAAAATGTTGTTCAAGGCAATCAGAACCTATCTGCTGAATTTCACTTTCCTATATGAAATCAATGTTTAATGCTGATAATTTTAATGCCTCTAGGGGGTGCTGTGCAGGAATTAGGCCCCACCCACCAAATATTTGCATGTATATCTCTTAGGGGTTGGACCATAGACTGTATATATAAATGGACAAACCCTTGTTGACGTCACCCATAGGTTTCTTAAGAGAAAAATGAAGCCAACTGGGCGGTTCCCACTGCCGCCATCTTGTCTGCGTCACTCGCCTCGTCACTCTCAGAACTGTGGTGCTGTGAGGCTGGGGGCGGAGGGTTAACGCTCCGAGCCGACATAGCTACAAGCTAGTCGGAAGCTAACTGAAGCTAACGTAGGCTGCAGCCGGTTTGTTGCCGCGTTTTTCAACAATGATCACTTTAGACCCAGAAACATCTCGAGTAGAGAAAACATATTGATATAATCAGACCAAAATGGGTCAGGTCAATACGGCCTTATATGGTGTTATTTCCATTACCATCGGTGGAGGGTGAGGACCTAGACGGGCTCATCTTAACAACACATCCAGCAAAAAGCAGTCACAAATTCATAATGAAAACTCAGATGTAGTAGTTAGGCTTAAAAATGGTGGTCCGATTGTTGTTTAAAGACGCTGTCATGTTGCCCAACCAGTGACTCTGCCTTCTAGCCAATCAGTGACCAACAGCCTTCTGATGTCACTTTTCAGTCTCTGCTTGGCCCTGTTGGAACCGCAGCGAATTTGGAACGAAAAACTGCATTAGCCTGGCCCGACTCAGCCCGACTTCTGCCAGTGGAAAAAGCCAATTGTTTGCCGGACACCACTCAGACAACCATCGATGAAATGACAGAATGCGACTAAACATGTTGTCCCTAATCCGATCGGTCAGGGGACCAGAAAAGATTACACAGTCCGACATCATTTTAGCAAATTTACACACAGAAGCAAAACTAATTTTAGTGACCTCCGATTAGCGTAACCGGGTGTCATTACCGCCAGCGTGAATAACAATCTTATTGTATTTATGCTTAACCTTAGCCAGCAGTTTCAGGTGGAATTTTATGTCACCTGTTGGTGGCCCCTGGCAAACATTTGAGCATGGTCAATAGTGTCTCTAATACCAACTTTCTGACTATGGAGCTACCTATTACCAGTTTCGTCTTCTCACCGGGTGTATCACTGAGCGGTGATAATCTGTTGGGGTTGGGTGCAAATGTTGTGTGTTAGCAAAGTGACTTCACAAAAAAATCGTGTCAATAACTCAAAGTTGGAGAATCATGACTTGTCATTTTAACACAATCATTATTTGAAAATGTAAACTTTTGTAATTGTAATTATACCAAAATATATCAAAATCATTATTAACATTCTGTTTCTTAAATTTGAAACCCTATTTCAGTTCTCCTAGAGAAGTTCTAACTAATGTTATTTCTGTATGTGCTGAAGGTACTACCTGTGTCTCCAGCTAAGGAAGGACATCCTACAGGGCCGCCTTCCTTGCTCATTTGTCACCCTGGCTCTGTTGGGCTCGTATGCCCTGCAGTCAGAGCTGGGTGAGTATGACCCTGAGGTGCATGGCAATGAGTATGCTAAGGAGATGAAAATGGCGTCAGGTCAAACAAAAGAACTGGAGGATAAAATGATGGAGCTTCATCGTACGTATAGGTAAGAATACAGTCTATGGGGCAGTGTACACGACAACGTTGCTGTTTTTGTTTGAATTCTCAGGTAAAAACGACACAACAGGGCGAGAAATCTGATCCTGTTGAAAACCATGTAGTACATATGCCCAGACTTTAGATGGCAGTATGCCCCGTGTATGCAGCATTTATGTTTCCTCCGGTTTCCTCCTCCTTACATGGAAAAGAGTTGAAGAATGGCGGAGTGCACATGTGTCTACATGACAATAAATCACTAAGCATTGTCAGAATTCTCCACACCGGGAACCTGTTTTCGATAAGTAACTTTTTCGCACCCCATTCTCGTATAAATGAGAAGCCGAATCAAAGACAAAAAATTTTATTTTTGCTGAAAAACATTGTTGTGTAAACTGGCCCTAAGTCAACCAGTGATGGAATAGGTTTTCAGATTCCCAAAATATTATCAGTTATTTATATGTCTATTTAATGGTGTCCCTGCAATTTATAATGAAAATAATTTTTCATTTCAATTAACAACAACATATTCATTTAATAATTCACAAAAAATGTAATGATTGTATTTTGTCTTTACTGTTTTTCAATGCATACAATCTTGCATCTTCATATTTTTCCTTTTTGGGGTCATGGCAGGACAATGAGCCCGGCCCAGGCAGACCTGATGTTTTTGGAGAATGCCAAAAAGCTTTCCATGTATGGCGTGGACCTTCACCAGGCAAAGGTAAGCTGAAGGGGATTAGTCAGGCTCAGGTCTCCTAACATTCATGTCCATGTTGTAGCAATGCTGGCCACTTGGTGAGCCAGAGCCTGTCACATAAGTTGGTCAGGTGACTTGCCTGTCTCGTACTCTGCTCTTCAAAAAGCTTCACTACTCATAACTTATCTGTCCATTAAATCATGCACACAAAAATTATCCTGCTTATTATGTATTCTATTCCTGCACCATCCCCCCACTTTAGCCATGCAGTTTGCTGAAAGGAGTGGGTTAAATAGTATGGTAGCATTACAAATGAAAAAAAAAACATAACTGGCCCGTGTTGTGCAGGATCAGAGCAAATCATTTGGGACAACAATGAACTGAATGCAGTTTTTTTACATAACAGATGAATAATTGAGCCTAACTGACCCTCTGTTAATTACGCTCTTTTTGGGGCTGAACAAAAAAGAAGAGACTGTAGACTGTAGTTCTGTTTTTTTGCCTGAAGTATACTGTTGAGGGAAGGAACTGGTAAAAAAACAAGAAAACAAAATTACAAGATGTCAAAGTACAACAGGACATCCACGACATTTTAAGCAAAACATCTAGTTCTGAAAAAAAATACATGTACTAAGCTCTGTTAAGAAGACAAATTTAATAGAAAAAATAATGTTTTGTCTTTTAGTACTTTGTAAAAAATACCCAGGGTATATTTAGTTTGCACCAAAAGTTGCTTGCCAACCGCCATTAAACGAAAGTTTATGGCTTATGTTATTAGTTTAAATATTTTTGTTATAAGTCTTAAAAGTCCTATGTTGTTGAACTCAGCATATATTTTAAACGTTCCTTGAATGAATCACAGGTGTTATATACAGCAGTACAGAGACCTTCTGTCTAATGTTGGGGTGTGGCTTATTAAAGAAAGATCAGCTCTATTGGTAGCATAGTTGGCTTGAAATCGGAGGGTCGTAGGTTCTATTCCAGGTTCCTCCAGTCACATGTCGATATGCCCCTGGGCAAGGCACTAAACCCCAAAAATTCTACATCGTCCTACCGAGCTATGTTGGTTATGGGTGTGTGAATGGGTGAATGTGGCTTCAATGTAAAGCGCTTTGAGTGGTCAGTATGAAAAGCACTATATAAGTTCAGTCCATTTACCTGCAGATAGATTTTTTTTTACTTTTGACATCATTTTAAAGAAAGCAACTTTGTTTGTAAGTGGGAGAAATTAATCGAGAATTTACTGATTTATGATTGGTCAGTCTATTTAGCGTGATAATGCTCCGATATCTTTCCCCCATCTGGAAGGACATTGTGGATGCAATACAGACCAGTGTCTTGTTGGAATTACCACCGTGCTTAAAACTCCTTGGTTGTGTATGAGGACTACAGTATGTGTGCAAATTTGATCAGGAATCACAGGAGAGGAATCCAACAAGCTAAATAAATCATCAATAAATAAACCAACAAGGCAGCTCATTATTATTCTTCATTTCATACAGTCTGTAATCTTCAAGGAATATCAGCGACAAATTTTCACAGAAGGTAGATAAGGGTGGTCAGAAATGTTGCTAGATTTGTCTCTAGGCGCTTTATAGAAAAAAGTTGAGTTGGTTTCAGGCAGGTTAAGAAACCACATTGTGACAGTTTTTGGTGCATCCTGCTACAACAGGCAAGGTGTTGTTTGATTCACTGAAACCTTGGGTCGTTCTGTGTGAGTGTGACACACCTCTAGAGCTGGTGGAGCTGCATTGTGACATGGAGCAGTCCTTTGAGACAGATAAAATGTGCAGAGTGTGAACTGGCCTTTACAGTAAAAAAAGAACCAACAAAAACAAGCAGCTTGTAATGTGTGCTATGTACAGCCCTGCAAGGAGACAATTTACCCTCAGCATGATTCTTGGCTGCTACAATGGGGAGAACAAGTATTTGATCCACTGCTGATTTCTGAAGTTTTCCGACTTTCAAAGCATGTAGAGGTCTGTAATTTGTATCAAAGGTTCTCTTCAACTGTGAGGGACAGAATCTAAAACATAAATGCAGAAAATCACAGTGGATGATTTTTCAAAAATAATTTCCATTTTATTGCATGATCTAAGTATTTGATACATTAGACAAACAGAACTCACTATTTGGTACAGAAACCTTTTTTTGCAGTTACAGAGATCAGACATTTTCTGTAGTTCTTCACCAGGTTTGCACACACTGCAGCAGGGATTTTGGCCCATTCCTCCAGACAGATCTTATCCAGAACGTTCAGGTTTCAGGGCTGTTGCTGGGCAACACCGACTTTCAGCTCTCTCCAAAGATTTTCTATTGGATTCAGGTCTGCAAACTGGCTGGGCCACTCCAGGACCTTGATATGCTTCCTACGGAGCCACTCCTTTGTTGCCTTGGCTGGGGGTTTCAGGTCGTTGTCATGCTGGAAGACCCAGCCACGACCCATCTTCAATGCTCTTACTGAGGGAAGGACATATAGGCCAAGATCTAACCATACATGGCCCCATCCATCCTCCCCTCAATATGGTGCAGTCGTCTCCTTTCCAGAAAAGCATCCCCAAGAATGATGCTTCCACCTCCATGCTTCACAGTTGGGATGGTGTTCTTGTGGTTGTTCTCATCCTTCTTCTTTCTCCAATAACAGCGAATGGAGTTTAGACCACTTTTGTCTCATCAGACCACATGACCTTCTCCCATTCCTCCTCTGGATCATCCAGATGGTCATTGGCAAACTTCAGACGGAGCTTGACACGCACTGGCTTGAGCAGGGGGACCTTGCGAGCACTGCTGGATTTTAATCCATGACGTTGGAGTGTGTAACCAATGGTTTTCTTTAAGACTGTGGTCCCAGCTCTATTGAGGTTATTGACCAGCTCATCCCTCACTGTCCTCATGACACTGTCCTAGTGGTAGAGTAGAGTTGGCTTGCAATCGGAGGGTTGTAGGTTCAATTCCAGCTTCCTTCAGTCACATGCCATTGTGCCCATGGGCAAGGCACTTAACCCCAAAAAAACATTGTCCTACCGAGCCATGTATGAATGTGAGTGTGAATGGGTGAATGAGGCTTCAATGTAAAGCGCTTTGAGTGGTCAGTATGACTAGAAAAGCGCTATATAAGTTCAGTCTATTTACCATTCTGCACGGCGCCCCAGACCAAGGGAGATTGACCGTCGTCTTGAACTTCTTCCATTTTCTATTTATTTCACTAAAAGCTGTTGCCGTCTCACCAAGCTTCTTGCCTGTTGTCCTGTAGCCCATCCCAGCCTTGGGCAGCTCTACAATTTTATCCATTTTTGTTTTAGATTCTGTTCCTCTGATTGAAGAGTACCTTTGATACAAATTACAGACCTCTACATGCTTTGTAAGTGGGAAAACTTGAAATTCAGCAGTGGATCAAATACAGACGTGGACAAAATTGTTGGTACCCTTTCATTAAATAAAAGAAAAACTCATAATGGTCACAGAAATAACTTTAATCTGACAAAAGTAATAATAAATAAAAATTATATAAATGTTGACCAATGAAAGTCAGACATTGCTTTTCATCCATGCTTCAACGGAATTATTTAAAAAATAAATGCATGAAACCGGCCTGGACAAAAATGATGGTACCTACAACTTAATATTTGGTTCCACAACCTTTTGAGGCAATCACTGCAATCAAATGATTCCTGTAACTGTCAATGAGACTTCTGCACCTCTCAGCAGGTATTTTGGTCCACTCCTCATGAGCAAACTGTTCTAGTTGTTTCCGGTTTGAAGGGCGCCTTTTCCAGACAGCACGTTTCAGCTCCTTCCAAAGATGCTCAATAGGATTGAGATCAGGCTCATAGAAGGCCAGTGTTTTCCTCTTAGCCCTTCTTGGGTGTTTTTAGCTGTGTGTTTTGGGTCATTTTCCTGTTGTAAGACCCGTGACCTGCGACTGAGACCATGCTTTCTGACACTGGCCAGCACATTTCTCTCTAGAATCCCCTGATAGTCTTGAGATTTCATTGTACCCTGCACAGATTCAAGACACCCTGTGTCAGATGCAGCAAATCAGCCCCAGAACATAACCGAGCCTCCCCCATGTTTCACAGTAGGGACCGTGTTCTTTTCTAGATATGCTTCATTTTTCCGTCTGTGAACATAGAGCTGATGTGCCTTGGCAAAAAGTTACATTTTTGTCTCATCTGTCCACAGGACATTCTCCCAGAAGCTTTGTGGCTCGTCAGCATGTAGTTTGGCATACTCCAGTCTGGTTTTTTAATGATTTGTCCTCTGGCTCAAACAGCGAAGGATGTTCTGATCTGACACTGATGTTCCTTGAGCATAAAGTTCAGCTTGGATCTATTTTGAAGTCTTTCTAGGCTCTTTTGTTACCATTTGGATTATCCGTCTCTTTGATCTGTCATCAATTTTCCTCCTGCAGCCATGTCCAGGGAGGTTGGCTACAGTCCCATGGATCGTACATTACTGAATGACATGTGCAGCTGTAGTCACAGAAACATCTAGCTGCTTGGAGATGGTCTTATAGCCTTTACAGTTAACATGCTTGTCTATGATTTTCTTTCTCATCTCCTGAGACAACTCTTTCCTTTGCTTCCTCTGGTTTATATTGAGTGTGGTACACACCACGTCACCAAACAACACAGTGACTACCTGGAGTCCTATATATAGGCCCACTGAGTGATTACAGGATTGTAGACACCTAGGATGCTGATTAGTGGACATACCTTGGATTAACATGTCCCTTTGGTCACATTATTTTCATTCTTTTCTAGGGGTACCATCATTTTTGTCCAGGCCTGTTTCATGCATTTATTTTTTAAATAATTCCGTTGAAGCATGGATGAAAAGCAATGTCTGACTTTCATTGGTCAACATTTATATAATTTTTATTTATTATTACTTTTGTCAGATTAAAGTTATTTCTGTGACCATTATGAGTTTTTCTTTGATTTAATGAAGGGTACCAACAATTTTGTCCACGTCTGTACTTGTTCTTGAACAGTTTAGGATCTGTACTTCGTTCTCTAAGTCGTATTTCTCAATGATTAGTTTCTAACTTGTGTCTAGTTATGGAGTCTAGAGTATTTCCCAAAATTCTTTAACTCCATTAATTTCCACCTTGCTTTTTACTCTGGATTACACCTATATCCCACCCTATGGATGTGTGCTGCATAGTAATATTCTAGGCTTGGCAAGCCAAAACCCCTTTGTCCTTTGATAGCTAAAGTGTCGAGAATCTTATCCTGGGCTTCCCCCACCTCCCCAGACAAATTTAGACATCTTTTTGTTCCATTTTTTGAAGTAATCTTCTGGGTTTGTAATTGGTATTGACTGGAATTTGTATAGATTTCTAGGGAGAATGTCCATCCGTATTATTTAGGGTGAATAACTGTCCTCTTTTCTGAGGACATTTCCACTTTTCACACTTTTTACAGATCAAGGAATATTTTTTTCTTAGCACATAAAGAAGGAACCCATAGACTATGTTGAAATCAAAAGTATTTTTAACAAAACACAGTATTTGTTGAAGTGTTTCAGGAATTAGTCAAGTGTCCTCTTTTTTTGGAAGTCAAAATATGGTCACACTTATCATTTCCATTCTTGAGCTGAAGTCTGTTTGTAATATAGACCATCTTTCTAAGTCTTTTTATATTTCTTGACTTAAAATCATGTAGTTGGTTTCATATCGTTTTTTAGATCTCCTGTTAAAGTGATAGTCTGGACTCTTTAAGAAAAAAGAGAGAGGGGGACATGATTTGAAAAAAAACACCCAAGCTCCCTCCCCCTCGCTTTCTGATTGGTCTTGAAGCCACGCCTACTTTTCCATGCACGCGCCATGTCAATGGGCCAAGATGTGCGGAGGAGAGAGAGAAAACAACTAGAGTGTCAACAATGGAGTTATCGGAGGTGAGGATGCTTTTTTGGTTTGAAAACGTCGGGACTAATGGCGGAGGCTTGATTCGGAGGCTCCGTGAAAACAGGAAACTGAGATTGCGTGCAGTTACGAGCACACAGCGTTCGGGATGATTGACAGCATGGCATCACTTGAGTGGTTCAGGTGGACGGCACCGTGGCTTTTGAGCCATAGCTGAGATACGGGAAGGCGGGACTTACCCCTAATGTTATAATTCATGAAATAACTTTTTTTATATCAACATTTGAGGCCAGGAGGTGAATTTAATACAATTCTTAAAATTTCTAATTCATTTAGAGATCCAGACTATCTAACTTAAACAGCCACATCAAAGCAATAACATCAACAACTTTTTACCATCTAAAAAACATTTCTAAGATCAGAGGAATAGTGTGGAAACCAGACTTAGATAGACTTATCCATGCATTTGTCTCCAGCAGGTTAGACTACTGTAACAGCCTGCTCACTGGCCTCTCTAAACGAGCTGTTAGACAGCTGCAGTACATCCAGAACGCTGCTGCTCGAGTCCTGACAAGAACCAGGAAAGACGACCATATTTGTCCAGTGCTCCAGTCTCTGCACTGGCTTCCTGTCGCTCAGAGAATAGAATTTAAAACGGCTCTGCTTGTGTACAAGTCTTTTCATGGTTTGGCACCAAAGTACATCTCTGACATGTTAGAGACATATGAACCATCTTGGGCCCTGAGAACTTCAGGGAGGGGTCTCCTGATGGTTCCCAGAGTCAACAATAAACATGGTGAGGCTGCATTTCAGTTTCAGGCAGCTAAAATCTGGAACAGTCTTCATGAGGATGTGAGACAAGCCTCCACTCTAACAATGTTTAAATCCAGGCTGAAAACAGTTCTTTTTACCCGTGCATATGACAATTGAAAGTATGTTATCTGCACTCTTGCTTTTTATTGTAATTGATCATTTTTTAAGTTGATGTTTTATTTCTGTTTATCTGTTTTCTTAATTTATGCAACTGTGAAGCACTTTGAATTACCTTGTGTATGAATTGTGCTCTACAAATAAACTTGCCTTACCTTGCCTTTAATAACTATAATGATATGAGGTGTGCATGGCTTTACTATAAGAAAGTACAAGAACCAACCTATACTGCATAAAATTATCGGAATATACTTGAATCTTGTCTTTGACACCGCCGAGTGTCCATGACACTAGGTAGAACACCCCACTACATTTGTCAGAAAACCTTTAGTTTCCCTTTGGAATCAACATTTTGTATGATATACTATACTACAAAATACTCCCACAAATGTGGGGTATTGATTGCAAACAAGATTTGTTCATTTGCACAGACAAAAAAAGTGATTTGCCTAACAAATTCATACAAGCCCATGTTATAAAAATGAGTACACCCCAATTATAGTCCTAGGAGAAAAGCCACATTTAAGACTACAGACTTCTAATTAACAGGCATTCAACCACAGGTGAGTCTAATGATTCATTTAAGAGGTGTAGAGCAGACAGGTGACAATAAAAGGGCATTACTTAACAAAGAAAAGCCCTTCCTATTTCATGCTGTCAATAATGGCTCCCCATGGAAGAGAAATCTGAGAAAGGAAATCATTTCTTTACACAAAAAAGGTGAGGACTACAAGAAGATCAGCAAAGCTTTACATATCAGTCAAAAAACTGTAGCAAAAATGACTAAAAATGTAGGAAAGATGGAAGTGCAACCATCTTACAGAGACGTTCAGGCCGTCTACCGAAGTTAACATCTCTACAGGAGCATCTTCTGATGGGAAGGGTTGAAGAAAATCACCATGCAAGTTCACTGCAGTTAGCTAAAGCAGTAGAAAACCAAACTGGAGTGACCGTTTTCCGGGACACCATACGACACACACTGGCAGAGGAATGGCATGCTGGGAATCATCCATGAAGGAAGCCTCTCCTAAAGCCCATGCACACAAAAAACATGCCTAGAGTCTGCTAGGGCCCATTCTGAAAAAAATGAAGACTACTGGGACTCTATACTCTGGAGTGATGAGACCAAGATCACTGTTTTTGGAACTAATGGTTTAAAAACAGAATGGTGTCGTAAAGGTGAGAATTTCAAAGAAAAATGTATGGCGTCTACAGTGAAACATGGTGGTGGCAGTGTCATTATGTGGGGCTGCATGAGTGCTGCTGGTGTTGGGGAGCTGCATTTTATTGATGGTATCATGAACTCAACAATACACTGCTCTATACCGAAGGAGAAGATGCTGCCATCACTTTTCCAACACGACAATGATCCAAAAACACACATCTAAACCTACTGTTGCATTACTGAAGAAGAACAGGGTGAAGGTGATTGAATGGCCAAGTTTGTCTCCTGATCTGAACCCAATCCAAGCCCTGTGGGGAATTCTGAAGCCACAAGTTGAGAATCCCTCAACATCCAACATCCAGGCTCTAAAATAGGTCACTCTTGAAGAATGGAAAAAGATAGATGTTGCCTAGATTGCCTAGACCATGCCTAGAAGACTTGGTGCTGTCCTTAAAAATCATGCTGCTCATACAAAATACTAGATGTAGTAGTTTTTGTTGCAGGCTGTATTCATTTTTGCTTCCACCAATTTGAGTAAAACTGAAGATTTTGTGATCTAAGTTAGATTATTAACCTTATTTTCATGTTATGGAGTTAAATAAGTGTTAAATAAAACTCAACCTTGTGAAAAGTTTGGAAATGGTTCTTTTGTTCATTGAGCTACTGATTGGATTCATACTTTTTAAAGGGGGTGTACTCTTTTAGGGTGAGAACTGTAGATAAACCATTTTTTATACTAAATTTCCTCCCCTATAATTTAGTTTCAGGGACTCCGCTTTAAATTTTATTGATTTGAAATTTGCGAACATATTGTTAGTTTAAAGTTCGTACATATCTTACAAAAGGCTGTAAACAAAATTTTAAAAATTATTTTGTCTTTTTATGTAGTTATTGTTGTTGTTTAAGACCATAACATGACTCCTTACCACTGTATTAATTAGGTGTCACATTAAGAACTACATTAATTTCTCCAGATTTAGTCCTATGCTGGATGAGTATGAATGAGTATAAACATCCTATATATACAGAATGGTCTGCACTTAAACACACGAGCAGACACGCACACACACGCCTAACACACACACACACATACATATATATATATGTGTGTGTGTGTGTGTGTGTTAGGCGTGTCCCCGACCAAGGACTTACATATTCGAATCAGAACTGTTGAATCTTTCTATAGTCGACTGATCTATGTGTGCATGCTGCGCGGGGGTCTGTTGTACACCGCAAAGACTTATGGGTAATGCGGTCGTAGAATTTCCCCATTTTACATTATAATTTATGTTCCAAATGTAGTCATGTTCTTTGGTTATCCTTTGAGTTTTATTTTTGTCAGCGTTAGAGATGGTAGTTTGTATCTCTGCCTCGAGTGTTCAGTGTGTCCAGTGTGAAGGATGAAAGAATGAAATTCAGTATCTCTCATCTGACTTCTCATCTTTGTGTGGTGAAGTTGTTAATTAAATTCTTCAGTCTTTCAACTTTAGATTTGTGGATTAATATTAATATTAATATTACTATTAAGATTGTTTAAACTTCATGTTTAAACTGCACATGACCAGCATCCTGTAACTGCCGCAACTAGGCCTGGCGATATGGGTGATACGAGCTAAAAATAATATCATGGTATATTGAGCATTTCACCTTAATAATGGTAAGTTTTTGTCCGGTAGTTGCCAAATTTGCTTAATGTTCTTTAAAATATGATTCTTGCTATTGAACGGCTTAAAACAGACTTTTAATTTAGTGTTAGATTCCCACTCCTTTCTGTATTTCTTAGAGTCCAGTTTAAACTCAGAAGTGATCACACAGACCAGATGAAGAGATGTAGTTACAGGGGCTTAGTGAAATTGGTGATTTTAGTGTGCAGTCGTTTATTCTAGGCAGAAAATATTTTACAACGGACCACAGGAGGGAATACATGAAAGCTTCGAATGTTGTATCAAAAACAACAGCAGCAACTCAGCGGTGTTAATCTCTGCTCCGCCTTAGCCGGAGCTGTGTGTGCGGAGCTGTTGTGCTAGAAACTCTGGTTTGGCTGCAGCTTTGTTGCTGCTGTAACAAACATACATGCTCCTAGTTAGAGTCTGAGTATCCAATAACACCATAAAAAGTCACTTTATTTGTCGCTTGTTGCATTTTCCTGAAAAACTGTTGGTAGATGAGACTAAACTCTTGCTATGTATAGCTACACAGTAGCTGCGTCAGCAGCACTTCCCAGCTCTGTCACACGATTCTGCGTAGTCACGTGACTCAAGGCAAATCTGATTTCTTAAAGGGGCAGGAGCACCGCTAAACTAAAACACATCTTTTCATTTTTTTAACATACTGAATTTACCGGCACAGGGAAATTGAAGTCGGTAACAGTCATAAATATAGGTATCGGTAAATTTTCGGTATACCGCCCAGCCCTAGCCGCAACCACATAAAACCATACCTGAAGCCAGCCACCTAAAGAAGTGCACGGAAGACAATGAAGCCTCAGCTCTCATGTATGTAAAAGCTGGACCTGACATGATCCATGCCTACTGGCTAAAGAAACTCACAGCACTCCATGAGCGCCTGGCAGCACAAATAAACCAGCTGCTAAGAGATGGGACTCACCCAGAATGGCTAACTGAAGGACAAACAATCCTGATCCTGAAAGATCCCACCAAAGATGCAGTCCCATCCAACTATCGCCCAATAACCTGTCTCTCCACAACATGCAAGCTCATGTCAGGCATCATCACTGCTACCATAAGCAGGCACATGGATCAATACATGAGCAAAGCACAGAAGGGCATTGGTAGAGATACCAGAGGTGCTAAATACCAACTTCTGATTAACAGAAGAGTTGTCCAAGACTGCAAATCCCAAAAGAACTGCCTGTGCACTCCCTTGATTGATTACAAGAAAACCTACGACTGGATGCCCCACACATGGATCAATGAATGCTTGAAGCTGTACAACATCAACAGACTCTTAAAGGATTCATTGCGAATTCGATGAGGTTGTGGCGAACCACCCTTGAGGCCAATGGCAAGCCAGATACCGGGAGTAATAATAAGATGGCCCTAGGATGAGATACAGAACACAGATGTTAAGACACGAAAGCTCCTCACCATGCATGGCGGGTTCCATCTCAAATCCAGCACCATGAGACTGTACGCACGCCGTAAGGAAGGAGGCCGAGGAATGATGAGGAAAGAGCCACTATCCAAGATGAAACATCGAAGCTCCATAAGTATATCAAGGACAATACTTCAACAAATAACATACTTAGTGAATGCCTGAGACAATGGCAACATGAGGAGGTGCTGGAGGAGGAACCATCATGGGAGGACAAGCCCCTACATGGGATGTACCACTGGAATGAAGTGAAGTGGCTGATATCAAGAAATCCTACCAATGGCTAGAGAGGGCTGGCCTACAGGACACCACAGAGGCACTCATCCTGGCAGCACAGGAGCTCTGAGCACCAGATCAATAGAGGCCAGGATCTACCACACCAGAAGAGATCCAAGATGTAGGCGTTGCAAAGAGTCATCTGAGACATTCCACCACATAACAGCAGGCTGTAAAATGCTGGCAGGGAAAGCATACATGGAACGTCCTAACCAAGTGGCTGGCATAGTATACAGAAACATCTGTGTGGAGTATGGGCTGGAAACCCCAAGGTCAAAGTGGGAACACCTCCAAAGGTGGTGGAGAATGACCGAGCAAAGATCCTGTGGGACATCCAGATCCAGACAGACAGGATGGTAATGGTGGACCAACCAGACATTGTGGTGGTTGATAAAGAGCAGAAAAAAACTTTTGTGGTGGATGTGGCAATACCAAGTGATGGGAACATGAAGAAGAAGGAATATGAAAAACTTGAGGGGTAAGTCCAGCGAGTTAAGTCCACATTCAAATTGTAAACAAGAGGACCACTGTTTGCTGCATTTTGCTCGGTCCTTGGAGCTTTCCGGAGATATTGTGTCTCCAGTCGTTTTTGGCAGCCACCCTCTGTTATTAATCATTTTTGTTATTTAAACAATACTGTTTCACTTTTATTTTAAATAATTATAAATATAATTTCAATTTGACCATCAATGTGATTCATTACACAAGAATAATAAAATTGCATCACTTTTCTCTTTTAAAATAACATTTGCTGTACAAAATTTAATGAATAAAACCAATGATCGTAGATTAAAAATGACAGAGGGCTCTATACTTTAAAAGGAAAAAAATACAATTGATCAAATCCTCGATTCAATCAAACCGAATCGCGGGTTTGGAGAATTGTTACACCCATAATAAATATATATATATATATATATATATATATATATATATATATATATATATATATATATGTATATGTGTGTGTGTGTGTGTGTGTTTGTATATACCAAGCTCTTATGATGGAAGTTATGACATTGATGTTTTACAGAATCAGCCTCTAAAACCTTCTTTCTAAAACTTGTTTTTTGTTTCTTTTTTTTTTAGATGTACAGTACAGGCCAAAAGTTTGGACACACCTTCTCATTCAATGTTTTCTCCTTATTTTCATGACTACATTGTAGATTCTCAATTAAGGGCATCAAAACTATGAAAATGTAAATATGTAAATAATGTATGGAATTACTGTATGTACTTTAACAAAAATAAATAACTGAATACATGTTATATTTTAGATTCCTCAAAGTAGCCACCCTTTGCTCTGATTACTGCTTTGCATTCTCTTCAGCTTCTAGTCACCAGAATTGGTTTTCCAACAGTCTTGAAGGAGTTCCCAGAGATGCTTAGTACTTTTTGGACCTTTTGCCTTCACTCTCTGGTTCAGCTCATCACAAATCATTTCCATTGGGTTCAGGTCCGGTGACTTTGGTGGCCGGGTTATTTCACACTTTTTTTTAAAAGCACTACATAATTCCATATGTGTTTATTCATAGTTTTGATTAATTCAGTGAGAGTCTACAATATAAATAGTCATGAAAATGAAGAAAACGCACTGAATGAGAAGATGTGTCCAAACTTTTGGTCTGTACTGTGTATGTATATATATATATATATATATATATATATATATTTCTGTATAACATTAGTAATTTATGTGACTAGGCATGTTTTTAATAATTTTTACTTTACTGCCTCCCTGTGGATAACGTAAGATATTACAAAGGTTAGGTGCAAAGCATAAATTTACAATACAGAAAATTAACAGCAAGTGTTTTTATAAATTGTGCTACAAATTAGAACATATTGATATGTACTGACAAAAGATAATTATAAGCTGATGATTTAGTTCTTAGCACTTTTATTTTGACATTTTTGTTTCATTTAACAAGGTGTTTTATGCAGAATATGTAGAAGCAGCTTTTGAACCCGAGTCAGTGATTCATTTGACTGTCTCTGACAGGACCTGGATGGTGTTGACATCATGCTGGGAGTTTGCTCCAGTGGCTTGATGGTTTACAAAGACAAACTGAGAATCAACCGTTTCCCATGGCCCAAAGTTCTTAAGGTGTCCTACAAGCACAGTAGCTTCTTTATCAAAATACGACCATCTGAGGTAGATAATTTTGGTTCTTCACAACCAGACTTCTCTAAACTAATACTGAAACCAGGGGAGATTTAATAAAATATTTTTTATTCTCTTTTGCATATAACAGACAGAACAATATGAGAGTGCAATTGGTTTCAAACTTCCTAATTACAAGGCTGCCAAGAAGTTGTGGAAAGTGTGTGTTGAACATCACACCTTCTTTAGGTAGGATATGGTATTCTTTTTACTCTATCAACATTTTGCGTTTACATTTTCTGTACTTCAGTTTAGACACTCAGAGCTATTAATCAATATTGTTTATATATGCACAGGTTAACCTCCACTGAGATGGCCACCACCCCAAGAAAGTTCCTTGCACTGGGCTCCAAATTCCGTTACAGTGGACGGACTCAAGTCCAGACCAGACAGGCTAGCTCTCTGATTGACAGGCCAGCTCCCATGTTCCAGCGCTCCTCCAGCAAGAGGAACTCACGCAGTCTGGATGGAGGTAGTGTATGAGTGTTGTTCACATTTAAACACCAGCAATCTAGTTGGTGTGTCCTTTAGCATATTTACATGCCTTAACACCTTTACATGCCTTGATCTGAAAGTGATAAATGGACTGAACCTATGCAGAACTTTGCTAGTCATGCTGACCACTCAAGGAGCTTTACACTGGAGCCACATTCACCCATTCACACTCACATATTTATATGCAGAGCGGTAGGCAGCTTGCCCAGAAGCACATCAACAAGTGGAAGCTGGAATTGAACCTACAACCTTGCAAGCCAACTACTCTACCTTGCGAGCCAAACTATTTTTCATAAAAGGAAAAAAAATTATGAACAACCCTGAGCATCCTATTCATGATACTATCACACACCAACAGATTCTCTTTAGCCAGAAGCTTCCTAAGAGCTGCTGTAGGAGATCCTTCCTGCCCACAGCCATCAGAATTTACAAAAAAAGGTTTTTTGTTTTTTTACCTGGATCTTATTTTTTAGCAAACTTTCTGTTTTTTCACTCACCCTGAGAAGTTTGGAGCCAGTATGAGCCGTTCAGCAGTATTTATACATTTATACATTTTTTGTATTTTCTTCCAGTCCAATTTGGACGTAATACACAATTACGCTGCAGCAGGACTGCCAGTCTGTGTTTTACCGCGGCAAATTTGTCCGCTTTTTAATATTTTTTTATTGTTAAGCCCCCAAATCAGCCAAGAAGAAAATCAAAAGGACTTCCGAGGCATTCCTAAGTCTAAGGAGAATATAAACTTTGTCAAATTAAGGCGTTTGGGGCAGATTAAACCTTATTACAAGCAGTATTCGGACTCCCACGAGCACTCCTGTTCTATGGATAGAGCTGATTAAGACTGGATGTATAAATACTGCTGAACGGCTAAAACTGGCTGCAAACTTCTCAGGGTTAGTGAAAAAACATAAAAATAGCTAAAAATAAGGTCCAGGGTATTATCGGAATACCCCTTTAAGTTCCCTTTGGGATGAATAAAATATTTTTATCTTAATTGAGTTGTATTGGAATGAATTGGAATGTATATACCATATTGACCCAAATATAGGACAACTCAGATTAGAACACGTCCTCCCCTTTCCAATCAGGATCACAGTCAGAGAGGATGTATTGCCAAAAGTTGAGCAGATTTACTACATTAGGAAATTTCTGCAGTACTTTGTGCAAACATACGATAAGACAAACACTTCTAAGAATACAATAGATAAAAATAAAATGGGATGAACAGATTGATGTATACATGAATGCAGGTGATGATCAGTGCAAAAAAAACTGGTGCAGAGAACATAAGACTGGGTCATGTGGTGGAGACAGAGTGGGTGTTGGGAATAGTTTTAGGGTTATTGTTCATAAGTCCAACAGCAGAGGGGAAGAAACTATTCTTATGGTGAGAGGTTCTGGTTCGAATGGACCAGAGCCTTCTGCCTGAGGGGAGCAGGTCAAAAAGTCTGTGTCCAGGATAAGAAGGGTCAGCTGCGATCCGACCTGCACTCCCCAGTGTCCTGGAGGTGTATAAGTCTCAGAGAGATGGGAGTCTGCAGGCAATCACCTTCTCAGCAGAATGCTCAACACGCTGCCTTCTTTGTTTGTCCCTGATGGTGGCTCCAGCATTCCAAACGGTGAAGGAAAATGTTAGGATTGATTCCGCGATTACAATGTAGAGCTGCATTATTGTCCATGTTGGCAGATTGAACTACTTCAACTGCCTCAGGAAGTACATGCTCTGCATTACCTTCTTTATGACAGAGGTGATGGTGGGCTCCCAGTATAATCTCCACTGTCCCCCATCCGAGATGATAAAGGTGTTGTCGGGGCACAGCCTCACATCAATGGCTCAATGTAATTTGCTGGGATTCCTTACATAGAAAACTTTAACTGATTGGAATGGTTGTATAATTGTATAGAAATGACTTCTCTTGTAAAGTGCCTTGAGATAACATCTGTTGTGAATTGGTGGTATATAACTAAAAGTGAATTGAATTAAATAGTCTAGGGAACTGAATCTTACACCACACGATTCAATTTGATTCCGATTATAGGGGTGACTATTCGATTCAGAAGCGATTCTTGATCCAAATCAATTTTTTTTTCTTAATCAATACTCTTTGTAACAGGAATTGGGGGATATGCGAACTTCAGGATCAACAATTATTCTCTATAAACTGGAATATTAAGTTATCAACCTGCACAGCAGCCAGCATATTTGCTGCATATGTATCTGTTACTATATATTTAACTATTTATAGATTCCATTTATTTGCTACAGTGTGGAACGTCACATTCAGATAGTGGCTGTGTGGCTTTCACTTGTGCATCACTTGTGTTTGTAATACACATGACTCGATCTGCCAAGTGTCTGTGATCTAGTGAGCCGTGAATGTAACAGGTCTGTATGTTAGGTTATTCTGCTTCTAGCACTGGTGCTACAGAGGTTGCTGGTTTTGTAGCACAGAAAAAAAAGTGGTAGCATCAACACAAAACATATTTTACAATCTCTTAAAACCTTATCTTTTTGTCTTCAAGAAGAGACCATAGAACATATCAAGCAATTTTGTCTGAAATATACTGCCTGAAATTGTTGGTATCCTGCTCTGTGTTGCTGTTTCTCTGTTTTGCTGTGTGTTTGTGAAGGTGAAGGGTTATGGTCCCGAGGAACGCCGCTGGGAGCCCAGGTCTTTTATTTTGGATGATCAGCTTATAGATGATTTTTAGGCTTCCTCTGCCTCCACCTCTGGTTGGCAGCCAAGGGGGTACTGTTGGGATCCTGCTCTGTGTTGCTGTTTCTCTGTGTTGCTCTGTTTTCCCTCACCTTCTATGCAGGGGCGTGGCTGATTGGCGGAAGGTGCAGCTTGTTGGACCTCACCAAGCCTCAGCTTCAAATGAGGGACGGGAGCTGCAAGTTGATGCCAGATTGTCTTCGCTGCAAGCGTGGTAGCACGGCCAACTTGGCTCTCAGGAGTAAATCTCAAGACTTAAGCATTGTGGACTTTACTCACCTGGATTTCCTCTCAGGTTCAGATCCATTCTTCCTAGTCCTCCTGGGTTTCCTCCTCCAGTCTCCCTTCCATCCGGAAGGCTCCCCCGGAAACCAATTACCTCTAGTCCTGGATCTCCTCCTGGTCAGCCTCGGTACCGTTGCCTCCACTGGTTCATCTGTCCTCGTCCGCTTGCCCGTCTGCCCGCTCCACCTGCACATACACACAGTCAGTATCTCCGTCAAGCCCATCCAACCGTCCGGACAGGATCCTACCTACTTCCTCCCAAAATCCCAGAACCTTCTTCACCCAGTGAGTATTACTTGGTTGTCACTATCGACTCATCTCCAGTTTGCCCCAACTAACCTTCTCTTTCTGCTCCAGTGTTCCTTCTCATCCTGGCCCCGTTTCTTGGGGTTTCATTTGGGACAAAAAGAAAACTTACAACCATCTGCAAATAAAATATTTTATCTAAAACAAACACCTGCCTTATCCGTTCTGTTTTTTTGGCTGCCTCAGAGTCCAAACACCTACAATCATGACAGAACAATCTGGCCAACCGGACTCAGCAGCCCAACTACAGAACGTTTTCTCTCAGCAAGGAATGCTTCTAGGTCGTCACAAAACCGTGATTCAGAATCTAATCCGAGTGTCTCTCCAAACCTCTACCATCAGCTGTCTTAACCAACAGCTTTTTGAGTTATCTTCAAAAGTAAACAACCCACTTGACTGGCAGTCATCGCCGACTTCCTGTTTCCGGGATGTTGCGTCACCATCTTTGGAACCATTCTCAGGTGATTTAGAAAAAACAAAAAGTTTCTTACTACAGTGTAAACTCGCTTTCACTTGCTCTCCTCGTACGTTTTCCACCAATTCACAGAAGATCAGTTATATCATTGCTCTTCTCCGCGGAAAGGCCCTTAGATGGGCAGAAGCATTCTTTAAACCAGATTCAGTAGAAAATACAACCTTCAGTGATTTCCTCAAACTATTCAATCTAACATTTTCCCCATTAAAAACAAAGAAGATTCAGCCAGTTTATTGTGGTCCATCCGGCAAGGCAGCCGGCCAGTAGCTGAATTTGCTATTGACTTCCGGACTCTGGCTGAAGAGTCCGGGTTGAACGATCCTACTCTTAGAGGAAGGCTTTATCACACTCTTAACAACAAAATCAAAAATGAACTGGCTACTTGTGACGAACCTGAAATCCTGGACGACCTCGTTCTTCTAGCTATTAAGATAGACGGACGTTCCAGAGAACGATTTAAGTCAAAGTTCTCAAACCCAGCTCCTAAAAGATCTGGTCCGGATCCTCCAACTCCGTCGCAATCTTCCACCCCAAGAGAGAGTTCCCCAGAGCCAATGCAAATTGGTCGAGCTCATCTCAGCCCCCAAGAAAGACAATGACGCATAAACAATAACTGCTGTCTCTATTGTGGCTCCCCACAACATCATATCACAAACTGCCCCGTTTGCCTAAAAGAGTCTCTTCGTCAGTGAAAGTAGGGTCCTGACGAATAGACACCTTTCCACCAGATTTTCTATTCCCACCACTCTCTTCGTTAAGGGAAACAAAAAACCCTCACAATACTCTGCGCTCATAGATTCTGGTTTCGAACAAAATCTCATCCACCCAGATCTAGTTTTACAGAACAACATTCCTACTATAGAGCTCTCTATCTCACTTGCTGTCACAGCTTTAGACGGAAGTGAAATGACCTCCATTACTCACCAAACCCAACCTGTCTCATTCATAGTCTCCGGTAATCATCACGAAGAAATCCAGCTTTACATCTATCCAAATAACGAAAGCCCAATAGTTCTCTGTTACCCATGGTTAGTCATCCACAGTCCTCATATCAACTGGACCCACTGTCGCACTGTCGACTCCTGGAGTCCTACCTGCCTTAAGACCTGTCTTAAATCTGCCGTTCCAACCAAAGTTAAGACTGAACCTTGTCCCAATACCAGCTCGGATTGATCAAATGGTCCTCCTGAGAATCATGACCTCAGTCAGGTTTTTAGTAAGGATCTAGCCCTTTCTTTACCTGCTCACCGACCATACGACTGTGCAACAGACCTATTACCTGGTGCTCCTCTCCCTTCAGGCCTCCTGTACAGCCTCTCCAATAAGGAAAGAGAAGCCATGAAGAAGTACATTCAGGACTGTCTGGATTCAGATATCATCCGTCCTTCGTCTTCCCCTCTCGGAGCCGGATTCTTCTTTGTCTCCAAAAAGGATGGTTCACTCCTTCCCTACATCGACTATAGAGGATTAAACCAAATAACCATCAAAAACAAATACTCACTTCCTCTACTCTCATCAGCCTTGGAACCCGTCAGCTAAGCGACTGTTTTTTCCAAATTAGACCAGCGAAATGCATATCATCAGGTCCGGATCCGAGAGGGGGACGAATGGAATACAGCATTCAGGACTCCAATAGGTCATTTCGAGTATCTTGTTATGCCATTCGGTTTATCCAACACTCCAGCAGTCTTTAAAAACTTGGTTAACGACATTCTCCGTGACTTTCTCAATAAATTTGTATTTGTTTATTTAGATGATATTCTCATTTTCTCTCAGTCCATCCACCAACACAAGCAATATGTATGGCAGGTTCTCCAGATGCTCCTTGAGAATCAACTATACGTCAAAGCAGAGAAATGTGAGTTCCACGTTCCCACTATAACCTTCCTTTGTTACATCTTGGGAGACGGGCAGGTTAGGGCAGACCCAGCAAAAATCAAAACCATCCAGGACTGGCCCGTTCCAGAATGCCGATAACAGCTACAATGCTTTCTTCGTTTCGCTAACTTCTACAGACATTTCATCAAGAAGTGTAGTAAACTTGCCGAACCATTAAACGCTCTCAAAAAAACCTTCTCAAAAAAGACCTTTCGCTGGACCACAGAGGCTAATCACTTTCGAGCGTCTGAAAGAAGCTTTCGTCCAAGCCCCCATCCTCACCCAACCGGATCCCAAAAGGCTGTTCACCCTAGAGGTCGACACAGCCATGGCCGCCATCCTTTCCCAGAGGTCTCCTTCCGATCACAAGCTTCATCCCTGCGCCTTTTTCTCCAGGAGGTTTTCCCCTGCTGAGAGAAATTATGACGTCGGGGACTGAGAACTCTTGGCTATAAAAATGGCTCTGGACGAATGGCGCCACTGGCTGGAGGGTACGGAGATCGTCTGGACAGATCATAAGAACCTTTCATACCTCTAATCCGCCAAGAGACTGAATCCCAGGCAGTTCCGCTGGTCCCTCTTCTCCCGCTTTAACCTGAACATCTCTTACCGGCAAGGCTCAAAGAATAAGAAACTAGACGCTCTCTCCAGGATCCATCAGCCTGATGAAGACACTCCTCAAGACACCACCATTCTCTCACGCTCTTGTTTCATTGTCTCCCTTACCAGGGACATTGAGAAATCCATCCAGAACGCACTACAGAATAAACCAAACCCGGGTGGAGGACCTTCAGGCCGTCTGTATGTGTAATCCACCGCCCGAGCACGGACCATCCACTGGGCCCACTCCTCAAAATTCTCCTGTTACCCTGGAAGTAGCCGGGGGCCATCCCTCAACAAGGATGTCGCCAAATACGTTTCCGCCTGCCATGTCTGTTGCCAAAATAAGCCACCTCACAAATCTCCTACTGGTCTCCTCCAACCGCTCTCAACTCCCACTAGACCCTGGTCTCACATTGCCCTGGATTTTATCACCGGTCTTCCACCTTCAAAAGGTAAAACAGTTATTATGTCCGTCATTGATCGTTTCTCTAAAGCTTGTCACTTAATTGCTCTCTCCAAGCTTCCATCATCCTCAGAAACCGTCCGTCAACTCTTTCTTCACGTCTTCAAACTCCATGGAATCCCCTCTGAGATTGTCTCCGACAGGTCCACAATTCACATCCACTGTCTGGAAACAGTTTTTTTTAGCCCTGGGTGCCACCTCAAACCTCACCTCCGGTTATTGTCCCCAATAAAACGGTCAGTGCAAAAGGTTTAACCTCAGATGTTTTTGCAGCAATAACCCTCTCACCTGGTTCATCCATATTCCCTGGGTCGAGTATTCACACAACTCCCACGTGTCCTCTGCCACCGGTTTCTCACCCTTTGAGATCTCCCTCAGCTACCAACCTCCTCTACTCCAGACTACCTTCCCAGACCCAGTTGTGCCGTCAGTCCATGCTCGTTAACATGCCATCAGACGTGTCTGGAAGCAAGCCCATGCCGCTCTCCGACGCACCCTCGACCAAAACAAACGTCTGGCAGACAAGAAGAGGCGACCAGCACCCATCTACTCAACGGGCCAACAGGTATGGCTTTCCTCTAAGGATTTTCCCCTCAAACACTATCCCAGAAAGCTTGCTGCTCGGTTCGTCGGTCCATTCCCCATCAAGAAAGTCATCAGTCCTACGGCCGTCAAACTCAAGGTTCCTTCCCATCTCCAAATTCACGTAGCCTTCCATGTATCTCAAGTCAAACCAGTTATCTCTGTGCCTACCTCAAGTCCTCCGTCGGGCCCATCCAACCGTCCAGACAGAAACTTAACTACTTCCTCCCAAAATCCCAGAACCTTCTTCACCCAGTGAGTATTACATGGTTGTCACTATCAACTCATCTCCAGTTTGCCCCAACTAACCTTCTCTTTCTGCTCCAGTGTTCCTCCTCATCCTGGCCCCGTTTCCTGGAGTTCCATTTCGGACAAAAAGAAAAGTTACAACCATCTGCAAATATAATATTTATCTAAAACAAACACCTGCCTTATCCGTTCTGTTTTTGTGGCTGCCTCAGAGTCCAAACACCTACAATCATGACAGAAATATACTGAGAGAAGGGAACTGGTTCAAAATTATCATGAGATCAAATTGCAACTGGACATCTAATACCTTTTTAAACAAAATTTCTAGTTCTGAAAAAACCAAGTGCTGAGATAGTTGAAGAAAAAGATTACTAAAAAGAATATAGCTTTTGTTTGTTCTTTAGTACTTAGTAGAAAATAAGTTGGGCATATTTAGTATGCTCTATGCTTATCAAGTGCCATTAAACAGAAATCTATGGTTTATAATATTTTTTCTGTGTTTTTGTCAGAAGTTTTAAAAGTCATAATGTTGTTAAAGTAAGCATACATTTTGGAAGCTCCTTGAAAGCACCACAGGTGTTCAGCTCCGCCGGATGTTTGTGTGTGGCAAAAGAAATATCGCTCATGTACTTGCAGATTTATAAAAAAGTAATAAGTAAGTAAATAAGTAGTAACTAAGGGTGGTCCTTAGCATGGAACAGTCCTGTCAGATGGCCCAAACATTTACCTTCAGTGAAGATGAAACAGGATGTATTTCTCTTTCGTCTTCCATGCTGAAGTATCAGGCTAGCAGCTACAGATAGTTAGCGATAGCCGCTAAAGCTAGTTAGCTAACATGTTGGTACCACGTGAAACCTGCCCCTTGCTTGAATGACACACTATGGAGGCCGCTGCTTGACAAACACTATGCATAGTGAAAAAATAAGCTGTAAATGTTTATAAAACATATTTTTAAGAATCGAAACATTTTGGATCGATCCAGAATCTTGAGAAATAGTAATTCCAGATTCGGATATGAATTGATTTTTCCAACATCCCTAGTGTTATCTAAAAAACTTAATTATCTTGACAAATTGGTGGTGGGAGGTGCAGCAGTTGATGTGCAGGGAGAAGAATAGAGGAGAAAGAACACAAGCCTGAGGGGATCCATACTAAACATTCTTCCCCAGCCTCACAAGCTGCTTCCTGTCCATCAGGAATTCAGTGATCCACCTGCAGATGGGAACAGAAAGTTAGTGATCAAACTGCAGATGGGATTAGGCATGTTCATCTGGGAAAGCTTGCCTTGAAGAAGGTCTGGGAGGTTGGTGTTGAAGGCAGAGCTGAAGTCCACCAACAGGATCCTGGCGTAGGCTCCCAGGGAGTCCAGAAGTTGTAGAATGATGCATAGAGTCTTGTTGATGGCATCATCTACAGACCTGTTGGTTTTCTATGTGAACTGAAAGGGGTCCCAGGCTGGGAGGGTCTTAAGATAGGAGAGAACCAGTTGCTCAAATAACTTTATGACCACAGATGTCAGAGCCACAGGTCTGTAGTCAATGAGTCCAGTGATCCTTGGCTTCTTGTTGACAGGAACCATGCTGGAGATCTTGAAGCAGGCAGGCACATGACATGCCTCCAGTGAGGAGTTGAAAATGCCAGAAAACACTGTTGCCAGCTCATTTGCACAGTATCTGAGGCCATGTCCAAACTTGTCCAGATAATGCCTTAAACATAGAATTATTTAGTCTACACCCACCTATCATCCCCACTAACCTAGCGTTGTTTAAGAACTGTGTCCGGATAACTATTAGCTGGATAAGAGGGCCGTCTAATCCTTAATTCAACGGCTAAATGAGAAGTTCTGGACAGCTTCCCCGGGTAATGAAAGGAAGTGACGTCAATGAAATGCTGCATTCCAGGTTGATGACAACAATGCGACACTACAAAGACAACAGCAAAGATGGAGACGAGTTTCGCCATGCAGCTTCTTCTTTTGCAAATTCAGACATTCAGCCATAGTTCTCTTTGGTGGGACAAACAGATATGTACTGTGCTGTTAAGCTTCTTGTTTATATTTTGTAGGCGCCGGCAGTGACGTATATTATATGCATCAGTCTGTGTTTCACGCGTGTTTTCATGCATTCCCAGAATTTGCACAGGTCGGTATGGGATTGCGCAATCATGGGATCTTAAACGGGGCGTAAATGCTCATGTTGAGTCGATAACATTAGGCGTCTAACTCCCCATATAACCCTATCGGCTAACTGTGGACATGGCCTGAGAGTGTCAGGAGACACACCGTCTGGGCTAAGAGCTTTTTGAGCATTCAAGCTCCTAAACATCTTCTTCAGATCTGCTTCAGAAATATGAAGGGTTTTAGTGGGAGAAGGGGATGTGAGGACCTCATAGGTGTGGCTGTTACTGTGGATGTACTCTTTGATGGTGGTGATGGCTCTTTTGGGGGGTGTCCATGGTGTCTCTGTTGTTGGGACTGGTGGAAGTGTGAGGGCTATTTAATTGCTCATCAAAACCTTGAGGGTGTTTGCCAACAGCAGGTTGTGAGTGGAGTGGGTTGTGGTTGGTGAACTTCTTTAAACCTTTCCACACAGAGGCCGAGTCGTTCTCTAAGATCAGCTGTTGCATAATCTCTGAGTGTTGGTCTTTAGTAATGTCTTTTTTTTTTCTAAACATTTACTTGGCCTCTCTGTAGCTGTCCCCATCTCTGCTTCTGAACGCCTCTATCTTTTCTAGCCATAGCTGTTTCAGATTAGAAGTAAACCAGAAGTCACCCTTGCAGAAATAGGTATGGGAGGTGTGAGTGCCCGTAAACTCGTCCACGCTGTTAGAAACAGCCCTCATTGGTCCTATTCTGTAGATTCCAAGCACATGTTAAGCTCCTCCATGGCCTTGTTGCTCCACAGTTTTTTAGTCCTCACAAGAGGCTTGGAGAGCTTCAGCCTCTGTCTGTATGCGGGAATAAGGTGGATCATGATGTGGTCATAAACTCAGAGTGCTGCACGAATCCCTGCATGATAGGCCCCTTTTATCGTGCTGTAACAGTGTTCCAGTGTCTTCTCCTCTGGTCGGGCATTTAAAATACTGTTTATATTTGGGAAGTTCATGGCTCAGATTGGCTTTGTTAAAGTCCCCAAGAGCAGTAATGAGAGTGTCTGGGTATGTCCGCTCCTTGTGCAGTATCTGTTCTGCGAGGGCACACTTAGCTGCGTGCGCGTCCGTGTATGGCAGGTTTTAAACAGTGTCTCCCAGTGAGATCTAGAATAGAATTCAAGATCCTCCTTCTGACATATAAAGCTCTTAATAATCTAGCTCCATCATACATAAGAGACCTGATTGTTCCATATGTTCCCAACAGAGACCTTCGCTCTCAGACTGCAGGTTTACTGGTAGTTCCTAGGATTTCTAAAAGTAGAATGGGTGGCAGATCTTTCAGCTATCAGGCTCCCCTCCTATGGAATCAGCTCCCAGGGTTGGTTTGTGAAGCAGACAATTTGTCTATCTTTAAAACTAGGCTTAAAACCTTCCTCTTTGAAAAAGCTTATAGTTAGAGACCGGTTAACAGGTAGCAAGGGAGAGACAGGTTAATGTTAGTAGTCAGGTAGAGTGTCAAAAGCTAGGAAGAGATAGGAAGAGGTAGAGTAGCTAGGTAGAGATAGGTTAATGTTAGCCAGGTAGAGAGTGTTAGTAGCTAGGTCTCCTAGTAGCTAGGAGACAGGTTAATGTTAGTAGCTATGCTGCTTTAGGCTAGGCTGTTGGAGGACATTATTAGAGTCAGTTCCTACTTTCTCTCCTACTTCTCTCCAACTGCATGATGTGCTGTCAATTCAAGCGCTAACCTGCATTCTCTTAGTCTCTTCCTACAGTAGGTGCTACTGACCCACCCTGCTTGACGACCCTGACTAAGATGGGATTGCAGTGACGGAAAGTTCTCCACATCCTGCTACCAACTTCTGCTTCTGCATCAGTTCTGTTGCTCTTTCTGTGTCTCTGCTGCCTTCTCCAAACCACAGACGGTCTCGGCAGATGTACACTTGTGCTGAGCCTGGTTCTGCTGGAGGTTTCTTCCTGTTAAAAGGGAGTTCTTGCTTTCCACTGTCGCTTCATGCTTGCTCAGTGTGAGGGATTGCTGAGAATTACACGATGCAGTCTTCTCGGTTCTCTAATTTCTACATTAAACATTGTATTGTAATAACTCTTCTTGTAAAGTGCCTTGAGATGACATCTGTTGTGAAATTGCGCTATATAAATGAACTGAATTGAACTGAATTGAATTCTGTGAGGGCGCACTGAGCTGCGTGCACGTCCGTGTCTGGCAGGTTTTAAACAGTGTCCAGAATGAAGGAGGCGAACTGCCGTGGAGAGTAAAATAGTGTGAAGTGAATGAAAAGATACTCCAGAGAGGGAGAGCAGTGCCGAGCAACTCCTGTCTAGAATACCTAGAGAGCTGGGTCGGACCCTCTGGTACAGTACTTGATTGGTTCAAATCCTACCTTAAGAACAGGAACTTATTTGTGTCGATTAGCCAGTTCTCAACACAAAACCATGAAATCACATGTGGGGTCCCCCGGGGATCCATCCTAGGCCCCCTCCTACTCCCACTAAACGAGAGTATAACCACTAACAATGTTAACTACCACAACTATGCTGATGACACTCAGCTTTATATCTCAATGTCACCAGGTGATATTGAACCCGTCCAAATCCTTAATAAATGCATTGAGCAAATTAGCAGCTGGATGTCCCATAATGTCCTCCAACTGAACAAAAACAGAACTGAAGTACTTTTCTTTGGACCCAAAAAAGGTAGATTAAATATCAGTACACAGCTTCAGTTGGTCCAACTAGAAACTACCAACCAGGCCAGAATTCGAGGTGCAATAATGGACTCGGACCTGAACCTCCAGGGTCACATAACGGCAATAACAAGGTCAGCTTTTTATCACCTGAAGAACATTTCTAGGATTAAAGGAATGATGACACAAGGAGACCTAGAAAAACTCATCCATGCGTTTATCTCTAGCCGTCTTGATTAGACCTCACACCTCTCCTCTATCTACTATCCACAATGCCTAGACCAGGCAATAGAAAACACCCTCCAACCTCTCTGCCTCAATAACAAACCCTCTTGGAGTCAACATCTTCCCTTGATTGAATATTCACACAACTCTCACATTTCTTTAGCAACCCGACTGTCCCCTTTCGCGATATCTCTTGGTTACCAGCTTCCACTACTGTCTTCCACCATCCCTGAGTCAGCAGACCAGCACCAGAATGCCACCCCGGTCAGCACATTTGGCTCTACTCCAAGGACTTCCCAATTATGGCCTACTCCAAGAAGCTTTCACCCAGGTTCCTAAGCCCTAGTGTAAATTTAGACTTGAACTAGTTTACTAGTATAATTTATGAGCTCACTAGTTGTACAATGGATGCATCAACTAGTTAACTAGTCAGCCTTATGTCATGATCTAGCTAGCTAGTAAACCTACTCCAACTAGTTAACCAGTGAGGAGTTATGCCTTCACTAGTAAACTTGTGCACATTTTTGGCTGTCACTATTTAACTTGTGAGACACAAACACCTTCAACTAGATGACTGGTGCGTATTTTGGCCTTTACTAGTTAACTAGTGGACATTTCTGTCTGTCACTAATTAACTAGTGAAGCCAAAATGTGTTCACTAGTTAACTAGTGGACATGTTTGCTGTCACTTGTTAGCTAGTGTGCACAAACATGGCTCACTAGTTAACTAGTTGATAAAAATGGCATGCATGTTGGCCTGATATCAAGATATCAGAATAAATGCTCAAGCGGCTGGCCAAATTATGTAGAAGTTAATATATTGGAATTTGACATTCAGTAGTCATCTAGTACACCTTTCTGTACCTTACTAGTTGACTAGTAAAATATAAAAGTCTTTAAAATAGTTAACTAGTGCACATGTAATGTGCACTAGTTAACTAGTGATAGTGATAGTGATAGTAATAGTGAAACGTGGAGCAATACTAGTTAACTAGTAAGATATGAAACATACGAACTAGTTCACTAGAGAGAATTTGGGCTGTCACTAGTTAACTAGTGGACATTTGGGATGTCACTAGTTAACTAGTGGAGAGAAATTGCTTACATGTTCATGACATTATGCCTGAAATGAAGATATCAGAATAAATGCTCATTCGGCTTGCCATAATTCAGTGCAAAAAATTCTCCACAGACTCATCGTCCCTCTCTCAATCTAATCACAGAGATCCTGAACAGCCTCTAAATATGAAGCATTGTGGTCTCCTTGTTGTCCTCTCACTCATTGTGACTGTCCTGTAGATATCTTGACGCTATGATAATCTTAGGCAAAAATATCATGGTTTCATGGTATTATGATTACAACTCTAAAATGTGTATTTTTGATAAACTAATTAAGTTGAAAAAAGTAAATCACTTCTAAGATAAATAATTATATAATATAAATTAATAACTAGCTGGTGTTATCCATCTTAGCAATAAAGATTGATGAAAGGAAAAAAGTTGTTGATAACTTTCTTTTTAATTGAGGAAGATATAATAACTAGCATGCTAAGATTAATCTTCATTAGCATGCTAGTTACCATATCTCCCTCGACTAAAAAAAAGTTACTAAAGAATAGAGATGAAGAAACGATAAGATAATGTAGTTACCATATCTGCCAAGGTAACAAGCTCATTTCACTAATGTCAGACACTAATACGCTCATTCATTTCAAGACAGCATCAACTTTACCTTGAATTTAGCATACAACGATGGTGCTCCCAATGTATTGCCTCCTCGGGCTGCCACTGTTCTCAAACACGTTTTGCACATTGGGTGACCTTTTTCTTCCAAGCCGTGACTGTCTTGCTTTATACGGTAGCCGAAGTATTCCCAAACAGCCGACTTGGTCCGCCTGGATGGTGGAAAAAGTTCTGGGGGCTCACCTCCTTCAACCATCACACAGCCTGCAGAGCTGCTTGTTTGTCACTCACAACAAACACGGGGGGGTGGGGCACTTTACGCTGCAGCTTTATACGGCATGAGGGAGCTACTTTCTTCCTGACGAGATGTCATTTAAAACAAAGCTCATACCACAGGAACGGTGTGACAGAAACCACAAGGTTTATACCACACCGTGGTATACCTTGAAACCGGTAACCGTCCCATGCCTAATCAGGAGGAAGTTTATGATCCAATTTATTCACAACCTCAGCTTCTTTACCAAGACTCGTCTGATTTCAGTCATGGGAGGAAGCTGAGTCATAGTTTCCCCAATGTCTTTATATGTCCAACCCTGGTAGACCAGGAGGAGTCCCTTAGCCCCAGCAACTTTGATTATAGTGGTGACCAAGTTCATTGAAGCAAAATCCATTCACTTTGATTTCTCCAGTCCTGCATTCACATGAGCAGTCCCTGCTTGTTTAGTTCCTTAGAGTTCAACTTTCCTTGTTCTTGCTCTTTTGTTGTGTGGTCATAGGGTTAACCAGTGATGTTGCAATCTTTCCCTTGACCTTTCCCATTGGGATGTGTTAAGGCTTGACTGCTTCTTCCTCTGCATGCCATTTAACAGCTGCCGTGCCTCCTTCCCCTTCCTTGGTGTCATCGTAGTTGTAATGTGAAGTGTCAGCTCTGACTGGATCTTGGGTGGGAGTGGCATAAGTTGATGTCTCTAACTTCCCCCTTCTGGCCCCTGATTGGACAGGAGGAGGAGAATCAAGGTCCGGGTCCACCTCGGTTTAGCTTAGCGCCTCCAGGTGTGCTCGCAGCTCTATATTTTGAGAAGAGGGCATTGCCTATCATCACCACTGCACTGGGATTAGCATAAAGAGTTTGAAACATTAAAATGAATCCATCACTGAAGCCCATGTGTTCCAGTAAACACCATAGGTAACTCCATTCTAACCGATCAAATGCCTTCTCGGCATCAAGTGATAGAATGGCATTCTGATTTAAGGACTTTGAAGAGGCATCTATGTTATGAAGAAATCTGCGTAAATTATCTGATACTAACCTTGACTTGATGTATCCAGTCTGATCCTGATGGACCAAGAGTGGCATGTATTGCTCCAATCTTGTGGCTAAGACCTTCGCAAAAGCCTTAAGCTCAGTATTTAAAAGACTAAGAGGTCTGTAGGACGAACATTCCATCGATGTTTTATCTCTTTTTAGTAGGAGAGAAATTGTTGCTGTATAAGCATTATCAATGAAGGACCCATTATAGATTGATTTACTGATCATATTCAAAAGCAAAGGACCAAGCTGAGGCCAGAATACACAGTATAGCTCTGGCAGGATACCATCAAGGCGATGGTATCCTGATGATCTGCCTGTATTCATTGATTTAATAGCTTTGGTGAGCTTACCAGTGTTAAGTGGATGCCCAAACAAGTCTCCAGCCTCCGGTGGTAGTTTTGGTAAGTGAAGTGAGCTTTACGTGCATTACGATGCACCCTTGTGTTGTAATTGCCAAGATGTTAGTCAATTTCTCATTATTTTTTATTTTGAAGACTAGTAGCTTGCTTGCATCTCCCACCAGAGGATATCACAACCAATCAATACCAGTAAACAGAAACTGCTACAAGCGGACCTAGTCCCCATCACTAAGCATCCCTTTAATAATAGAACCCTAATAACTTGCTGCAGGATGGACCAAGTGAGGTCCAACAGAAGCAGAACTGTGGTTCTGCCGCCGTCTGTATTTATGCAGATGTCCTTGAAAACTTTGACGAGGGCAGTTTCAGTGCTGTGATGGGCACGGAAACCAGACTGAAAATTATCTAAGGATTTGTTTATTGTCAGGAATGCATTCAACTGTTGAGATACAGCTTTTTGAATGATATTGCTGATAAATGGGAGATTAGAGATTGTCCTGTAATTCTGCATCAATGTATTATCTAGGTTCTCCTTCTTTAATAGGGGTTTCATAACTGCTGTTTTGAGGGCCTGGGGGAAGAGACCTGACTGGAGGGATGTGTTAACTATTTGCATCATATCCGACTTAATGACAGGGAAAACTTTCTTTTAAAAAGGTGTGGGTAAGATATCGAGGCAGCAAGAGGAGGAGTTAAGCTGTTTAATAATTTCATTAAGATGTGATTGATTCAGTTTTTTGAAATCAGACATTTCATCTGAATAATTTTTACCTGGGGGTGAAAATAGTGGTGGGTTGGGTGCTGCTTTACAGATTGATTTTCTTCCAGGGGGAGAACTTGCCTTGACTTGGAGCTTCTTTTTTCTGCCTTTTGTTTTTCTTGGGAACGGTTTTGGAGTTTTTTCAGAGCTTCGTTTCAGAGGCAGCCAGTTCTCTTCGAATTTGCCGTTCTGCCCATTCCACGCCTGGGTGAGGGAATGGTGTTTTTCAGTGCTTTCTGACTGAGGCTAGGACAAAGCATAGGGCTGTCAGTTTTTTGTTGTTCCTTTGTAATGTCGTCCCTTTGGTATATCCAGCATTAATCTCTAAGTTTACTTCATGAAGGCGTAGTTTTGATTCCATATTCCGGAGCTGTTCCTCCAAGGGGTTCTGTCTTTGGAGTATCTTGTCAAAGTTCGTGCCATGTTGTTAATCCACAGTTTTTCACAGTCTGTCAAAGGTGTCCAGAAAAGGAGATCCAGTCTAGCAGGTAGGTGGGCAGAAGTATTCAGATGAGTAAAACGCCATGTTGTTGATCCACAGTCTTACACAGGAAAAATCCCATCTAACAGTGTACTCCCAGAGGCTCGGCACATTAATTAAGAGGAAAACTGAAAAAAACAGAATCTAAACCTAAATCTTAAAGGGTAGAAGAGGTAAAAAAAATCAGACAGATCAGCAGAGCTCAGAGAGAGCTGAGAGAGAGCTGAGTCATTGATAACCAAGTACTTATTTCTGCATTTCACTCTATCCTTTAAGTCTGTCAGCAGTCCTATTATGATTCCAATTTGACCAAATTATAGTTCCAGATCAATTTAATTTCCATTTGCACAAAGACACACTGATAGTTTCTCCAAGTCCGATTACATTTTGCGCATGAGTCCTGAAACACCAGCCAGATCACCTTTTACAGTGTCCAGCCTGCGTGCCAGGTCTCCCAACGAGTAGCTCTGAGTTCCAGCAGCATGACTCTGCACTTCAGACTGCTCTTTCAGCCTTCCAATCGCTTCCAGAAGTTCCTCTAATTTCGACCATGTATGACATTTTTCTTGCTCCAATTTTCGATATATCCAGTAATTGCCCATTCCGATCAGCAGGAACCCGATCAACATAAAACCAAAGATTCAATTCAATTCAGTTTATTTATATAGCACCGTTTCACAACAGATCTCATCTCAAGGCACTTTACAAGAAGAGTTATTACAATACAATGTTTAATTTAGGAATTAGAGAACCACAGAAGATTACGCCGTGACTTCTCAGCAATCCCTCACACTGAGCAAGCATGAAGAGACAGTGGAGAGGAAAAACTCCCTTTTAACAGGAAGAAACCTCCGGCAGAACCAGGCTCAGTATAAGCGGCCATCTGCCGAGACCGTCTGGGGTTTGGAGAATACAGAACAGAGATACAGAACAGAGACACAGAAAAAGCAACAGAACTCATGCAGAAGTTTGTTGCAGGACGTGGAGAACTTTCCGCCACTGCAATGCCATCTTAGTCAGGGTCACCAAGCAGGGCGGGTCAGGAGCACCTACTGTAGGAAGAGACTAAGACAAAACAGGTTAGCGCTTTAACTGACAGCTAATCATGCAGTTGGAGAGAAGTAGGAGAGAAAGTAGGAACTGACTCTAATAATGTCCTCCAACAGCCTAGCCTAAAGCAGCATAGCTACTAACATTAACCTGTCTCCTAGCTACTAGCAGACCTAGCTACTAACACTCTCTACCTGGCTTACATTAATCTATCTCTACCTAGCTACTCTACCTGACTACTAACATTAACCTGTCTCTTCCTAGCTACCTGTCTAACCTGTCTCTAACTACCTATTAACCTGTCTGTGACTGTAAGCTTTGTCAAAGAGAAGGGTTTTAAGCCTAGTTTTAAAGACAGACAAGTTGTCTGCTTCACGAACCAACCCTGGGAGCTGGTTCCATAGGAGGGGAGCCTGATAGCTGAAAGATCTGCCACCCATTCTACTTTTAGAAATCCTAGGAACTACTAGTAAACCAGTAAAAGTATTTTGCTTTATTACTGGAGGCTAATTATTGCCGTCCAGGTGAAGGCGTTGACCAAGTAGTTTATTTTTCAGAGCTTCTGGTCCACAGACGACAACTTCTGTTTTATCAGAAGCAAGAAGTTTAGAGCCATCCAAGTTTTTTTGTCTTCCAGACATGCCTGTAGTCTACCTAACTGATTGGATTCATCAGGATTTATGGACAGATATAGCTGTGTATCTGTGATTTACTGGCGACCTGTCCAGGGTGTACCCCGCCTCTTGCCCGTTGACAGCTGGAGATAGACACCAGCCCCCCCGCGAACCATGGATGAATAAGCAGTTCAGAAAATGGATGCATGGATATAGCTGTGTATCATCTGCGTAACTATGGAAATTTATCCCATGCTGCCTAATGATTTTAACAATAGGAAGCATATACATAGTAAAAAGAATCGGCGCAAGCACTGAACCCTGTGGTACTCCGCAAATAACCCTTGAGGCCGAGGAAGATCTATTGTTTACCTGAACAAACTGAAATCTGTTGGACAAATAAGATTTAAACCGGCCTAGTGCTGTTCCTATTATACCGACACTTTGAAGTCTTTCTATGAGAATATTGTGATTGACAGTGTCAAAGGCAGCACTGAAGTCTAAAAGGACCAGAATGGTCACCAGTCCATTGTCTGAGGCTTTAGTAACCTTCACCAGAGCTGTTTCAGTGCTATGATGAGCTCTAAAGCCTGACTGAAACTTCACAAACAGCTCATTATTGTTTAAATGCTCACACATCTTATGTGCCACTATTTTCTCAATAATTTTAGATAAGAAGGGAAGATTAGATATCGATCTATAGTTAATTAAGTCATTTTGATCAAGAGATGGTTTCTTAAGTAGAGGTTTAATTACAGCAATCTTAAACTCCTGTGGTACATATCCATTGACTAAGGATAGATTCATTATATCTAAAATTGGAGCAGCAATCAAAGGGAAAACTTCTTTTAAAAGGTTAGTTGGGACTGGGTCTAACATACAAGTTGAAGGTTTTGATGAAGCTAATAATTTTAGTAGACCTGAAAGTTCGGCTTCATTAAAGCAGTTCAAGCATATATTAGGTTCAACCATGTTTGATGCTGCCTCACTAATGGATGGATGTGTGTCAAATACTGCTCAGCTCTCAGCGAGGACGGTCGCTTTTTTCCCTCCCTCCTCCTCCTGTGTCTTATCCCACAGCTCTTCTGTCTCCTGTGCCTCTATCTGGAGTATCTTTTTGGCAATTGTCTCCGAAACCAAACTGAATAAGCGAAGATGGAAATGGTCAGCTGGTCTCTGAATGCTATTGATAAAATCTACTCAACTCTACGAAGCACCGGTAAGGGTCAAACGGGGTGTCAATCATGGTGATCGGGTTTCTGCTGATTGGAATGGGCAGTTACTGGAACTACCGAAAAATGGAGCAACAAAGATCTGAAACACAGTCGAGATTTGGAACTTTAATTTGAACTACAATTTGGCTGAATTAGACTACAAAAGAAACCACTGACAGACTGAAGGGACAGAAAGGAATATTTGATCTTTCCCTGCTATCCAAATAATTACTGTTTTGGCTCCCATGAAGACCTTCAACCTGGTCCTAATCAAATGTCCCTGAGAAGAATGTCAACAGAGTCTCCTCTCCCCCGTACACCTGCATCTACTGACACACACACTGACATGGTTACACACACTCACATTCACACACACCGTCTCGCTGTATCCTCAATTCTCTATCCTGCAACAGGAAGCTGGATAACAGCGCGCCTCGATGGCAGCGCGTTAACCTGTGGACTGGAGCTCATACCTGCCTGTCCTTCCTGATGTGTCATTGTTATTCTCATAATATATGCTTAAATTTTTGTTGGGGTGTTTTTTTTTATTACCTGCGTTGTGAGTGCTGTACGGACCCACAACACAGTTGAGCTTTTTTTCCCCTCACCGTGGAAACCTCCCCTACCCAGATGTGTATTTCTCTATGTTTCATAAACGGGAGCGCCGCTCGGTGGCTGCATGCCCAACAGGGACCTGGATCTGTTTGTTGTTGTTGTTGTTTGTAATGATCTTGGACAGGTTGTACTGTATCTGTAAATTCCTTGTATGCGTCATACTTGTATGTGTCATACTTGGCCATTAAAGCTGATTCTGATTCTAAGGAAGAAGCAAGCATATTGGGAAGGTTCCCAATTATCTTATTTTTTATAGAGTCTATTTATAAAGAATTGCATGAAGTCATCACTACTAAGAGCTGGGGGAATGGTTGGCTCGACAGAGCTATAATCCTGTGTGAGTTTGGCAACTGTATTAAAAAGAAACTTAGGATTTTTTTTTATTATCCTCGATTAAAGATGAAAAATATGGTGTTCTGACTGTTCGAAGGTTCCTTTTATATAGCTATTGACTATTTTTCCACACTAAATAAGAATCCTGTAAATGCGTGGAGCGGCATTTTCTCTATAGTTTTCTAACATTCTGCTTTAGGGTACGTAGCTCTAAATTAAACCAGGGAGCTAATCTTATATGGATAGCCACCTTCTTTTTCAGTGGGGCAACTTTGTCTATTGCCAGAGGCAGGGAGGAATTAATGCGATGGACTAGAATGTCAAGTTGTGAGGGGTCAGAAGTTAAATCAATATTTTCTATTGTACTTTTATATACTGAGGAAATTAAAGTTGGAAGAGCTTATTTAAAACTTAGTACAGCATTGTCTGATAACGTTCTGGTATAATGAAGTTTTCTTTCAGGTTTGAAATTGTCAGAGTGAATTTAAAAGTGGTCAGAAAATGATCAGACAGGATAGGGTTATGTGGAAAGACTGTTATTTCTTCACAGTCAATGCCATAAGTCAGCACAAGATCTAAGGTGTGGTGACCACGATGGGTTGGTCCCTGCACATTTTGAGTAAAGCATATTGGGTCTAAGATAATGTTAAAAGCTGTGTTTAAACAATCACTTGAATTTTGAAGTCTCAGACTATAATAACTTAATCAGTGTTTAAAACTAAGTCAGATAGAAAATCTGAGATCTGATCTAAAAATTGAGAATAAGGGCCTGGTGGACGATATAAGACCACGAATAAAAGTGGCTTTAGTGCTTTGTTATATGTATGAGGAAGGCTAAAGATTAAATGTTCAAAGGAACTGTAACTATTATTTTTGAGGGGATTAATTAGTAAATCTGAATGACACATAGTGGCTACTCCACCTCCTTGACCAGTACTTTGAGGGACACTAAAGTTTAAGTAGCTAATGGGAGTTGACTCATTTATTGTGACATGGTCCTTTTCCTGCAACCATGTCACTGCAAGACAAAACAAATCAATATTATTCTCACAAATTAATTCATTTACCAACAGTGTTTTTGAGGCGAGAGATCTTATGTTTATTAAACCACATTTAATTGATTTATTTTTCTGTTCAGTCGGAGTTGTATTTATCTTTATGAGATTTTTATACTTTGCTCTAGTAGCATTAACTTTTAATTAATTTGTTTTGGGTAGTGGACGGGAAACTGTCTCTATAGGATAGTGGGTGGGTGGCAGTCCCTGATTCCTGACCTGGACTCTGGGTTGTCACGGCATTGGGGAACTAGAGATAACCCTATCAATGTTCCTGGAAAGAAGGGCATCTCGTTCCATGGTGGGATAGATGCCATCTCTACCTAACAGTCCAGGTTTTTCCCAGAAGGTCCCCCAGTTATCAATGTAGCCCACATCGTTTTCTGGACACCACCTGTACAACCAAAGGTGAAACGACCGCATACGGCTGTAGATGTCATCGCCAGTACGATCAGGCAGGGGACCAGAAGAAATGACAGAGTCAGACATCTTTTTGGCAGCCCTACACATCTAAGTTACGGTAATTTTAGTGACCTCCGATTGCCGTAACCGGGTGTCATTGCCACCAGCGTGGATAAAGATCTTGCTATACTGCCATTTGTCCTTGACCAAAAACTTCAGATGGGACCTAATGTCCGCAGCTCTGACCCCTGGAAGGCATCTAACAGTGGTCTTTCGTGTCTCTGGAGCCACGTTCCTAACTATGGAGCTGCCAATTACAAGAATCGGCCTCTCATGCTCAGCGGGTGCATCGCTGAGCGGGGTGAACCTATTGTTCATAGATCCAAATATCCTCTGAATCCTCTTGTCAAAGTATCGACAAACAAATGGGCTGAAACCCTTTTCCAAGAGTCGAGCACGTAGCCTACAGGATAGGTCTCAGCAGGACAAGCTGGATGCGCTTTTCTGGTGCTACGTAAAGTTGAGTAGATTGGATCAATTACATTCAAAGACCAGCTGACCATTTCCATTTTTAAACCCTTGATGATGATCTGCGGTGTTCCTTCATCCCACACCTGGAGGATCTATTTTCTAACCCAACATACAGCCAGTTTTCAAATTTTTTTAGATGAGGTGAGTGCGTGATCACCAAACAGGTGCCACTCTGACACCCTCTGCTGTTGCAGTCGTGTAACAACACCATACAACTATCAGCATGTGTCAATAGTTACCCTGATTATAAGACTACCTCACATTTTTTGGGTCCTATATTCGGGTCAATACGGTAAGTGGATATGAATTGTTGCCTGGGGGTGAGACTTGCTTTAACTTAGTTCTTTATAAAATAAAATGTATAGAACTAAGCTACAATTCTTGTGTATAATTTTACACAGTCTAATGTTGAATTGTGTTTCACTGGAACTTTAAAGTGAGGTCATTTTGTGTCTTTTTTGTCCATCGCAGCAATAGCAACTACACCTGACAACAAATCCAGTCGTCCGGTCAGTGCCCCAGTTATCTCACCAGTATCTCCGGGTGAGGCAAGGCCATCACCACTGCTACCCACACTTCCTCGCCCTAACCATCTTGATGGCTCCACACCCAAAAGCCAACGCCACACAGACTGGAAGACCGAACTAAAGACAGAATTTAAGCCGGAGCACACCAAGCGTCATAGCTCAAAACCACAGTCTACGTCAGAGATAAAGGTAAGGGGCAATCCGCAGCCCAATTTAGTTTTAGTGAAATTCCATTAAGTTTTTTCTCTATCTAGGACTGGACAAACTTACTGTGCAAAATAATGAAGACCATAATAAAAGGTCATACAAACTGGATCCTTTATATATTCCACTAGTTTATTAAGAAATAAAAGGTTCCAAGTTACTTTTTTTTATTTTGTGTTCCTATGATTCATTCACAGTAACTTTACCTGATAAACTGAAAGTGTGCTCTTTATTATCACGTCCCATTTTTGAAGGTATGAATATATATAATGAAATAAAATGTGCTTTATGAAAACTAAATTTGTACAAATTTGCTAAGAACCAAAACGTCTACACATACCAAAAAAGAAAGACATGGCTGGTATACCTATATTAAGATTGAGCCTGGGCTTTTCTGGGAACTAATATTATGTTAAGCACTTTGAACTACCTGAGGTGTGTTTCACTGTCTGAACTTCAGGTTAATTTAACCAGATATGTTTCTGAAGGGGTAATATGTTGACCTGCTACTCTGAACCGCTCTCAATTGTCCCGATAATGCCCCTGTTGGCCCGGCAAATTGAAGTGAAGAGACGTGCATATCGGGAAGGTCCAGTCAAACCTCTTGAAGTTCTCATAGTGGAAACATGCCTCTTGTTACAGAAAGTTTCTATAAAAAAACTTGACTAATATTATAAGTTTTCTACATGCTACTAGACTGTTGCCAGGAGAGAGCGAAGGCACTCCCCATCTGTGACCAATAGGGAGAAAGAGAAAAAGAGCCAGGTTTGTTTGCCTGATGCATGATCACTCAACATGACCATAATAATGCAGGCTTTTTTACAATTACTCACATAATTTGCTGAAAGCCTTGAAGGTGCTTTAGACGAAGAAAAAATTGTAACAGTTTTTTTTCTGTCATGGTAAATGAAACAGAACCAAGAAAATACATATTGGTTTTGAAAAGAACTGAAGGTTTTTATGATAACGTGTATTTACATAAAAGTAGGGATGCACAGATGTGAGATGTCAGCTAATATTAAAAATCATATATGAATATTGCTGCTAGTTTTTAGTCAATAACCAATTTTACATATATTATAAATATTCCCTTTGACACAGTGAAAAATGTCCACACAGTCTACACAACTCGCTTCCCTGAAACACCCCACTATCCTTCCACTGTCACATACAAACAGGAATATCACATCACTTATAAGTATCGGCCCAGTTTTACTAATAGGACTGATACCACTATAATAAAAAATGAATGAAATTGGCCGATTCTGACGGTAAAAATCCTTTCTTCGTCCTTCTCCCAGCTTACTCTGCTCAAACACCCTCATTACTTAAGTTTTTACTGTCTTATGATGCAGGAACTGTATTACGGAAACAAGACCTTTCCCCAGTTTGCCCAAAAATACGTTTTATATTTAAAAAAAATTAAAATATTGAAGTTATGTTTTTATTACTTTTTACCATATACTATAACTTTCTGACTATTGAGTGCACCTAAATATCAGACTGAGCAGCTGAATTTTAAAAGAGAAATACATTTTGTATATATATATATACATTGCACCTGAATACATTGCGCACATTTTCATGTTATCACTTTAGATATTTATAAAAAAGACGATATATGGTGGATTTTTTTGTTTTGTTTTTACTAAAGATGTGTTGTTCTTTTCAAAAGTAAAACTAGTAAAAGTAATACTTAAGCCTAGCAGAAAAGTCATTGGTCACTATCTTCATCTTCCTTTTGATCACTAAAGCCTCGGAAGTCGTCTTCTTCAGTTTCTTTATGTCCTCTTAAAGCTGTTGTCATCTTGTACACTGACTCAGCTCTTCCTGCTGCCTCCTCCAACACTCACCATCAATTTATTGATGTCAAGCTTTTGTTAAGTAGATGTTGTTCCTCCTTTGAGGGCCAGCTCAGTTGCCTTTTATTTAAAAACTGCATTAAGTACATATCTTTTTGTGTTTTCCATGATGGGGTCGTGGTAAGGAAAACTACCTGTAGTGTCTTCTTCTGTGCATAATCTTTCCCCCATATCTGTCTCACTTTTGCGCTTCTTGCTATAGTGGCCCTTACAAGGCCCCTAGCAAGTACAAAAATTAATAAATTACCTGTGTCGTTGTAAAGGATGCAGGGTCCAAAGATGTGAAAAAAAGAAGCGGTTTACGCCTAATTGATACTTTTCTGTCAGCATAGAAACAGAGATACACGGCGCCATTATCTATTAATGTAAGGGTCCTCCGACGGCTACACAAGCACGGATGGAGTAGAGCCCAATATTTTAACTATCTGTCTCCTTCAAAGAAGAGCATATGTCTTTGATTGGTCAGCTCAACAACAGCCAGAGATCATTTCAGCAGAACGGTGGTCAATAGTTGCTGTAATCAGTAGTCAATGCAGCGTTTGGCCACTACATGCTTTATAATGTAAGGCCAGTTTATCTGATCTTGGGTCTCATTTATAAACGTTGCGTACGCACAAAACGGGGCCTGAAACTGGCGTACGCCACTTTCAAAGCAAAAGTTGTGATTTATAAAAAACAGACTTAACGGGAAAATGTGCGCACCAGTACGCCAACTCTGACCCGTGCGTACGGACATTTTGGAGACGAGGGAATCGACGACGCAGTTGGTGAGGTGGTGAACTGCAGCCAGACTGCATATTACTCCTCTCACACATATCATTTCACGTCACACCAAACATTAATTATGCATTCATGTTATTATAAACATCCAAACCAGCAATGATATCTTATTCTTATTATTATATATTGTAGCTTTGCAGTGAACTATAGTTCTTCTAAAAACATTTTTCAATATTAAAATAGATACATAAAATGTATCTCGAAACCTTAAACTCAGATAAAAGGGCCGGGACTGTATGCCAATTCATAAATTGAATCATCTGTACCATATATCATTGATTGGCACGTTCATTGTGGCAAGGGTGGAAGCAATCAGTCTTATTGCTGCCAATAGAAATACCCCAACTACTTTCAAGCGTAAAATTTTGAGATGGATGCACTGCCGTTGCTAGAAGATCTTGCAAATGGAAGGATTAGGAGAGAATGCGTGTTCAGGGATCATGCTGGTTTAGTTGGTTTGGTTTCCTTGCCCATGATGATGACTGGCTAATAAGCAGATTCAGATTCCCTAGAGCTGTGCTCTTAGATCTCTGTGCTGAATTCGGCCAGGCTTTGGAGAGACTGTCCAGGTGGAAACGGGCCATTCCGGTCCAGCTGCAGGTGTTCACCACAGGTTTCATGGTTGTTACCAGCGGGAATTAGCCAACAGGTATGTGTCTGAGTGACATGATTCTTACTGTTCTGCCCAAAGTCCCTTTTTGGAAATAAGGCCTTCAAATATGTTATATTTATTAACTAGGTCTAGGATATCACAGCCGTCCCTGAGCGCAATAATGCCTGCAGTCTGGGATGGGATCATTAAAATGAGCAGGCAATACATCACGTTTCCATATACTGTGGGGGAGCAGGCCGAAATGAAGATGCAATTTGCAGCAATGTCCGGTTTCCCAAACATAATCGGCGCAAGTTTTTTTTTTTCTCGACTTTGAGGTCCGACCACTTTTTTTTTATTTTGAGTAAAGTGCTGTCAGTTGCACTGACAGTCTGCACTGCAGACGCCTCATGCTGCCACTCACAGTTCTTTCTTTTATTTGTGACACCGCTGCTGTGTCCACCAAATAAAATGTCTCTTCTAGCCTCAACTTCACCAACTAGCACTTCAATCAACGTCTCCGTAAAGTTTCTCTTCTTGTTTTTTTTGTTGTTTTTTTGTTGTTGCCATATTTCCCCTCTTCTTCATATGCATCAATAATCCTGTCCTGCTTTGCATTGACCTCTTATGGACGGATTTGGGCGTGGTCAGGGCGGGATATGAGCCAAATTCACATGCGCAAACTACCAAGAAGACTGTGATTTATAAAGGGGAAATTGCTTACACCTGTGCGTAGGCATGGTTTTATAAATCAGAAATCTTTTTGGTGTACGCAAACTTTTTTTTTTTGGTCGTACGTACACTTTTAGTAGGGATTCTACGCAATGTTTTATAAATGAAACCCTAGGTCTTTTGGTGATGTTGAACATCAGGTGTAGAGAACAACAAACCTGACTACCGTGTTTCTTTTCATGCGTTTTTAAAATATTCTATGAGCTGCACTTTTAAAAAGCTTTCCAGGCAATAAAAACTCACTCTCGGTCAGGCATTGCTTCTTGACTGGATGTGCATTTACAAGCTGAAGGAAATAAACTAATAAACCAGAGACGTCACTGCAATAGTGGGCAGACCTGTCCGAAATGGTCAGCGCTCCCTGCTGTCTTGGTGGGGAATGTCTTTGCAACACTGACACACCAACGGAAAGGTAGAAAAGGAAAAAAGTGTCCATCAATATGTCTGAATGTGGGTGCAAACTTGCTGACGGAGAAGTAGAAACTAGACTTTATGGTCTGAAAATTATGGCATATGTCTTGCAGGACTAGATTTTTATTTTTGTCAACTTTCAATACTTCCACATCCAGTAAAAATCTGTCTCTCATGTGCTGTGCAGGGTGGTATTAACATACAATGTGTTTTAATTGGGTTAGAGATTTTGTTGTGTGTTATGTAGGCTGTTGCCTACGAAAAAAATAAAAATCAAAACTTATGAAAAATTCTGATCGACAAAAACATAAACACTGCAAAAAAAATCCTTACATAAACATCCTTACTGTATCTGTGGGTCAATAATCATAACTGTAGACAAAGCGAGTGCTTTTGTCAAACTACCCACTAACTTTTTAGTGCCATCTTGAACAAAAATGGTCTTTTTACATCCACAAGGGTCCAGGTCATGTTTTTTAATGAAATAGGTAGTCCTCAACATGTCTGACATCCTCAACCCAATATAATCTGCTGACATTTTTTAAATTTATTTCCTACCTTGCAATCGTTTCATGGTAGCTTCCGTTAGCATGTTCAGATTTTCAACGCATGGCCGGAAGTGCTAGTTTTTGGTGGACATTTCCTCTCTTTTCTTGTATCTTTCAAACAAATAGCAGCATAGGATAATGATGATTGACAAATAGAATAGTCAATCGAATGCTGTATATGCAGATATCTTACATGAGGTGTTGGCTCTGTCCGGTCCATAGTAAATGGACTCCGTCTCTCAGCATCCATTGCGCTGGACCATTGGCCATTTGCCAACCCCATTAGCTCGTGTCCGGCAGCCATCTTGGATGACGCTGTTGAAGCTAATATGAGGGGAAGCTGAAACACCAGTCGGTCTCTCAAGTTGACTGCGGGATACCTGGAGGATGAAGCATTGAAGAAAAGTTTCGATGAAAAGGTTCAAAGAAAAGGTTCCTCCAGTTACCTAACTGTTATGGAGGGAAACTGAATGACCGCTAGCATATCCCTTTTCCCATCTGATTCTACTTGCTGGTGCAAGAGGAATCATCCTGAACTGCCTGGGGGTTTTCTATTTTCCGTGCACCGTCCATTCTGAGCCAAGAGCTACCCGTAGCCAGCGTTTTTCACTGAGCTTTTTCCGAGCGGCCAAAGGAACGCTCAAAACTCATTCCCCCCTCAGCGCGAACTGAGGTGGATGAATTAGACCTCATATCTGACCCAGGACAACCTTTTCTTCAATGCCTCATCCTCCAATCGTGGACTGAAGATTTCTCAAAGTAGGACATTTCCAATTTTCTTAATTGGAAAATTTTGATAATCCAATTTTCTTAACTGGGTGGAGCAAAGTTAGCATATCATTTGTGCATGTATTTCTGCTGGAACTACTTGCTGATGGTGTTTAAGGTTAATTACTTGTTTTCTTTTATTTGCAAGTAGAAGCAGTGTGATGTCTTTTGTTGTGATTGTTGATTTCATGAGCTTGGGCTTTGTGTAGCATGGTCACTCTGGAAAGAGGAGAAAAGCAGCCGGCATTATCTTATAGCCTCCTTGTTTAACCCACAAGGCTAGCTAGCTATAACCACGTTTTCCTGTGTCTTCCATGAGTCGATTGCGCACATTGATAAATCACACCCGGTCGATATGTGCCTTCCTGTCACTCTCTCCCCTCCCTGTCCCACACACGCGTACTACATAAGCACCTGAGCTCAGATCCTCCGGTGGCGTCGGTTTATTTTGATTCTGTCTTCCGCATTTCATTTATCTTCTTCCTGTAGAATTCAATTCATTTTTATTTATATAGCGCCAATTCACATCAAATGTCATCTCAAGGCACTTTACAACAAAAGTAATTTCAATACAATTATATAAACATTCCAATCAGTTAAAGTTTTCTATGTAAGGAATCCCAGCAGATTGTGCTGAGTCATCGACGTGAAGTTGTGCCCGGATCATGCAGACTTCAACCACAGCGATTCCTCAGTAATCCCTCATAGTGAGCAAGCATTTGTTCGACAATGGAGAGTAAAAATTCCCCTTTAACCGGAACGAACCACCAGCAGAACCTGGCTCACTACAAGCCGTCATCTGCCAGGGCGTGGAGAAGAGACAGCATGGAGGATGCTCGGTCACTTTGAGCATCATCTGGACCGATGTTCCCCATCCAGCAGGGAACATTATAGTTGAGCAGGGTATCAGACCAGGGAGAGCTTCTATGGGGAGAAAAATACTGAGGTACCGATGTTCTTTACATTATTACCAGAGGTCAAATTAATGCCATCCAGATGAAGTGATTGATCTAGCAGTTTCCTTTTTAAAGGTTCTGGTCCAAAGACAACAAACTCTGTCTTGTATGAATTTAAAAGTAGAAAATTAAGAGTCATTCAGGTTTTTATGTCTTCGAGAAATGCTACAGTCTACCTAACTGTTTGGTTTCACCAGGTTTTATGGATAAATATAATTGTGTATCATCAGCATAACTGTGGAAATTCATTCCACGTTTTCTAATTATTTTACCAATTGGAAGCATTAATATAGTAAAGAGAATCGGTCCAAGCACGGAACCCTGTGGTACTCCAGCAGTAACCCTTGCTCTAAAACCTGACTGAAACCTGACTGAGGTTGTTGCTGTTTAGATTCTCACATACTTGATTAGCAACTACTTTCTCAAGGATTATGGATAAGAAAAGAATGTTAGATATAGGTCTGTAGTTAGCTAAATCCTCTTGATCCAGGGAGGGTTTCTTAAGTAAAGGTTTAATTACAGCAACCTTAAATTCCTGAGGCACATATCCATTTATTAAAGATAGATTCATCATGTCTAGAATAGGGCCAGTAACCAGAGGGAACCCTTCCTTAAATAATTTGGTTGGTATTGGGTCTAACATACAAGTTGAGCGTTTAGATGAAGCTGATATTTGTGATAATTCCTAAAGTTCAACAGAATCAAAGCGGTAGACACAGACATGGTTCTACAGTTCTCTCTGATACTGCCTCATTTACTGAAAGAGAGTGTGATCGAGAAATTTATTTATTTATTATGATTAATCCTTTAGTATTATTAACACTGAGAGCAGAGGAGCCAGACAACAGGTGTTGAGTTTGAGGTTAGAGAAGACATCACTGCCTGAGAAAATATTGATTCTTCTTACATACTTAGTTTTGAGAGTTTCTCTTATTGTGTTACATATAACCCAAGCTATTGCCATTATTTTGTATATGTCAAAAGTCACTTATTCACAGCTAAAGAGCCAGATGTCTTCTTCCGGAGATATCCCCACCCTGAGATTAATAGTTTTGTCTTCAAAGTTATAGAGGCAAGGTTGCTGAACTTTATAAATACTTATTTTCATATGAGCTTGTTAGGGAGTTAGGTAGTGGGATAGTAGGTAGGAGGGAGTTAGGAGGGGGCAACATTCAGCATTCACTGTGATCTGTGCTGTTCTCCTGTATGATCAATTCAACTTTTATTAAAACCTCCAAACTCTTAAAGGAATCTCTCTCATCTTTATTAAGAGTCTTAAATGCCATTACAAGAGTTAGTCATGTTTGGGAGAATGCCAATAATTTTATTCTTTATAGAATTTATTTTACTTATGAAGAATCCCATAAAGTCATCACAACTGAGAGAAGGGGGAATAGTTGGCTCAACTGAGCTATGACTGTGTAAGTTTGGAAACTGTACTAAAAAGAAACCAATGATTGTTTTTATTTACCTCTAATAATGATGAGAAATATTCTGTTCTAGCTTGTCGAAGGGCGTTTTCAGAAAGTAGTTGATTATTTTTCCAGGTTAGAAAGGAATCATTTAAGTGTGTAGAGCGCCATTTTCTCTCCAGTTTCCTAGTATTCTGCTTTAAAGTACGCAACTCTGCACTGAACCAGGGAGCCAACCTCCTATGGCTGATTACCTTCTTTTTTAAGGGGGCTACACTGTCTAGTGCCAAACACAGTGAGGAAGTAATACTTTGAACCAGACCATCAATTTCTGAAGGGTTAGTGTTGGAATTACTGCCATCCACTGTGGTATTCTGAGACACATACGGAAACAAGAATGGAATAGATTCTTTAAAACTTGTTACAGCGCTGTCTGATAAAGTTCTATTGTAATGAAATTTTCTTTCAGATTTGGGAACATTGAGTAAGGTAAATTTAAAGGTTTTCAAAAAATGGTCAGATAGGACTGAGTTATGTGGGAGGGCTATTAGTTTATCACACTCAATGACATATGTCAGTGCAATGTCTAAAGTGTGCCGACCAGAGTGTGTGGGTCACTTCACTTTCTGAGTAAATCCAATTGAGTCTAAGATAATATTAAAGGCTGCAGTTAGGCTATCACTTTTAATGTCCATGTGAATATTGAAATCCCCTATTATAATTACCTGATTAGTGTTTAAATCTAAATCAGATAAAAAAAATCCGAGATCTGGTCATAGAATTGAGAGTAAGGGCCTGGTGGACGATACAAAACCACAAACAAAAGTGGTTTAAATGTTTTGCAGCTTGGATGAGGAAAACTAAGGATTAGATGTAGTTAATAACTGGTCTAGGGAAAATTAGCAAATCTGAATGAAAGATGGTTGCAGCTCCTCCTCCTCGTCCAGTTCTTCTAGGAATGTGAAATATTTTATAATTGGAAGGAGTTGATTAATTTATAATTACACAATCCTCCTGCTGCAGCCAGGTTTTTAAAAAAGATCAATTTTATTATAACATATTAAGTCATTTACTAATAAAGTCTTTGAGGAGAGGGATTTCATGTTAAGTAAACCACATCTAATTGCTCTATTTCCTTGTTTGGTCAGAGTCGTATTAATTTTAATGAGATTTTCATAGTTTGCTTTTGTCAGGTTAACTTTTAGTCTATTTGATTTTGGCCGTGGGCAAGACACTGTCTCAATGGGGTATTGAGTGGGTAACAGTACAGAAGCTGCAGAGAGGTGGGTTAAACTACAACTCTGCTTCCTGGTCTGGACCCTGGTTTGTCAGTGTTTTGAAGGACCAGTAAATTTATCCATATTCCTAGAAAGAAGAGCTGCTCCATCCAAAATGGGATGGATGCCATCTCTCCGGATCAGACCAGGTTTTCCCCAAAAAGTTTTCCAATTATCAATGTAGCCCACGTTGTTTGCTGGACACCACTTAGACAACTATCGATGAAATGACAGCATGCAACTAAACATGTAGTCACTGGTCCGATCGGGCAGGGGATCAGAACAGATTACACAGTCCGACATTTTCTTAGCAAACTTACACACCGAAGCAGCACTAATTTTAGTGACCTCCGATTGGCGTAACCGGATTTCAATCTTACTGTATTTACGCTTATCCTTAGCCAGCAGTTTCAGGTGGGATTTTATGTCGCCTGTTCTGGCCCCTGGAAAACATTTGACTATGGTCGATGGTGTCTCTAAAGCCACGTTTCGGACTATGGGACTGTCAGTTACAGAGTCTGTTTCTCAGTGGGTGCGTAACTGAGTGGGAAAAATCTGTTAGAAACTCGGACAGGTTGGTGGTTCCCTTTGGGCGGGGAACTATGCTTTCTACGTACCGTCACCTAGCCAGCCTGAGATCCCAGCTGGGAGGGTTCTGTTGGAGGTCCGCTAGGTGGTTCTATCCTTGTTGGCTCCGCACTGGCTCACGGGTCTTGACTATTTACTGGATTCTCAACAGCGCAGAGCCAGGCCTCTAACTCTGAAACCCTCGCCTCCAAAGCTACGAAAATGCTACATTTATTACACTTATCATGATCACTAAAGGAGGCGGGAGAGTAGCTAAACATCTGACACAGAGAACAGGAGAGAGGAGCCACAGAGAGAGAGAAGGAGAGCTAGACAGAAGAGCAGATCAATCATTTAGGATATGATTCCAAGAATTCATCCTTCAGATAAAAACTGATGGTTTTGTGTAATAATTTATATTGTTTCTAATGTTGTGGAATTTCAAGAGTTATTGTTGTCTGGTTAATAATAATTTGGAAACAATTATACCTGTAACAATTATACCAGTGGCCTAATACTGGGATAATTGTTAATATAACTTAAATTATCAGTGATAAAATCTGCTCCTTAATCTGTGACGGAACCAGACCATCATTCTATCTGAAAGGTGAAGTATTAACAAAAGAAAGCACAGAGACTAATCTCAAGTTCAAGACATTTATTAACCAAATTTTCACACATTCATCCATTTTTTTATCCGCTTAATCCTTAAGGGGTCGCGTCAGGGCTGGTGCCCATCTCCAGCTGTCAACGGGCGAGAGGCGGGGTACACCCTGGACAGTTCCCCAGTCCATCTATGTGGCAGGGCTACATAGAGATAGACAGGACAAACAACCATGCACGCACACACTCACATCTAATCAACCTGATCAATTAACCTGACAGTCATGTTTTTGGACTGTGGGAGGAAGCCAGAGGGAACATGCTAACTCCATGCAGAAAGACCCTGGGCCGGGATACAAACCCACAACCTTCTTGCTGCAAGGCAACAGTGCTAACCACTGTGCCATCGTGCAGCCCAAAAATGTAAAAGTAAATTCAATCTAGTCTAAAAATGAACTATGCTACTCTATGCTAAACAATGGCTCTATGCTACTGGAAGAAGACAAATGAATGACGGAAGGCAGAAATCAAGACAAGCAATGTGAATGGAAAATCCTCACATGCTTACGTAGTAAGCGTGCGTGGGACAGGGGAAGAGAGGGCGACAGGAAGCCGCTTATCGACCAGGTGTGAATTTAATCAAAGCACACGGTCAGCCAGTAAAGACAAAATAAGGCGCGTGGTCTTAACTAGTTAGCCTTTGGCTAATGAGTTAGTCACCAGATAATGGCTGTGGCTTCTTTGTCTTTCAGCGCAACCTCGTGACAAAGTATCCGAGTTATTGACTCAGTCACAAATAAAACACAAACAACACACTGCTTTTGCTTACCAATAAAAGAAAACAGAGTAACTTTAACACAAACAGCCAGCTCTAGCATCTAATCTAAATAAAAGAAACTGTGTTCCACCCAGAAATTAAGAAAAACTGAATTTTCTTATTCTGAGAAGTTCTTTAGTCCGGATTGGAGGATGAGGCATTGAAGAAAAGTTGTCCTGGGATAAAAAAAGGTTTACTCAGCTCACCTCAACTGCTGAGAGGCGAGCAAATCGAGACGTTCCTGTCAGCCGATTGGAATGGGCTCTTAGAAACGCACTGGCTGCAGACAGCTTTGGGTGGAAAGGTGCGTAGAGGAGGGGAAGCAAGGAAGCCAGGGCAGTTCTGGGGTTCAATCCTTTGGGACCAGCCATGGGATTGGAGAAGGGAGAAGGTTGCTAGCAGTTAGGTGGTGTCGCCTTGTGAATGCTATCTCGTCGCCAGGTGGAGAGCTTGGATCCCTCCTTCGAGCTTGAGGCTCCATGGAAAAAAAGGGGCGAGCGGCAGCCCTTGCGCAGATTCATAGTTCTGCTGAAGTGCTGCGTCATCCTGGGATGGCGCTGAAGAACCCAATGAGCTCAGGGGGAGTGACCAGGTGGCAGCTGGCCCAGCCAATGAGCTTGGAGGAGCTCAGAAAAAGATGGTGGCTCATGTTATTACTGATAATACGATTTTTTTATTAAAAAATATCCCAGTATTAGTTAATCGGCATAAAAGTCTCCAAATTATTATTGACCAGACAACGGAAACTCCTATCTATCTATCTATCTATCTATCTATCTATCTATCTATCTATCTATCCATCCATCCATCCATCCATCCATCCATCCATCCATCCATCAAACTCTATATAACATAAAATCAATAGAGAGGGAATAATTAAGTATAGATTTTCATAATTATCAGAAATGGGTAAGCTATATAAAGAGCCATTATTACAGAAAACTACACCTCTCCTTAAATGCATGTCATTTATTGTTGAGTTAATTTTTACAGAAAAAGCAGTTGCTAATTTTTTTTCCTTTTGTTGAGGAAACAGCCCTCAATTCAGGATAAAAAGATGGAAATGGTTCGGGTGAGAAAGGTTAGCAACATTCTTTGTTCTGTTGCCTACTTGTATCATCATCATCAACTTGAAGACACCTCATTTTTTCACTTCAATTGCAGACCCAAATTATGCTTTATATTCTACACTGTTGTGATTTGTGGAGGCCTATTTTATGAAAACCTGTGCATTTCATCAAGAAGACATAAATGCATTTTCCCTTCAAAATATGTTCACTTTCATTAGACATACTACCATTTAAAATAATGATATAGTATATAATAGTATATAATATTATTGACACCCTGGAATGTTACTGTAGGCAACAGGCAGTGGCGTAATTTAGAAATAGTTAACTAGGGTATTTTAAATTTTGTCTACTTTTTCAAATTAAAGTAATTTAATTTCACTTACAAAGCTATAGAAAGAAACATACATAACATCCATTTTGTATCCACAACAGAGGGGAAGTACTCTACCCAACATTCAGTCATTCAGCCCTTCACACACCCACACACACACACACACACGCACACACACACACACACACACACACACACACACACACACACTGATTTGAGTAAACTACATTGTAGCCTACCTGCCCTGGGCCACACTGAGAGAAGGCAGGCTCCCGTACACACTGATGCCAGAAGGCCCTCTGACCACCACAAGGAGGCAAGGAAACAACGACCAAGACCGATGGAAAGGGGGTTCAAACTGGCAACCCATCGGTTACGGGATGAACTTCTACCACTGAGCCACAGTCTCCCTACAACTGTGATTGAGGTCATAAAAATCAAACCAGATTTCTTGTATAAGTTGGGATTTTTATCATGCCAAAAAAAATAAGATTTGTAAATTTAAAGGTTGCATTTGGAACACGAGCCCGATAGCGACATCTAGTTTATCTAGGTTGTAGTTACAACATAAAACATCATTCCAGCTGTTGGGTTGCCAGGTTTTCTACCGATACGCCCAGTGACCAACCTGAACCGTTTTGATTAGAGGAGTTTAACTGACAGCTAATGTTAGCAAAGTTAGCTAGTGAGTTAGCTTACCGTTCCATGAGGAAACTCACTGTTTCTGTGCGTGTTTGATGGCGTAGAAATGTTTTATGTGGGTCCATCTAGTGTAGGCTTTACCGAACACTAGGGTACTTTCTGTTCTTCTGCAGTCACTCCTCTCCTGAGATGGATAACAAAATCTCTGGAGCTCTGAAGCAGCTGATGGACTTGCTGAATCCACCATTCTTCCCAGTAGCAGCCCAGCTGAACCGAACATATATTTGGATCATAGAGACTGTATCTGGCAACCCACGGCCACTACTGGCTGGTAGATGGAGACATAACAGCATTGCCATTTCAGATTTAAATGTACATTTTATTATATTTTAATTCAAATATAATTTTTAAGGAAATGTTGTACTTTCATTCTACACCCCTCAAAAAGCTCCATGGATGTATTATTTTTTTGATGTAGCTTTTTAAGAAACTTATCCATATGCAACCTTTAAAACCTTACACCATTTAGGATGAGCTTGTTAAATTTCATTGCACAGACTAAAGCAGTCCTTTTTTTCAAAACCTCTATGCAGTAGCCTCTTATACATGCACTATATATCAGGTGACTTAAAATCCTTGGATATTCATGTACATGCTTGGCTGCTACACATCCCCATCCAGTCTGAATAAGTTACTCATTTCTTTGTTAAGCTGGGTAAACTGGGAATTGTACATTGCATTCAATGTTTCTGTACAGCAACGCTTTATCTCACAACCATATCCATTGCTGTCATTTGGACATTGGAACATAGGATTTAATCCTATCTTGCTTACAACCAGTTTTTATTCCTTTTCCTCATTTTTCACAGAAGAGACCCAAGAGACTTGAGGGTGAAACTATTTATATCAGACATAGCAATTTAATGTTGGAGGTTTGTATTTTTAGAGCTATTAGTTTTGGTAGTTTTTGTAACAGTGTTGAGTGCATGAATGTAATGTTGGTTTCCATGTGCTTGATTAGTTTGTTTTTTTTGTCTTTTTTTTCCTTTCTGTTTCTGTAGCTCAACCCAAAAGGGTTTGCATGCACCATTTTCCTCTCTGATTGTCATGCAAGTAGCTTCTCATCACTTGTTTCTGTTTGTCATTGACGTTTTTTTCCATTTCTGGGATATATGACTGGGAAACAATTTAATTTAAACAAACTCAGTTTGACCTAGAAACCTAAACCTGAATAATCCAGAACGTAGGAAATCATCTGACACATGGAACATCACTGTTAATACTAGGTCATTCATAAATGACTTGAAAATCCTCTGTGCTTCACATATGAAAGCTACTTAGGACTAAAGGACGGTGTTTTAGCTTCATGACAAATTATGAAAACTATTTTTGATGCAGATGTCAGAGGGCAACATTATATCTCAAGCTATCATAAAGCAGTGGATAAGAAACCATTGAGTCACTTTAACAAGAGACTGTGTACATTTGACTTTACTGAATAGAGCAGGAGGGCCCAAACTGGGGCCCCTAAGTCATTCATTTTTGCCTGCCAGGGCTTACCCTTGTCTTACATTAAAATACACACCATGCATACATTTGAATTGAAATATTACAAATTATGATTAAAACTGAGTTACAAGGAACTACAAGTGGTGTGTAGAGTAGATTTTTGCACATATTTAATTTTTTTCACTTTATAAAACCACTAATAGTCATATTTGATAAATTTACTAAATATTCCATTAGCATATTCTTTGCTGCAGCACTGGATTGGTTAAAACTACTTCTACATTGTAAGTTGCAAACTACTAAATTTGCAACTTACAAAGTTGGCTGCAAGCTTAAGCAGCTGTTATCAACATGGAGTGGCATTTTTAGTGGTGCACAGACAAAAAACATAAAATGAAAAATACTGGGTGGAACAATGTTTTTTTCCACTGACATCAGTGCTAAAAATTAATTAAATAAGTTAGTTTAGGTATGTTTTAAATGGGTGAATATGACTTGTCATGATGTTATTTACTTAGAAATTAATCTTAAATAACTTGAAGCCATAATCCTTAAGATTTTATTAAATCTGATTTTGCTTTATTTTATTTCTTTATTTTGTGATGGTTTTGGTCTTCATTAGATATTTAAAAGTAGTGAGGGCTGACCGTTTTAAACTAAAAGCAGCATTATTGTTTGATCTTTTCTTTTAAAATATGTAGCAGTCATATAATTTACATTGGTGACTCTTTCCCACTCATATATGTAAGATCTGTTTCATTGTCTCGCTATTGGTTTCTGTCACTCGTTTCAGACAACTTTCCTTATTTTTCATCTGATCTGTACTTTTTCAAGCTGAATGTCTTTGTGCCAATTCTGTTGTTCTGGTAGCTGATTTTATTCTTGTTTAAGGCCCTGTTTACATGGAGACAAAACAGGCATAGTTTAAAAAAACAGTCTGTAAAAACAGCATCATAATAAAAAAATTGTCCACATGATTCCACACAAAGTACTAAAATTGCTGTAGTACACACGCCAGGCCCATTGGTGGCGTTATGACACTACCAGAGAAAAAGAAAATAACACTGAGCATTTGCAGTCAACCCAATGGCTAACACAACAAATCTAGCTCAGATGAGAGCTTTACTCTCCAGCATCTGGTGTCTGCTTCTATGGATCCATGTTCTGCTGCTGGTGATGGAGGAGGGACAGAAAATCCTATTCTAGGATCCACAAAAAGGTCAGCACTTGATTCATTAGGACTGCAACACCGTACGGTGACGTGTGTGTTTACTTTATCAGAGTTTTGCGTTAAATATAGGAATGGTGTGGGGATGTCATCTGCTCAGAAAAAATGCAAGAGAGCTCATAATCATGGAGACACCTGAGCCGGCATTGTGAGATTCATGGTGTTCTGAAATGGGGCCCCCTCGTGGAGGAGACACCTATTGGATGAAATATTTTTGGTGCAGCAACCTGGTTTCATGTCCGTGTAGACAGGGCCTAAGACTTTCACAGTCTTTGCAATGAAAAGAATGACATTTATATTCCATCGATTTGGCTTACCCTTTTTCCTTCACATTAAAATCTAAATATACAATAATACATAAAAGTACTTTAAGGGATTAGCATACAGAATGAACAACAGCATCAGCAAATTCTGCAGTTTTGCCAAGACTTGACTTTAGCTAATGATTCCAGTTTTATGCAGAACACTGGCTTAAATTGATTAGACAGATGTGGAGTTGTCAAAAAGAATCATGTAAGAACATCATACTTATGAAATACAATCTATGAAATTAGAAACATAAAAGACAGTGTTTTTTTATTTTCTGGAGTCATTGTAATATACTTTTAGTTTTTGGGGTTCACTTAGAACTGTTTTCAAAGCCAATTAGTTTCATTTTAGAGTCAATCCACTGATTCTAACTTGAGTCTATGCATGTAGCTGTTACTGGGAAGAGCATGATCAGTTTTTGGACATGCCTTAAATAAGCACAAAGCCATTTAGCTTTTTTAAAAACACTATTTGTACTGTACTGATCATGTAGCATTTACACAGTTGTTGCCCGTTTTTCAGTCTTTACATACCTATCCATTTTACGTGTCCTTTCACTCATATCATGTACTGTGCAATGTAAGAACACCATGCTTCTATCTTCTATGGTTTTTGTCACCTGTCTTAGTCAACATTTAACTTTTTCTATTTTTGTTCATGGTTATCTGTTTTGACTTTTTGTTCTGTCATTAAAATAATGTAACTTTTCTTCATTCTTGAAGGACCTAGATAAGACCCAAACGAAGATCATGCGTCACCACACTAGTATCAGTGAGCTCAAGAGAAGTTTTATGGAGTCAGTACCAGAACCTCGACCAAGTGAGTGGGACAAGCGTCTTTCTACCAATTCACCGCTCCGCACAGTGAGCCTGAATGGCCAGCTGCAACCAGTGGTGAGTCTTTAGGATATTATCCGCATGCTTTTAAGTCCTGGTTCATAGGCCTGTTAAACCTAAAATGGGTGTTTATTCAACCGTTTAATTTATGAAAAAAAAAAAAAACTGAACAAACATCAGTAAAATGTATTTGCTACCTAAAGTTTTCTTGTGGTTTTGCTTTTGTCACACTTACAGTACATGTTTAATTTGAGTAAATTTCAACAGTATTTTTAAAATGCTGATTTTATTCATGAAGAGAAAAGACCTGCTGTCAAGCCAAACTTCCCCTATGAGAAAATATTTGGGTGTTTCAAGCAAGTCTAAAAGAGTATGGAAATTTAATTCAGCAAACTTCCGATGGCTCTGCACTGCATGCAACCCAAGCTCTGGTGTCACGCTGCAGTCTCTCTTGTTTTTTCGCTGTAATAGTGTTTTCTTTCTTTTAAGAGTTTTAAATTGTTGAATGGATACGTGTTTTACAAGCTATTTACTGCGTAGTCAGGATGCGTGTACAGCAGATCTGAAGAAAAGTAAACAGACCCCCCCCTTCCCTCTATCATCTTAAGTAACTTATATAAAGTGATGACCAAATTGGATGAAATGAGACTGAGCATCCAGTATTTTTATGAATACCAGGAATCGTGTATTATCAGAATCAGAATCAGAATCAGTTTATTGGCCAAGTATGTCACATACAAGGAATTTGACTCCGGCAAACTTTTTCCTCCAGTACAGAACTTGAATAAGTGAAATAAAAAAAAAAAAATAAAAAAAATAAAAATATGAACAAAAATAAGTAAAAATACAAATAAATATCAGATCGTAAATAATAAAGGATAATATATACACCAAGCCGGGGTTATTTTACAGTGAGTATGTACAGAAGTGCAGAGTTTTAGTTTATTGTTATGTGAGTGCACTCACACACTGTGACTAGACAGAGTTCGTCAGAGCGACAGCCTGGGGGAAAAAACTGTTTTTGTGTCGGGTGGTTTTGGCGTACAACGCTCTGTAACGTCGACCTGAGGGGAGGAGCCTAAACAGATTGTGGCCAGGGTGTGAGGGGTCAGTGGTGATTTTCCTGGCCCGCTTCCTGACCCTGGCCCGGAATAGGTCCTGAATGGAGGGAAGATCGGTTCCTATGATCCTCTCTGCAGTCCTGACTGTTTTCTGCAGTCTGTCCTTGTCTTGCCTGGTGGCGGATCCGAACCAGACAGAGATGGATGAGGTCAGGACAGACTGGACTATTGCTGTGTAGAAGATGATCAGCAGCTCCTGGGGCAGGTTGAACTTCCTGAGCTGACGCAGAAAGTACAGCCTTTGCTCGGCCTTTTTCCTTATTATGTTGATGTGTGAGGTCCACTTCAGGTCCCGTGTGATGGTGGATCCTAGGAACCTGAAAGACTCCACTGTGGGGACTGGCTTGTTGAGGATCATGAGAGGAGATGTTGATGGTGGTCTCTTCCTGAAGTCCACTGTCATCTCCACAGTTTTGAGCGGGTTTTAGCTCCAGGTGGTTCTGACTGCACCAGAGAACCAGCTGTTCCACTTCCTTTCTGTACACAGACTCGTCGCCGTCGCGGATGAGTCCAATGACGGTGGTGTCATCTGCAAACTTCAGGAGTTTCACAGAAGGGTCCCTCGACGTGCAGTCAGTGGTGTAAAGGGAGAAAAGCAGTGGGGAGAGAACACATCCCTGGGGGGCGCCGATGCTAAGGGAACGGGAGCTGGATGTGAACTTACCCAGTTTCACCTGCTGCCTCCTGTCAGTCAGGAAACTGGTAATCCACTGACAGGTGGATGGAGGCACGGTGAGCTGGGACAGTTTTTGGTGGAGGAGCTCTGGTACAATGGTGTTAAACGCAGAGCTGAAGTCCACAAACAGGACCCGAGCGTAGGTACCTGCAGAGTCTAGGTGGTGCCGGATGTAGTGTAGAGCCATGTTGACGGCATCATCCACTGACCTGTTTGATCTGTAGGCGAACTGCAGGGGGTCTAGCAGGGGATCTGTGATGTCCTTCAGGTGGGTCAGTACCAGACGCTCAAAGGATTTCATGACCACAGATGTTAGGGCAACTGGTCTGTAGTCATTTAATCCAGTGACTGGGGACTTCTTGGGAACCGGTATGATGGTGGAGCGTTTGAGGCAGGAGGGGACCTCACACAGCTCCAGGGAGTTATTGAAGATCTGGGTGAAAATGGGAGCCAGCTGGTCAGCATAGAATTTCAGAGAGGCTGGGGACACTCCGTCTGGTCCCTGAGCCTTTTTAATTTTCTGTCTCTGAAATAGCTGGCGCACGTCCTGTTCGCAGATCGTCAAGGCAGGTACGTGGGTGGTTTGGGGTGAAGCTGGGTCTTTTGTGATGTAGATGGTGGGGGAGGTGGGAGGTGTGAAAGTCCTTTCAAACCTGGAAAAGAAGTCGTTGAGGTCCTCAGCCAGGCGGGGGCTCTCCACAGGGTGGGGGGATGGTCTCCTACAGTTAGTAATGGTCTGCAGGTAGCTCCAAACTGCAGAGTGGTCGTTAGCAGAAAAACGGTCCTTAAGCTTAGCACTGTAGTTCCTCTTTGCTGCTTTGATCCCTCTTGTCAGCTGGTTCCTGGCCTGTTTGTACAGGTCCCGATCCCCACTCCTGTAGGCCTCCTCCTTGTCCTGGCGTAGCCGTCTCAGTTCTGCAGTGAACCACGGTTTATTTTTTTTGAATGAGCAGAAGGTTTTGGTCTGCACACACATGTCCTCACAAAAGCTGATGTAGGATGTCACAGTGTCGGTCAGTTCATCCAGGGATGAAGCCGCTGCTTCAAAGACGCTCCAATCAGTGCAGTCAAAGCAGGCCTGTAGCTGCATCTTTGACTCATCAGTCCATCTCCTCACAGTTCTTACTACAGGCTTAGCAGATTTCAGCTTCTGCTTGTAATATGGGATGAGGTGGACCAGGCAGTGGTCGGAAAGTCCCAAAGCAGCACGGGGGACAGAGCGATATGCATTTTTTATTGTGGTGTAGCAGTGATCTAGAGTGTTCATGTCCCTGGTGGGACACGTCACATGTTGTTTATATTTAGGCAGTTCAAGTTTGAGATTAGCTCTGTTAAAATCCCCGAGAACGATTAGCAGAGAGTCCGGGTGATTTTTCTCCACGTCTGTGATCTGATCGGCGAGGTGATGTAATGCCTCCGTCACACACACCTGCGGTGGAATGTAAACAGCGACCAGCACAAACGAGGCGAACTCCCGCGGTGAATAAAATGGTCTACAGTTTATGAAGAACGACTCAAGGTGAGGGCTGCATGTCTTCTTTAACACTGTGACATCTGTGCACCAACCGTCGCTAATGTAGAAGCACGTTCCACCTCCCTTTGATTTCCCAGTCAGCTCCGCGCAGCGGTCCGCTCTGAACAGCTGGAAGCCTGGCAGCTTTAGAGCGCTGTCCGGGATGAGTTCACTGGACCAGGTTTCAGTGAAGCAAAAGGCGGCAGAACGACTAAAGTCGGAGTTCTTGGATAGGAGAAGGAGCAATTCATCCATTTTGTTAGGCAGAGAGCGGACGTTCCCCAGGTGTATGGATGGGAGAGCGGTGCGTAATCCCCGCTGTCGCAGCTTGACGAGCACACCAGCCCGTTTCCCGCGGCGTCGTCTCCGTCTAAATCCACAGAACGCTGCTGCTCCTCCGATCAGAATCTCCATAAAGCAGTCAGGTTGTGTAAAGACCGGTGAAAAAGGTCCGGCACTGGATAGCCCAATTTTTAAAAGTTCCTCTCTGCTAATTTTAATAGCAGAGGGAGTGCAGAAAACTACGCAAAAGAGTAAAACAGTAACTAGTACCAGAGAGCGAAGTGCCGAGGCGTCCATACGCGGCGCCATCTTGCATTACGATGCATTATGCAGATATTTGCCCTGTATCGCCCTCTCAAGTCTTGCGGTCTAATGTCACTGTCGTAAAACCCAATCGGTATGGAGCACATTTCAACAAGTGCACTGGGGGCTTTCCATCTCGCCAGCCAAACAACAAAATATCTAATGATGTGTAAGTTGGTAAACCATCAAAAAGTTTTCTTGGTACTGTATCACATCATCATGCCCAAATAACCCCGGAGTAAGCATTTTTTATTTACCAATCCAGTAGCAACACGGGTAGTTCAGCATCCATACATCCTGCTGTATTTCTAACATCTGTCTCACAGCAGCTGTCCACACAAAACTGAAAACTTGTAAGACTGGGTTTTAGAAGCTGGATCTACTTTGACCTTAACTGAGTCACTGTTTGACAGAAAATATCTTTCACAGCAGTGAGGGAAAGGATGTTTTCTCTCACCTGTCTTTTCCCACCTTCTTCTCTATGAGCGAGCAGGCAGCAGGAGCCACGGGAGGTGCGCTGTTATCGAGGATGGTGTAACAGGAGAAAAGCTTAGTCAGTACATCAGGGGAAGCGGTTAGTGGGTGAAAAGTTCTATAGCGGTAAACAGCAGGAGGACCCTCCCATATAGTGACACCTCCTTAAATGAACATTAAAAATGGTCTTCTATCACATAAACGTTTCGAAAACACGTGTTTTTATGATGTAAACATTACGGAGTGAGACTTTAATACTGGGAGACTTTAACAATGCTCATTTGGAGCCTGCCCTCCAAAGTTTCCAGCATTATGTTGAATGCAGTACGCTTAATGAGATGGTACTGGACGTGTGTAATGACAATATTAAAAATCGTGTCACTATACCAGTGCTTGTCCTCTTGATGTGGAGGAGCAGCGGCTCTACTCTGAGCCCCCTCCGGATGATTGAGCTTCTCACCCTATCTCTACGGGAAACTCATTTCAGCCGCCTGTATCCGCGATCTCGTTCTTTCGGTCACCACCCAGTGTTCGTGACCATAGATGAGGGTAGGAACGTAGATCGGCCGGTAAATTGAGAGCTTTGCCTTTCGGCTCAGCTCTCTCTTCACCACGACATACCAGTACAGCGCCAGAATAACTGCAGACGCCTTACCAATCCGTCCATCAATCTCCTACTCCTTTTTTCCCTCGTTCGTGAACAAGACCCCCAGATACCTAAGTTCCTCCACTTGAGGAAGGACCTCATCCCCGACCTTAAGAAAGCCCCCTAACCTTTTCCGGCTCAAGACCATGCTCTTGGATTTGGAGGTGCTGATCCTCATCCCAGCCGCTTCACACTCGGCTGTGAACCGCTCCAACGAGAGCTGTAGATCACGTTCAGATGAAGCCAACAAGACCACATCATCTGCGAAAAGCTGAAACCCGATCCTGAGGTCACAGATACGGATCCCCCCCACGCCTTGGCTGCGCCTAGAAATCCTGTCCATAAACGTTATGAACAGGACCAGTGACAAAGGGCAACCTTGGCGGGGTGTCAAGCTCTCACTGGAAACGAGTCCGACTTACAGCCCAATGCGAACCAGACTCTGACACCGTTCATACAGGGACCTAACAGCCCGTATCAAAGGGCCTGGTACCACCGCCCCCACTGTAAACAGTGTTGATGGCAGACCGCTTCCCCCCTCTGAGACGCCGGATGGTGGACCAGAATCGCTTCAAAGCCATATGGAAGTCGTTCTCCATGGTCTCTCCAAACTCCTCCCACGCCCGAGTTTTTGCCTCATCGACCATCCGAGCCGCATTCCGCTTGGCCTGCCGGTACCTATCCGCTGCTTCCGGAGTCCCACAGGCCAAAAAGGCCCGATAGGACTCCTTCTTCAGCTTGACAGCACCCCTTACCGCTGGTGTCCACCAGCGGGTTCGAGGGTTGCCGCCGCGACAGGCACCGACTACCTTACGGCCACAACTACGGTCAGCCGGTTCGACAATGGAGGCACGGAACATGGCCCATTCGGACTCAATGTCCCCCGCCTCCCCCGGGACGTGTTTGAAGTTCTGCCGGAGGTGAGAGTTGAAACCCCTTCTGACAGGAGACTCCGCCAGACGTTCCCAGCAGACCCTCACCACACGTTTGGGCCTGCCAGGTCTGTCCGGCGTCCTCCCCCACGTCCGGAGCCGACGCACCACCAGATAGTGGTCGGTGGATAGCTCCGCCCATCTCTTCACCCGAGTGTCCAAAACATGCGGCCCGCAGGTCCGATGAAACGACAACCAGGTCGATCATCGAGCTGCGGCCTAGGGTGTCCTGGTGCCAAGTGCACACATGAACATCTTTATGCTTGAACATGGTGTTCGTTATGGACAATCCATGACGAGCACAGATGTCCAACAACAAAACACCGCTCGGGTTCAGATCGGGGGGGCCATACCGCCCAACCACGCCTCTCCAGGTCTCACTGTCATTGCCCACGTTAGCTTTGAAGTCCCCCAGCAGAATGAGGGAGTCCCCAGAAAGAGAACTTTCCAGCACCCCCTCCAAGGACTCCAAGAAGGGTGGGTAATCTGAGCTACTGTTCGGTGCATAAGCACAAACAATAGTCAGAACCTGTCCCCCCACCCGTAGGCGGCGGGAGGCTACCCTCTCATTCAACGGGGTAAACCCCAACGTACAGGCGCCGAGATGGGGGGCAACAAGTATGCCCACCCCGGCTTGGCACCTCTCACCGGGAGCAACTCCATAGTGGAAGAGAGTCCAACCCCTCTCGAGGAGACGGGTTCCAGAGCCAGAGCCATGCGTCGAGGCCAGGCCGACGATTTCCAGTCGGAACCTCTCAACCTCGCACACCAGCTCCAGCTCCTTCCCCACCAGAGAGGTGACGTTCCATGTCCCGAGAGCCAGCTTCTGCAGCCGAGGATCGGTGCGCCAAGAACAATCCTCTAATCATTTTTCTAAGCTCACGGTGACGACCAGTGTCCAAGAGTCACATTAGAAACATTATAAGAAACGAACTCTGTCAGGGAAAAAAAAGCAAATGAAGTGCGGCAGAAAGAGCGCTAAACATGAAACCACTGACATACATTTTTTTCACTGGAGTCTACGAAGGAGTGGAAATAAAAATGAATACAGGTTTTGATAAATATGGAAGTAATATGAATATTGACCATTTCCAGGTCTATGAGACTTGATTGGTGGCGAGAGATTTCCTTTTACAATATGAAAAATCATTTAGCACATAGAATGTATTAGTTCATTAAAAATGAGGGGAAAAGGTTGAACCACAGCACTGTTAGATTGGTGAAAATAGTTGTGAATAACAGTAAATGTAGATCTATTTGGTTATTTATCTGGTAAATTGTTTTCAGTCACCATAATTAGCCTACACAGTTTTTTGTGTGTAATGAAGATGACTAGAATGGAAAAGTGGAACATTTTTCAAATACATTTCTAAAATTTAATGGATTTCATATGGTTGGAGAGGTGAAAAGAAAAACAATGAAGATGACAGTAGAAGTTATGTAGCCTCCCTTTTTAAAACGTGATAAAACTGATGAAGCTGACAGGTAATCAGTTTAAAAAAGCTTTTTTGAGTATTACAGTTTAGTTGAAAAAGTGCACATGCCATTGAATCATTTGACCTGTTTCTGTTCTGAGCATCACACAGACTGAGTTTGGTTTAAATGTTACCATCTGAGTTAATAAACTGAACTTGGAAATAGCGTTAAGACCTAATACAATGAATTGAGCTGCAACCATTTGAAGTAGTGGCAGCTTATTTAATTAATCTTTTTTTGGTAATCAGTATACACTCACCTAAAGGATTATTAGGAGCACCTGTTCAATTTGTCCTTAATGCAATTATCTAATCAACCAATCACATGGCAGTTGCTTCAATGCATTTAGGGGCGTGGTCCTGGTCAAGACAATCTCTTGAACTCCAAACTGAATGTCACAATGGAAAAAGAAAGGTGATTTAACCAATTTTGAGCGTGGCATGGTTGTTGGTGCCAGACGGGCCGGTCTGAGTATTTCACAATCTGCTCAGTTACTGGGATTTTCACACATGATTTCTAGGGTTTACAAAGTTTGGTGTGAAAAGGGAAAAACATCCAGTATGCGGCAGTCCTGTGGGCTAAAATGCCTTGTTGATGCTAGAGATCAGAGGAGAATGGGCCGACTGATTCAAGCTGATAGAAGAGCAACTTTGACTGAAATAACCACTCATTACAACCAAGGAATGCAGCAAAGCATTTGTGAAGCCACGACATGCACAACCTTGTGTCGGATGGGCTACAACAGCAGAAGACCCCACTGGGTACCACTCATCTCCCTACAAATAGGAAAAAGAGGCTACAATTTGACCAAAATTGGACAGTTGAAGATTGGAAAAATGTTGCCTGGTCTGATGAGTCTCGATTTTTGTTGAGACATTCAAATGGTACAGTCAGAATTTGGCATAAACAGAATGAGAACGTGGATCCATCATGCCTTGTTTATCCCTTCATGACCACCATGTACCCATCCTCTGATGGCTACTTCCAGCAGGACAATGCATCATGTCATAAAGTTTGAATCATTTCAAATTTGTTCCTTGAACATGACAATACTCCAATGGCCCCAACAGTCAGCAGATCTCAACCCAATGGAGCATCTTTGGGATGTGGTGGAATGGGAGCTTCGTGCCCTGGATGTGCATCCCACAAGTCCCCATCAACTGCAAGATGCTATCCTATCAAAATGGGCCAACATTTCTATAGAATGCTTTCAGCACCTTGTTGAATCAATGGCATGTAGAATTAAGTCAGTTCTGAAGGCAAAAGGGGGTCAAACACTGTATTAGTATGGTGTTCTTAATAATCCTTCAGGTGAGTGTATATTATATGCTGTGTGCTGGTCCCAGTAGTTTGTATCAATAAATAATTAAATATTTTATGATATCTGTCTGGCGGTGTGTGTGTGTGTGTGTGGGGGGGGGGGGGGGGGTTCTGCCAGGAAAGGTGAGCGTATCGCAGACTATTGCTTTGTTTGGTGGTCCACGAAGCAACGACAGGTTGGTGATGTAAGGACGCAAAGGTGTAACGTTGGAGGGAGGACAAGTTGCTTGAGGAGTTGGAGAATGCCAAGTGGAACTTGGAGGCTGCCAGTCCAAAGGTTATGATCCAGGAATTATTTCACCTGGGTAGTAGACACAAGGAGATCTGTAACTTAACACCAAGGAACAGATCAAAGAAGTTGCACAACAACAGGGAAATATTTACCTTAAGGAAGAAGTAAAGAACATGAATATTCACGGAACTCAGATGGCTTTAAGTTACTATGAGTGTTAACAGTCAGTCTTGCAGGGACTGACAGTCAGCTCCTCTTATCCAACAGGTAACAAGCCTTGATGACGAAGGCAAAGTGAAGCTGCAGAAAGCACCTTAAAGCAGAAGCTGCATCTCCATTATAATCTGTAACCTGTGTAAAGATGTTAACACTAGAACTCCCAGAGAGCAGCCATTTGGCTTTTCTACCTATAAAACCCACAGGTCAGCCGATCGGCTGGAAGGCCACCTGTTAACCCTCCTTTTGTTATGTGAACGAGGCAATCACTGGGGCACCACAGGACGTGACATGAGCCACTTCACTCAAAACACCTTGACATAAAATGGGGGAGGAGGAGAATCAGATTACAGCAGGATTGCTCTGTCAGAGCTGCTAACTGACTGGGCAGAACACATGAACTGAATCAAAATGCAATTATGTATGTAATATATATATAAAAGGATGTAGTTATCAGGACCCTACATCACTGGGCTTCCAACATCCCCACCAGACACATAGGAAAAGGAAAAGAACAGAACCACATCAACAAAATCACTCAAAATCTGTGGTTATCCCAACTGGGCCTTCATGATATTTACAAATAATAATTAAAAAAAATGTATAATCAGGATACAGTGTTAGAGAGTGGAAGTGAGTGAGACTTAGAACTTATACTTAAAACTTTATTGATCCCTTTGGGGTGACTCCCTCAGGGAAATTTGAGTTTTCAAGCACACAGAGAAAACTAAACAGTAAGTAACAGTAAGTGAGGTGAGTACATGTCAATAATCACTCACAATCCTGGCACTGCTATGCCATCTCCTTTCTGCGTTTGCCACATGTGTATTTGTAGCGGTCAATACATCGCACAGTGGCATGATTGCTTGTACACGGAATTTTAACCTGACATATTGGTCTTTTCCCAGGGCTAGGTGTTGAAGGTTGTTGCCGAAGCAATTGTTCCATTTTGTGCCTGCTTTGCACCCACATGAGAGTGAGCCAACTCTCTTGCAAGCTCCACCAGGAAGTCCACCCGTCTCTCCTGCCTCCCGGTGCATGCTTGATAGAGCACATATGCATTCAGTGCTGCCATATAAATCATGTTATAGAACACCGCGACTGGCCAGCGCCGTGTTCATGTGCGGACAGTGTACTCCCGCACCATCTGGTCCATCACATCAACGCCACACTTTATGGTGTTGTAAAGGGTGACAGTGTTTGGCTTCCTTTTGGTGGTATTTTCAGTCTGAACCACACTGTGCATGCTGCTGAGAATGTAGACTGTCTTCTTCCGTTTGGGCGCATACACCGTCAGCGTGGCACCCGTGGTTGAAAATACCTGAGTGGGGAATTCATTGTGGTCCCTGTCTTGTTGATTGTGGAATTTCTTGCCGAATCCTGTTGACTGTGCCAAGGATGGTGGTTTTCCGGCTAAGCAGTCTTTGTGCAAGTGACAGCGATGTAAAGAAATTGTCCATGGTAACATTTCTGCCATTGTCCAGGAATGGTTCCATCAGCCTCATAACTACATTCTCAGATAGCCTCTCCCCACTGGGACGACTTGGGTCCTTGCCAAGATATGGGACATTGCAGATGTATTTGGATTTCAAGTCACCAGCCACCCAAAACTTGATCCCAAACTTGTCAGGTTTCGTTGCAATGTATTGCAGTGAAAAGCAGCGAGTCTTTGACGGGAAAAGCTGTTCATCAATGGTGATGTGTCGACCAGGGTTGTAGGATGTGATGCAGTTGGTGACAAACGATCCCCATACACCAGAAATTGCAGCATAAAGGCGACCTGAGGAGTTGAGCAGAACCTGGCACAGCTCAAATCCATAACTGGTATTTTGAAATCAGACATATAATATCATATCTTTGACATAACATCACATTACAGTGTGGGCAAAAAGCAAAAGTCAGTCTGGTTTTCTATAAGTTGAGACAGGGAGAGACAGGGAAAAAGAAAATAGAGGGACAGAGCAAAACAGACAAAAACAATATACAAATTCTAAAATAAAACATATCAAATACATTTCTGGTGTATCTCAGTTAGAAAAAAATGTTACATAAAATAAATCATTATCTTGTACAGATATCAACTTGATGAGCAATTCTGTAAATGACTGGTGGGGCTACCACAGATTTTGAGTGCTTTTTTTGATGGGGTTCTATTCTTTTACTTTTCCTATTTGTCTGGTGGGGATGTTGGAAGCCCAGTGTTGTAGGGTCCTGATAACTTCTACATCCTTCTACATATATTACATATATTACATTTTGATTCAGTTCATGTGTTCTGCCCAGTCAGTTAGCAGCTCTGACAGAGCAATCTTGCTGTAATCTGATTCTCCTCCTCCCCCATTTTATGTCAAGGTGTTTTGAGTGAAGTGGCTCACGTCACGTCCTGTGGTGCCCCAGTGATTGCCTCGTTCACATAACAAAAGGAGGGTTCACAGGTGGCCTTACAGCCGATCGGCTGACCTCTGGGTTTTACAGGTATAGCAAAAAATCCTGGGTCTTCTAGTGTTAAACCAAACAAAGACAAACAACCCACAATCCTGACAGGTTGTGAATAAACTCAAGTTAAATGCCCTATTATTCCTTTTTTATTGTTCTAAATATAGTATCCACAGAAAGGTACAATGGTGCATGGTCACTAAAATCCATCATCCCACTTTAACACATTTTTATTTAATCCTTATTTTTTCCACAAAATAAAAAAAACAATTTCTGTATATACTTTCACTAACCCAGATTAACAACCAATAGGATGAGATACCATAACTATGCAGAATACACTAAGCTTTACATAACAATATCACCAGGTGACTTTGAACCAATCCATACCCTGAGTGAATGCATTGAGGAAATCAGTGGATGGATGTACCATAATTTTCTTCATCTGAACAGAAACAAAATGAAAGTAATTGTTTTTGGACCTAACATAACAAAATCTAAATTCAGCAAAAAGCTTCAGTTAGTACAGCCAAAAAATAATTATCAGTCCCCAAATCTAGGTGTAACAATGGACTTAGACCTGAACCTCCAGGGTCACATAAAGGCAATAACAAGGTCAGCCTTCTATCACCTGAAGAACATCTCTAGGATTAAAGGACTGATGTCACAAATGGACCTTGGAAAAATCATTCATGTGTTCATCTATAGTAGGAATGATTACTGCAACAGCGTCCTCACAGGTCTACCTAAAAAGTCACTCAGACAGCTGCAGCTGGTCTCCTCACTAGAATCAGGAAGGTATAACACATCACCCCAGTTCTAAAGTCGTTCCAACGGCTCCCTGTAGCTCAGAGAATAGACTGTAAAATACTGTTAATAATTGATGAAATTATAATGGTCTGGCACCAAAATCTTTTGAAGATCTGTTGTCACCATCACCCCCCCCCCCCCCCCCCCCCCAAATCATCCTTAGAATCAGAAACAAACATGGAGAAGCCGCTTTCAGTTTCTTTGCTTCTTAAATCTGGAATAAACTTCCAGGCCACTGCAAATCTGCTGAAACACTGAATTTATTTAAAACACGGCTAAAAACTCAGCTGTTTAGAGCTGCCATTGAATAAGTGATTAATAATAGCTGGAATGTCATATCTGTTTTGCATTTCTAATGTTTTTTAAGCATTAAATTATTATTTTATTTTATCCCCTAATCATCCAAAGTATCTGGTATCACCTTTTGTGTGCTATACAAATGAAGTTGCCTTGCCTCGCCTTGTCCACAAGTGTCTACGGACATTTAATAACTGTCAGGTTGCAGAGGTTGGACTTAGATGCAGAAAACTGGTTTTGAGACGTTATTTCCAATTTTATTAGAATCCAATAATCCAACGAAAATGAGACAAGGAACCACACAAGGAGAGGTTAGACGAGGAGCTACCGACGACAGTGAGACACAAAGGGGTGAATAAAGGGCAGGACTACACAGGGAGAACTTATTAGACAATGAACGACGGGTGACTTTTATTTAACAAATGAGGTAACAGGTTGACAGCCACAGACTAGCAGAAACAAACGGGAGGAACGGATAACGAAGACAGAGACAGATCTTAACAGTAACCCCCCCTCAAAGTGCGCCTCCTGGCGCACAGACTAATCACTTCAGGCCAGGGTGGGAGGAGGGGGACCCAGGAACTTGAGTCTGGGAGGCCAGCACATGAAGAGCTTGCATCTAGGAGGCCAGCAACTGAAGAGCTTTAATCTGGGAGGTTGGTATGTGAAGAGCTTGTGTCATGGAGGGTGGATGAGATGCTGAACCTTGTGTCTTCGTGGCTGGTAGCAATGCAGAACCTTGTGCCTTGGAGGCACACGGCGATGCTGAACCTTTTTTTGGTGTTGAATTATTTTAATAAGGTGGCAGTTAAATTGAATCTGATGACTTGATGGCCGGTGGTGCAGTGGAGCATTTTGTTGAGGGAAATGAGGCTTGTGGCTTGGTGGTTGACGAAACTGGACCTTGTGGACTGGAATTAAACAAAGCTGGATTTTGTGTACTGGAACTCAGCAGAGCTGAACCTTGTGGTGGAACTCGGCAGAGCTGAACCTTGTGACCTGATACTTGGCGAAGCTGAACCTTATGAAACTGGCTGGACTGATGCTGCGGCCAGCTGGACTGTTGCTGGAGCTGAAGCCAGCTGAACTGTGGGTAAAGCTGAAGCCGGCTGGACTGAGGTTGAAGACGGCTGTACTGAAGCTGAAGCTAGTTCTGGAGTGAGAGCCAACTGAGCTGAACCTTGGGGCTAGCAGCTTGGCTGGAGTGGAACTGCTGGTGAAACCAGGTGGAGTGAGAATGTTGATGGGTGAACTAAAGCTGAGGCCGGCTAATCTGTTGCTGCATCTGAGGCTGGCTAGATTGTTGCTGAGGCTGAAGCAAGCTGGACCAATGCCGAGGCGGCTGTTGGAGCGAGGTTCGACTGAGCTGAACTTTGTGGCTTGGAGCGTTGTTGGTCAGTTGCTGGAGTGGAGGCCTGCTGAACTGAGGGTGAAGTCTTGTTGGCTGGCGATGGAAGACGGACCCACAAAGAGGCATGGAGGATCCTCGAGGAGGCGCTTATTAACCCCATTGAGAAGGCATTAAAGACCCTTGGGAAGGTGCTGACACAGGAGGGGTGTCCATCTGGGCAGCCTCTGAGGTGACTTGGACCCAAGTCGTGCCCGTCTGGACACCATCAGAGGAGACCTGGATCCGAAGCATGTTGGTCCGGACACCCTCGGAGGAGTCTTTGAACCGAAGCATGACCGTCTGGTCACCCTCGGCAGCAGAAGTTGTGGCCTGCTGCTGGATGGGTTCTCTGGATCGGACCCGCTGGAGGCGTCGACTGGATCAGACCCACTGGAAATGTCCCCTGGATGGTTCCCGCTGGAGGAGTCCACTGGATGTGACTCGCTCTAGAGGGTGACAATTTTTCGGGATTCCCATGGGTCATGAGATTCCTGCAGGATTCCCGCGGGACGGGAGTCAATTTCACTGTTGGTAACGTGATTTGGACGGGACAGGAAATAATCCACGGGATCGGACGGGAAACCGGAAATTACAATTTTTGTAATTTTTTTTGTCACATTTATCTTGACACTGCGATGCGGTGCCAATGTGTGTGGTTATTACCTCCGCTGCAAAATGCAATTCCATCGGGTCTACTACACTGCAAGCACCAAAACTGAAACTGCTACATTGTTGGCACACCACCTGGGTAAACTGGTAAGCATATGATATCCGACTGAAAATGCGTGTATCTTAATAGTTTGGTAGTCAGACGAATCGAGTCCATTCATGACGTGGTAAGGTGGCCAAACAACGAGAATGCAGGATATGGTTAAAGATGGCAGATAAACCTAAATAGATTATCTTTGATACTGTGCTACGCTATGGTTTAAAGGGGGCGGGGGGAGCGAGCGCCATAGAGGTAAATTACTAATCTACGGGATTTGGGTCGGGAGTCTTTCTCTCTGGATTTTTTTCGGGACAAGATTTTTTTGGGGGGGCAGTCACGTGATCATGACGTGACGGGAGTATTTTTTTGAGATCGGGATGGGACGGGATCGACAATTGATTCCCGTATCACCCTCTAACTCGGACCTGTTGGAGGAGTCCGCTGGATCGGACCCGCTGGAGAAATCCGCTGACTCGGACCCTCTGAGCAGCTCGGACCTCCTGGAGTCCGCTGGCTCAGACCCGTTGGAGGATTCCTTGACCTGCCGCTGGTAGCCTCTTGAGGTTATCACGCCCTGCCGGCGGCAGTTGCCAGAGGAAGCAGTGGACTGACCCCACAAAACAAATCTATAAACCTGAAGCCTGAAGTCCTGTGTTCTAAGACCTAGGGAGGTCAGGCTCTAAAACATTCCCTGATGTCTGGGGTTTTAGACCTATCACTGAAGTCTCGGGTTCTGGAGCAGTCACTGGATCCACAGGCTCTAAAACAGTCACTGGAGTCTCAGGTTATCAAGCAGTCACTGGAGCCACAGGCTCTAAAACAGTCACTGGAGTATCTGGTTTAAAGGCGCGTGATCCAGGAACACAGAGACTCGGACTCTGAAACACTTTCCGAAACACATTTTGGAAATCCAGTCTCCGTACGGCACCTTGAGGGTGTGAATTCCAAAGCGCTCTCGAAAATACCAGACTCCAAAATGCGTCCAGAAAGGTCGGGTCCTGAGTTCCGTTCCGAAATCCCACGGGAGGTGGTATCCACTTGGCCTCCTCTGCTATCCGATCCAGACCCAGCACAGTTAAAACAAGCTCCTGACCCCAAAGGAGGCTCTCCAATTCCCCCACTGCACCTATCCATTGCCAAGGCTCAGCGAGTGAGGCAGCTTTCTCCAGGACGCACCGGATCTCTTCAACCAACTCTCCAATGAGATCCGCACCGTGCCGAAGGGGAACCTCAGAAGAATCACCCGGAACAGCGATCTCTCGGGAAGCATGCAGGGAAACAGGCCGAGAGCTATTCACAGGGCCAGGGGGCTCAGAGGATATCATGGGTTGAACTGGTTTTGCTTCCACCAGGAAGACCAAGCGAACCCTGGAGGTGCTCATTGTCCTGGGAAGTGAGTCAGGACGCTGGGGAGATCACCTCTGGGTCGGCATCTCGACGAGCAAGGAAGTAAGTCAGGGAAACGCTATTCGTAGACTCCAGGAACATCGAGGGAGCAGGACAGCGGCGACCTCGATGGCTGACCTTCACTGGAGGTAAGCCTTTTCTTCCCAGCTCTGCTGAGTCCTTGTTGTGGCCAGTTCCTACTGTCAGGTTGCAGAGGTTGGACTCAGATGCAGAGACTGGTTTCGAAAGGTTATTTCCAATTTTATTAGAATCCAATAATGCAACAAAAATGAGACAAAGAACTGCAGGGAGGTTAGACGAGGAACTAGCGAAGACAGTGAGACACAGAGGGGTGAATAAAGGGCTGGAACACACAGGGAAAACTAATCAGACAATGAACGACAGGGGACTTTGATTAAACAAATGAAGTTACAGGTCGACAGGCATAGACAAGGAGAAACAAACAGAGAGGAAGGGATGACAGAGACAGAGACGGATCATACCAATAAGTGTCACTGGGAGTCCATTCTATGACTTGTGACTTCAGGTTCATAATCATGTTCAAATGTACCAATTTTCCAAGAAACGTAAATCCATGATTCCGCCAGGTTATTTTCAAGATTTCTTTCTTTGTTCTAAAGCTGGCCATTTTTCCCAATTGGCAGCAACTTGGAGTCTGAAACGTCACTATTAGTCCATTATGCTTGAAGATAATGCTTGTTTTCTTTAATTTGACCTGCTATCGTTACACTATGATAAGAACTGCAATCATATATTGCATTTTCCCATTACAGCATAAAAGAATGAGGACATGCAGTGCTTTTATAATATGTAACATATTACTTGTGCCATGATTTCTCTTTCAAAAAGTTGACTGCATCTATAACTCTAGGATTTTATTAGTACATATGTTAAAATATTTGACCACTGTTTAAACCTTTTAGTAAGTTTTCTGTTATGGATTTCATTCCTGCAGTCTCCAGTGCTAAGGGCCCAAACAGTCACAATCTCAGACGTCACCAACTCTCTGAGAGGAACTGTGACTTACAAGGACATTCCATTAGTTCACACCGAAACTAAGACCATCACATATGAGTCGGCACAGGTAAGACAAATGAAGGAAACTACACAGATTCATAATGCGTTTTAGAAAGTATTTTTTTGGCTTTAATCATTGACTTCTTATACTGTATGTCATTTAGACAGCTATTCCAGAACACTTAAACTGAAACAGAGTAGCCTATAATGTTATACATACATACATATAAATATATAATGGAAACTGTCCTATTTAGACACCGATAGTCTTGTTATGGATGCCCAAAGGTCTTGGGGGTGGCACCGTAATGGTGTTTTCCAGGTACGGATAAAGAGACGTGGGATGTGGTTGTTCGGATCTAAACATAGCTTTGTTTGTTTCTTAGAAAACTAAGACAAAAGGGAGCAAACATGAGGGAAGTCAGGATCAACAAATAGCCTGAGGCTGAGCTGAGTTGCTGCATCAGGCTGGACGCACTGGAAGCTGGAATGGTGGCAGCTCCAGCCTTCGATGGCAATCAATTGATTCCAGGTGCTTCGGATCAGCTGATGAGCTGAGGGGTGGAGGCAAGGTAGACAGCTAGAGGGAAATAATCAGGCATGGACTGTAACAATTTAATTTACTTTTACTTATATAGCCCCAATTCACAACAAATGTAATTTCAAGGAACTTTACAACAAAATCCATTTCAATACAATTATACAAACATTCCAATCAGTTAAAAGTTTTCTATTTAAGGAATCCCAGCAGATTGTGCTGAGTCATCGATGTGGGGTTGTGCCCAGATCATGCAGACTCCAACCACAGCAATTCCTTAGAAATTCCTCATACTGAGCAAGCATGTCGTGACAGTGGCTAGGAAAAGCTCCCCTTTAACAGGAGGAAACATCCAGCAGAACCAGAACCAGAACCTGGCTCAGTACAAGCGGTCATCTGCCACGACCATCTGAGGATCTGAGAAGACAGAGAAGAGGCAGCATGGAGGATGGTCGGTGACTTTGAGCATCATCTGGACCGAAGGGGGCATTATAGTTCAGCAGAATTTCAGACCGGGTGGAGCTTCTATGGGGAGAAAAATACTGAGAGAAAACTGGGTTAACAATCGCAATAACAGCAGAAAAAATATATCTGGAGAGTAGTAGAAGAGAAAAGCAGAAGAGAGAAGAAAAATGATGTCTGTCCTCCAACAGTCTAAACCTATAGCAACATAACTACAGAAATAACTTAGGATAACCTAAGCCATTCTAACTATAAGCTTTATCAAAAAGGAAGGTTTTAAGCCTAGTCTTGTAGCGCCCAACGCATCAAGCACTGATTGTGGTTGGACATCTTTGACAGGAATACAAGAGGATTGTGGTCTGTACAGACAAAAACTAAACCGTGACTAGAAGCAACATAGTATTCCTAGTAGCGTTTGAGCAATTTAACATGGTATAATCAGTTTTTTCTCCTATGCTCAGGGAGCAACAGTTCCAAACCAAAACCAGGGAGCAAAAATAAAACTTTGTCACCAGATTTAAAGTGACAGACCACAGCCTTCTTACCAAAACAATCGTTCTTAGTTCTTATTGGTTTGGAAAAAGGCAAGAGCTTCTCTAGATAAAACAGTGGCCTCCTTTCTACACTTTGCAACAAAATCCGCTCAGCAGTACCATGAGAGGTACGTGACAGAAACCGTTCTTTAACTGCTTTGAGTGGACCCCTCACATAGTGTCCAAAGACTAGTTCAGAGGGGCTGAACCCATTGATTCTTGAGTGAAATCCCTTATAGTTAACAAGACAATAGGCACTTCCTCATCCCAGTTCCTCCCTGGATCAAAACAGAACTTACTAATGGATTTGTTTCTGTTTAAAGTGCATCTGTTGGTAAGTTTACTCCATTCACACAAAAGGTGGCGTGAGTCAAACAATCCTCTAAATAAACAGAAGAAACAGTGCCCCCTAGAGTCAGACTATATGATGGCTGCAAAATTAGGTCCCTGCCTTTAGAATTAGGAAAATAATCTTTACAGGTTTCTTTGTCTTTGTAGGAAAAGTTTATTTAATATAATGAAATTCAGAACAAAATTAAATATGTAAAATTTTCCCATCTGATTTTGGGATCAAAAGCAAAAAAATGGTTAGTTATTCAATTTCCCACTTTATGTTTTAAAACAATTTGTTCCTCCTGGTAAATTGTAGTACACCTTCCACACTACATTTGTTCATGTTGAAATCATTTTAAAATTATTTAATCAACTTTTCTAATAACCAAATATCAGCAAAGTATTGTTTGATGGTTCATAACATGACAAAAACTAACATTTGTATCCCCTGGGAAAAAAACATAAGCAATATCAATAACGCAATTCAAATCAATTCAGTTCATTAATGTAGTTCACAACAGATGTAATCTCAACCCATAACAGTAAGAGTTGTTTTTTTCTGAAATGGGACATCCTTAAGTTTTACATTTTCTATTAAGGATTTGTTGATTTGGGCCATGTGCATATTTTCTGAAAAGTTTGATGTTGTTCAAACTTTTAAAGTGCAGGACAGGGTGGACTTGTTGGTCAGATTTGATCACATCATAATTAAAACATTGATATAACACTTAACCCGCATCAAAATACCAAAGAATGTAATTTATGAAAGATTGGAAAGAGCTTGGTGACATATAATGATTTCACAAACTGGTTTAATTGTATTACAAATTGCCCAGTGTATCACTTGCCTTAACAGACACAGAAACATATTAAGAACTGGGGTCAGTGAAGCCCCAGTTTAAAATGGCGCAGAGCTAAAGAGGGTTGTGGTTGATATAACTTTTCTATGACCAAGGGATTGTAAGTTTATTGATAGATGAAGATGGATTTGGATTGTTTTAAATTTAGCATAAATGTCACCAAAATTACTTTCAGGTCACTCAAACCTGATCTATTAAATATTCAAAGTGAGTTGTGTCTCTTGATCTATTGTTTCATTTATAGACGATAAATAGACGATAATCTCAGGTTTACTGGTGGTTCCTGTGATTTCTAAAAGTAGATTGGGAGACAGTTATTTTTTAGTTAAAACCTTCCTTTTTGATAAAGCTTATAGTTAGAATGGTTTAGGTTATCCTCTGTAGTTATACTGCTATAGGCTCAGACTGTTGGAGGACAAACTGACCACTTTTCTTTACTCTTCTACTTTTCTCTCGTAGTACTCTCCAGTTGTATTTTCTGCAGTTGTTGTGATTGTTAATCAAGTTTTCTCTCAGTGTTTTTCTTTCCATAGAAGCTCCATAGAAAATCCTCTATATCCTGTTGCCTATTTTTTACTTTCTCTAATATAGAAAGTATACTTACATCAGCTCTTTTGTTCTTTCTGTGTCTCTACTCTGTCTTCTCAGACCCCCAGACGGTCGTGGCAGATGACCGCTTGTACTGAGCCAGGTTCTGGTTCTGCTGGAGGTTTCTTCCTGTTAAAGGGGCGTTTTTCCTCTCTACTGTCACTACATGCATGCTCAGTATGAGGAATAGCTGTGGTTGGAGTCTGCATCAACGACACACAACTTCCAGTCAATGCCTCTACGCAATCTGCTGGGATTGGCTGAATAGAAAACTTTTAAACTGATTGGAATGTTTGTATGATTAATCTTAAATTAATTTTCTGGTAAAGTGCCTTGAGATGACAAATGCATATAGCATACATTAAGTGTGCAGAAGTCCGCAAGCTGTTGATCGCTAGAGTTCAGAAGATGTTGGTACATGTAACTATATTTTACTTTTACTTATGCTTCTAATACATGAGCAGTAGGCCTATATATTCACACTGTAGGCAAACAAACACCATCTCCCGATGACACATTTAAATACATTAATCTATAATAATAATCTAATAATTTAACAACATCTATTAAGCCTTACCCACTTTTATCAATAAGTAACTTTTTTGGTATTGGATCTTTTTTACACTGATAGTGATATGACATCTCAGCTCTTTCTGATGACACACGACTAGGTAAAGTTGAATCATACTTTGAACAGTGTCTGAGTTGTATATCATATACAGTTAGCTCTAAATCCAAAGTAAATACTCTGATTTGCTCCAAATTATAGTAGGGTACTGTGCAAAAGTTTGAGGCAATTGTGAAAAATACTGTAAACAAAGAATGCTTTCAAAAATAGAAATGTTAGCTATTGATTTTCATCAGTTAACAAAGTGCAGTGAATGAACAAAAGAGAAATCTAAATTAAATTGATATTTGATGTGGCCATCTTTTATCTTCAAAACAGCATTAGTTTTTCAAGGCCCACTCACACACAGTTATTGAAGGAACTGGGCTGGTAGATTGTTCCAAACATCTTGGAGAACTAACCACAGTCTTCTGTGGATCTTGTCTTCCTCACATCCTTCTGTCTCTTCATGTAATCCCAGACACACTCCATGCTTCTGTGGGGGCCATACCATCAATTCCAGGACTTCTTTTTCACATTTAATATAGTTCCTAATGACTTTGGTGTACTGTATGTATGTTGTCCTGCTGCACAATACATTTTGTGGTAAATCATAAGTCTCCCATATCTATTGTATGATAGATAACAATTTTAATTTGTCGCATTAAGAACACCATTAACCCTGACTAAATCTCCAACTCCATTAGTACCTCCACCGTACTTCACTATTGCCAGCAGTGCCATCATCTGAGCTGACCACTGTGTCTATGATACACAACATTGCCACGGTATTTGTGTTTCTTCTAAAGAGATTGAACAGCATATCTTGAAACCCCAGTCTGCTGAAATATAAATCACAACAATTTCATTTAAATTATCAATTCAGTTTATTTCATGATAGGTCATCTCAAGGCACTTTAAAAGAAGAGTAATTATTATTCAATCATACATAAATATCATGTAGTCCCTCTGTTCTTTATTTCAATAAGTTTAAAGGTTTCTATCTAAAGATTTCCAGCATATTTAATAAGTCATTGACTTGAGTTGTGCCCGGTTGATGCAAATCAAATCAAACTTTATTTATAAAGCACTTTTAATACAAAACAGGATCTCAAATTGCTTTACAGATTAAAATGACACAATATTAACCCTCCCACCCCCCTAGAATAAAAACATGGTCACAGTTATACCCCCCCAACCCATCCCCCATGCACGCACACACCTAAAAGCAACAGTAAACAAGGACATTTGACCGAGTACAGATTAGCCGGCAAGGAAACGCTATCAGGTGAAGCCATCAGCAGCAGCAGATCAAAACCAAAATTCACGGCAAACTCCAGCCACGGCAATCCTCTCAGCAATCACTAATACTAAGCGAGCATGCAGCGACAGTGGAGAGGAAAAACTCCTCTTTAACAGGAAGAAACCTCATGCAGAAACCAAAACCAGAAACAGAACCTGCCTCAGTACAAGCAGCTATCTGCCACGACCGTTTGGGGGTTTGAGAAGACGGAGAAGAGACATAGAAAGAACTATTGTAAGAGTACTGTGGACAGAGAAACCTTTTAAATAAAGAAGCCAGAGAGATTCCTTCATTTTCTTGGAGGTGTATTTTTACTTGAGTTTGTAGTGTCTATTCTGCAATTAGACAAAAGAACATGTGTGACGGACGACGGACACTGCGTATCGCGTCATTTCCTGTTTGGTGACTCACTTGGCTGAAGCATCTCGGTGCTCTTACCCTCTTTAATTTATCTAATGTTCTCTGTCCAGAAGCTTTTCTAAGTTATTCTAACACACAGACACGTTGAAACACTTATTTTCTGTTGGTGTTCTTTACATTTTGGGAACTCGTTAAGTGTAGTGATTTAACTCGTGACCCCTCACAACTTGACATTTTAGTTCCTAGCATTAGTTCCTCCCTGCGTCTGGCAATAGACAAAGTTGCCCCCTTGAAAAGGAACGTGGCTAGCAATAGAAGATTAGCTCCCTGGTTTAATTTAGAGCTACATACCCTAAAGCCGAAGGTTTGAAAACTAGAGAGAAAATGACGCTCCACGCATTTACAGGATTCTTATTTAGTGTGGAAAAATAGTCTATTGCTATATAAAAAGAGCCTTCGAACAGCCAGAACAGCATATTATTCATCTTTAATTGAAGGGGAATAAAAACAATCCTAGGTCTCTTTTTAATACAGTTGCCAAACTTACACAGGATCAAAGCTCTGTTGAGCCAACCATTCCCCCAGCTCTTAGTAGTGATGACTTCATGCAATTCTTTATAAATAAAATAGAACCTATAAAAAATAAGATAATTGGGAACCTTCCTAATATGCTTGCTTCTTCCTTAGTTAGTGAGGCAACATCAAAAATGGTTGTACCTAATATATGCCTAAACTGCTTTAATGCAGCTGAACTTTCAGATCTACTAAAATTATTAGCTTCATCTAAACCTTCAACTTGTTTGTTAGACCCAGTCCCAACTAAACTCTTAAAAGAAGTTTTCCCTTTGATCGCTGCTCTAATATTAGATATAATGAATCTATCCTTAGTCAATGGATATGTACCACAGGAGTTTAAGATAGCTGTAATTAAACCTCTACTTAAGAAACCATCTCTTGATCAAAACGACTTAATTAACTATAGACCGATATCTAATCTTCCCTTCTTATCTAAAATTCTTGAGAAAATAGTTGCACACCAGATATGTGAGCATTTAAACAATAATGAGCTGTTTGAGAAGTTTCAGTCAGGCTTTAGAGCTCATCACAGCACTGAAACAGCTCTGGTGAAGGTTACTAATGATATTCTCATAGCCTCAGACAATGGACTGGTGACCATTCTGGTCCTGTTAGATCTCAGTGCTGCCTTTGACACTGTTGATCACAATATTCTCATAGAAAGGCTTCAAAGTGTCGGTATAATAGGAACAGCACTAGGCTGGTTTAAATCTTATTTGTCTAACAGATTTCAGTTTGTTCAGGTAAACAATAGATCTTCCTCGGCCTCAATGGTTACTTGCGGAGTACCACAGGGTTCGGTGCTTGGGCCGATTCTTTTTACTATATATATGCTTCATATTGGTAAAATCATTAGGCAGCATGGGATAAATTTTCATAGTTATGCAGATGATACGCAGCTATATCTATCCATAAATCCTGATGAATCCAATCAGTTAGGTAGACTACAGGCATATCTGGAAGATATAAAAATTTGGATGACTCTAAACTTCTTGCTTCTGAATTCTGATAAAACAGAAGTTCTCGTCTTTGGACCAGAAGCTCTGAAAAAGAAACTACTTAGTCAACCCCTTCACCTGGACAGCATTAAATTAGCCTCCAGTAATAAAGCAAAGAACCTCGGTGTTATTTTTGACCAAGATATGTCATTTAGATCTCACATTAAAGAAGTCTCTAGGATTTCCTTTTTTCACCTTAGGAATATTGCAAAAATTAGAACCATCCTGTCCAGGAGTGATGCTGAAAAACTAGTCCATGCCTTTATTACTTCAAGGCTGGATTACTGTAACTCTTTATTATCAGGTAGTCCACAGAATACAATTAAAAGTCTTCAGTTAGTGCAAAATGCTGCTGCTAGGATTCTGATGAATATTAAAAGAAGAAATCACATTTCCCCTGTTTTAGCTTCTCTTCACTGGCTCCCAGTAAAATCTAGAATAGAATTCAAGATCCTCCTTCTGACATATAAAGGTCTTAATAATCTAGCTCCATCATACATAAGAGACCTGATTGTTCCATATGTTCCTAACAGAGCTCTTCGCTCTCAGACTGCAGGTTTACTGGTAGTTCCTAGGATTTCTAAAAGTAGAATGGGTGGCAGATCTTTCAGCTATCAGGCTCCCCTCCTATGGAACCAGCTCCCAGGGTTGGTTCATGAAGCAGACAACTTGTCTGTCTTTAAAACTAGGCTTAAAACTTTCCTCTTTGACAAAGCTTACAGTCAGAGACAGGTTAATAGGTAGTTAGAGACAGGTTAGACAGGTAGCAAGGAAGAGACAGGTTAATGTTAGTATTCAGGAAGTGTAGCTAGATAGAGATAGATTAGTGTAAGCCAGGTAGAGAGTGTTAGTAGCTAGGTCTCCTAGTAGCTAGGAGACAGGTTAATGTTAGTAGCTATGCTGCTTTAGGCTGTTGGAGGACATTATTAGAGTCAGTTCCTACTTTCTCTCCTACTTCTCTCCAACTGCATGATGTGCTGTCAATTCAAGTGCTATTCTGTTTTCTCTTAATCGCTTCCTACAGTAGGTGCTCATGACCCGCCCTGCTTGACGACCCTGACTAAGATGGCATTCCAGTGGAGGAACGTTCTCCTTGTGCTGCTACCAACTTCTGCTTCTGCATCAGTTCTGTTGCTTTTTCTGTGTCTCTGTTCTGTATCTCTGTTCTGTATTCTCCAAACCCCAGACGGTCTCGGCAGATGACCGCTTATGCTGAGCCTGGTTCTGCCGGAGGTTTCTTCCTGTTAAAAGGGAGTTTTTCCTCTCCACTGTCGCTTCATGCTTGCTCAGTGTGAGGGATTGCTGAGAAGTCACGGCGCAATCTTCTGTGTTTCTCTAATTTCTACATTAAACATTGTATTGTAATAACTTTTCTTTTAAAGTGTCTTGAGATGACATTTGTTGTGAAACGGCGCTATATTAATAAACTGAATTTAATTCAAATTGATCAAACACAAGGAGGTACAGAGTTACACAGTAATGCCAGGAATCGTGTGAAGCTGACCTGCCGTCCCCCAACTGCTTAAGCATTTTAAAGATTTTAGCAACCTTGTTCTAATCTCTTTCCATCTGTAAATAAGTCTCCCTGGTAAAGCTTCCAGACTCTGCGGCGTCTTGTTTAGATAGTAAAGGTCCTAATCTAAGGAGATTCAGCATAATCCAGGGCTCCCAACAATAATAAATCAAGAGCCAACGAACTTCTGAACAAATCAATACATCCTTTTTGATGACAAATTACTAACCACTAGAAAACCTCATCCAAAAACCCACGGGGCATAAAATAAACAACCTCCAAGCGTATGGTCGTGTTTGCTTCTCTCACGACTGTTTGGGACAAAAGAATGACAGCTGGAGCTCGCAAGTCAGTAGATTTGTTTTGTCTTTAATATGGACCAGGTAGTTTTGCAGAATTTAATTTCAAACAAACTGATGTCATATTGTTTGGTAATTAGAGAAACATAGCAGCTGTTCTCAAGAACCAACCGATTCATTCACTCATCTGACTTTGAGAACCAGGAAATACAACTTTTTCTGATACAAATTGGTGGAGTTTCATTCTACCAAAATATATAAACTATTATTAAAAAAAAGCAAGCTTGGATTTCTCGGAGAATGTCACGTCAAAAAAAAAAAATCGACGAGGACATGGAAGAGATTCACAAATCACTTAACATGTTATCTGAGGACATGAGTGAAATTGCCAAAAAACAGGCCACGCTTCCCAAGCTGCCGGCCGAACTTAAGCAATTAAAATCCTTGATGAAAGAAAAAGACCGGAAAATGTACCACCTTGAAAGAAGAAAAATAAAACGGCTAACCCAGTCAGAGTTGGTTGGATCATCCTGTCATAGCCTTTCACGACAAGATAAACAAACGAAACCGGCAATCTTAATACATTTCGTTGCTGAGAAACATAAGGCTGGCGTTTTGAGGCAAGGGAAAAAGTTAAAAGGAACCAATGTCAACGTTAATGAAAACTTAACAAAAAATAATGCACATATCGCAAGAATGGTGAGGAAGCTACGGACGCCACATAAGATACAAGCAACACGGACAAGAAATGGTAAAGTACTGATAAAGCTGAATGGAACGCCGGAAGCAAAAGTTATTACTGTAAGGGATCTTCAAAAGCGATTTGAATCCTGAAAACTGTAAGAAAACAGGATCAAAGCCCTACATCGAGTAGGACAAAACCTAAGTTACTCATGTGCCATGGGATTCTTCTTTTCTCTTATATGCGCATGCATTTGTCTGTTGGACTATGCTGCTGTGGTTAGATTTATACACTTACAGAAGGCAATGGAATGGAATTTGAGTTGGTCTGCCCAGGTATTCATCTTAGTTAGGTATATAGTGATTAGATTATCATTGGATTATTGCTTATGGACAATTAGGCCTATTGATGTGCTGCATGGACATGGACTGAATTATAATGATGCCATGTAAAGAGTATGTGTTCCCATTTATGGATGACAGTGATCAGTATTTGGGCAGCTGTGATGTAGTGACATGGAGTAAGAGGCAGAAGGGCCTAGAGATGTGCCAACTGCTTCTGGATGGGGACATTATAGATTATGGGGTGATTTGGAAATCGAAGAAGGCCCATATGGAATGGAATGTCAAATAGATCCAGAGAGTAATTTCTATACTAGGCCTACATCCTGTGCTGATAAATGTAGTTACTTTAATTCAATTCAGTTTATTTATATAGCGCCATTTCACAACAGATGTCATCTCAAGGCACTTTACAAAAAGAATTATTACAATACAATGTTTAGTGTAGAAATTACAGAACCACAGAAGATTGCGTCGTGGAATTCTCAGCAATCCCTCATACTGAGCAAGCATGCAGCGACAGTGGGAAGGAAAAACTCCCTTTTAACAGGAAGAAACCTCCGGCAGAACCAGGCTCAGCACAAGCGGTTATCTGCCGCGAACGTCTGTGGCTTGGAGAATACATAAACAGAGACACAGAAAGAGCAATAGAACTGATGCAGAAGTTTGTTGCAGGACGTGGAGAATTTTCCGTCACTGCAATGCCATCTTAGTCAGGGTCGTCAAGCAGGGCTAATCCGGAGCACCTACTATAATAGAAAACAGGTTAGTGCTTGAATTGACAGCACATCATGCAGTTGGGGAGAAGTAGGAGAGAAAGTAGGAACAGACCCTAATAATGTCCTCCAACAGCCTAGCCTAAAGCAGCATAGCTACTAACATTAACCTGTCTCCTAGCTACTAGGAGACCTGGCTACCAACACTCTGTCTGAGTCCCCCTGACCCGTGGACGGTGTAGGGCCGGTAACGGCCCCCGTAATGCCGGGGTCTTCTCGTAGTCGGGTTGTTTGAGAATGCAGCCCAAAGTGGGTGGTAAACTCCATATAAGGCTAAATACCGGCACGAGACCGATAGTCGACAACTATCTTAAGGAAAAATAGACAGAACTGAGAGGACAGAGTTGAAGAGGGCGAGAAAGGTTTAAGAGATAAACGGGTGGGGTCCGCACAGTCTGCCCGGGGGATTCAACCCGGCAGGTAATGGGCGGCCGCACTGTGCAGGAGGATCCCCTTGAGGGACCTCTCTCCGGCGCTGGCTGGCCCCTGTGGGGCACATTTCTTCCGCGGCGGTAAGCCGCGACCGGCTCCGGATCTTTACCTGGCTTACATTAATCTATCTCTACCTAGCTACTCTACCTCTTCCTATCTCTTCCTAACTTTTGACACTCTGCCTGACTACTAACATTAACCTGTCTCTTCCTATCTACCTGTCTGACCTGACTCTAACTACCTATAAACATATCTCTAACTGTAAGCTTTGTCAAAGAGGAAAGTTTTTAGCCTAGTTTTAAAGATAGACAAATTGTCTGCTTCACGAACCAACCCTGGGAGCCGGTTCCATAGGAGGGGAGCCTGATAGCTGAAAGATCTGCCACCCATTCTACTTTTAGAAATCCTAGGAACTACCAGTAAACCTGCAGTCTGAGAGCGAAGGTCTCTGTTAGGAACATATGGAACAATCAGGTCTCTTATGTATGATGGAGCTAGATTATTAAGGGCTTTATATGTCAGAAGGAGGATCTTGAATTCTATTCTAGATTTTACTGGGAGCCAGTGAAGAGAAGCTAAAACAGGGGAAATGTGATCTCTTCTTTTAATATTCATCAGAATCCTAGCAGCAGCATTTTGAACTAACTGAAGACTTTTAATTGTATTCTGTGGACTACCTGATAATAGACAGTTACAGTAATCCAGCCTTGAAGTAACAAAGGCATGGACTAGTTTTTCAGCATCATTCCTGGACAGGATGGTTCTAATTTTTGCAATATTCCTAAGGTGAAAAAAGGAAATCCTACAGACTTCTTTAATGTGAGATCTAAATGACATATCTTGGTCAAAAATAACACCGAGGTTCTTTGCTTTATTACTGGAGGCTAATTTAATGCCGTCCAGGTGAAGGGGTTGACTAAGTAGTTTCTTTTTCAGAGCTTCTGGTCCAAAGACGACAACTTCTGTTTTATCAGAATTCAGAAGCAAGAAGTTTAGAGTCATCCAAGTTTTTATGTCTTCCAGACATGCCTGTAGTCTACCTAACTGATTGGATTCATCAGGATTTATGGATAGATATAGCTGTGTATCATCTGCGTAACTATGGAATTTTATCCCATGCTGCCTAATTATTTTACCAATAGGAAGCATATATATAGTAAAGAGAATCGGCCCAAGCACTGAACCCTGTGGTACTCCGCAAGTAACTATTGAGGTTGAGGAAGATTTATTGTTTACCTGAACAAACTGAAATCTGTTAGACAAATAAGATTTAAACCAACCTAGTGCTGTTCCTATTATACCGACACTTTGAAGCCTTTCTATGAGAATATTGTGATCAACAGTGTCAAAGGCAGCACTGAGATCTAACAGGACCAGAATGGTCACCAGTCCATTGTCTGAGGCTATGAGAATATCATTAGTAACCTTCACCAGAGCTGTTTCAGTGCTATGATGAGCTCTAAAGCCTGACTGAAACTTCTCAAACAGCTCATTATTGTTTAAATGCTCACATATCTGGTGTGCAACTATTTTCTCAAGAATTTTAGATAAGAAGGGAAGATTAGATATCGGTCTATAGTTAATTAAGTCGTTTTGATCAAGAGAGGGTTTCTTAAGTAGAGGTTTAATTACAGCAATCTTAAACTCCTGTGGTACATATCCATTGACTAAGGATAGATTCATTATATTTAAAATTGGAGCAGCGATCAGAGGGAAAACTTCTTTTAAGAGTTTAGTTGGGATTGGGTCTAAAACGCAAGTTGAAGGTTTAGATGAAGCTAATAATTTTAGTACATCACAAAGTTCGGCTGCATTAAAGCAGTTTAAGCATATATTAGGTTCCACCATTTTTGAGGCTGCCTCATTAACTAAGGAGGAAGCAAGCATATTGGGAAGGTTCCCAATTATCTTATTCTTTATGGAGTCTATTTTATTTATAAAGAATTGCATGAAGTCGTCACTGCTTAGAGCTTGGGGAATGGTTGGCTCGATAGAGCTATGATCCTGTGTAAGTTTGGCAACTGTATTAAAAAGAAACCTAGGATTATTTTTATTCTCCTCGATTAAAGATGAATAATATGCTGTTCTAGCTGTGTGAAGGCTCTTTTTATATAGCAATAAACTATTTTTCCATATTAAAAAGGAATCATGTAAATGCGTGGAGCGCCATTTTCTCTCTAGTTTTCTAACATTCTGCTTTAGGGTACGTAGCTCTAAATTAAACCAGGGAGTTAATCTTCTATGGCTAGCCACCTTCCTTTTCAAGGGGGCAACTTTGTCTATTGCCCGACGCAGGGAGGAATTAACGCTATGAACTAAAATGTCAAGTTGTGAGGGGTCACGAGTTAAATCACTGTTTTCTGTTCTGCATTTATAAACTGAGGAAATTAAAGTTGGAAGAGCTTCTTTAAAATTTGCTACAGCGTTGTCTGATAACGTTCTGGTATAATGAAGTTTTCTTTCAGGTTTGATATGATCCATTAGAGTAAGTTTAAAAGTGATAAGGAAATGATCAGACAGGATAGGGTTATGTGGAAAGACTGTTATTTCTTCACAGTCAATGCCATAAGTCAGCACAAGATCTAAAGTGTGGTGACAAGAATGTGTTGGTCCCTGCACATTTTGAGTAAAGCCTATTGAGTCTAGGATAGTGTTAAAAGCTGTATTTAGACTATCACTTTCATTATCAACATGAATATTGAAGTCTCCGACTATAATGACTTTATCAGTGTTTAAAACTAAGTCAGATAGAAAATCTGAAATCTGATCTAAAAATTGAGAATAAGGTCCTGGTGGACGATATAAGACCACAAACAAAAGTGGCTTTACTGCTTTGTTATGTGTATGAGGAAAGCTAAAAACTAGATGCTCAAAGGAACTGTAACTATTATTTTTTTGGAGATTAATTAGTAAATCGGAATGAAAGATAGTTGCTACTCCACCTCCTCGACCAGTACTTCGAGGGACACTAAAGTTTAAGTAGCTAGGGGGAGTTGACTCATTTATTGTGACATGGTCCTCTTCCTGCAACCATGTCTCTGCAAGACAAAACAAATCAATATTATTTTCACAAATTAAGTCATTTACTAAGAGTGTTTTTGAGGGGAGAGATCTTATGTTTAGTAAACCACATTTAATTGATTTGTTTTTATGTTCAGTCCGAGTTTTATTTATCTTTATGAGATTTTTATACTTTGCTCTAGTAGCATTAACTTTTAATTCATTAGTTTTGGGTAGTGGACGGGAAACTATCTCTATAGGGTAGTGGGTGGGTGGCAGTCCCTGTTCCTTGACCTGGACTCTGGGTTCCCTGATCTGGACTCTGGTTTCCCTGAGCTCGACTCTGGGTTCCCTGAGCTGGACTCTGGGTTCCCTGAGCTGGACTCTGGGTTGTCACGGCTTTGGGGAACTAGAGATAACCCTATCAATGTTCCTGGAAAGAAGCGAAGCTCCGTCCTCGGTGGGATGGATGCCGTCTCTACGTAACAGTCCAGGTTTTCCCCAGAAGGCCCCCCAGTTATCAATGTAGCCCACATCGTTTTCTGGACACCACCTTGACAACCAAAGGTGGAACGAAAGCATACGGCTGTACATGTCATCGCTAGTACGATCAGGCAGGGGACCAGAAAAAATTACAGAGTCAGACATCTTTTTGGCAGCCCTACACACCGAAGCTACGCTAATTTTAGTGCAGCGCGGAGCCGGGCCTCTAGCTCAGAAACCCTCGCCTCCAAAGCTACAAAAATGCTGCACTTATTACACCTACCAACTTCACTAAATGAGGCGGAGGAGTAACTAAACATCTGACAGAGAGAGCAGGAAAGAGGAGGAGGTGTAGAGAGAGATGGAGGGACAAGAGAGAAAGCTGCCGAAGCCATGCTAGCCGTGAAGCTAAGCTAACCAAGCGGTACCTTACCTAAGAACAAAGTAATTAACCCAGTAAAACGCTTAAAGAGTCCTAAACCGTGAAGAAAATTAACGTTTTAATGTGTTTGTGTGTTAAAGCAACTCAGAAAAAACTTATTGACAGAGAAAGTTAGATGAGTTCAAGAGAGAGAGAAACACCGACTTGCTACAAACGAGTTAGTCACAAAACAGGAAATGACGCGATACGTCTCCACGCTCCCAATCGCCCAATTTACTGATAAACAATTTAATGATTTTGATTTCCATGAGGATGAGGTATTGTCTATTATTCATTTTAGTAGTAGAAGCTTGAATAAGTAGAGGAAATTACAACAGCTATAGATAAAAAGGAAATTTGTCTTGCGATTTTTATTGATTTAAAAAAGGCTTTTGATACGATCGACCATGAGATACTTTTGAAAAAATTAAGCAAATATGGGATTAGAGGAATTGGTCATTCCTGGATTAAGTCATATCTAAATAATAGAAGTCAATTTGGTTCATTTGACGGAATTGACTCAGATTCCTTAAAAATATTTTGTGGGGTACCCCAAGGCTCTGTATTAAGGCCTAAATGATTTATTTTATATTTAAATTATTTGTGTAAAGTGTCCAAATTGCTTAAAAGTATCCTTTTTGCTGATGATACAAGTTTCTTCTACTCAGGCAAAGAGTTGCAGGACAAAGTGAAGGTGGTAGAGAGAGAAATGGTAAAGGTTAAAAAGTGGTTTGACACAAATAAATTATCCTTAAATATGGGCAAAACGAAGTTTATGATTTGGGGAAATTGCAAGGTACAGGAGATAAAAGTAAGAATTGGGCAAGGGGAAATAGAGAGAGTAAATGAAACTAGATTTTTGGGTGTTATACTTGATTGTAAATTGGGATGGAAGAAGCATGTTAATTTTGTTAAGAGGAAAATATCTAAATCATTATCAATACTATATAAAATTAAGGGATTGTTGAATAAACACGCATTATACTTGTTATACTCGTCATTAGATTTGCCATATATCACCTACTGTTTAGAGATATGGGGAAATACTTACAAGACTTATACCCAATCAATTTTTCTTTTAGAGAAAAGAGCTATAAGGATCATCACACATTCTAAATACAGAGATCACACCAATGATTTATTTCTTAAACTAAAAACATTTAAGTTTTATAATTTGGTAGACTATAAAATTGCACAGATTATGTTTAAAGTTTATAATAACTTGCTGCCAAACAAAATCTTAGTTATGTTTGGAAAAAGGGATTGCAAATACAGATTAAAAGGATGATGCATATTTAAAAGAAAGAAAGTTAGAACTAATATTAAATGTATGACCATCTCCATTAAGGGGGTGAATGTATGGAACAATCTAGATGGTGAACTGAAATTGTGTCAAACCATAAGTAGTTTCAAGAGGCTTTTCAGAATAAAGAGATTGGAGGTTTATAGATTAAGTATGTGATATTTGTTGGTACATTAAGTGAGAAGGTTAGGCGTTATAAGATGTTAGCTTCAGCCTAAACCTTTTTCTTTGGTTAAACATTGATAACTATTATGTTACATGTAATAGTTTTGTGTGTTCTTTTTTTACGGTTGTATAACCAGAGAAAATCAAATAAAAAATCCCACCAAAAAAATGAGGCGGCCCCTGTGCCTCCTAGGTGGCACTTCTGTATGGCTTATCATCAGTCAGGATGCAGAAAAATAACTGCAACACAGAGAGACAGCACATTGTTAGGCAGTATCAGTCAAGTACACAATAAAAAGTCAAAAATTATTAGCACAAGTTGAAACATGTACTCTTCCCTTTTAAGTGAGGCTTGCATCCAAAGTGTGAACCCCAGACTGACCCTTAAAGAGGTTATACAAAAAAAACATAAATCAGTAGTAATCATCAATAATAATAATCCATTACAATACAACCTAGAAAAAAAAAAACTTAAAAATTAAGATAATAAAACTCCAATATCAGTCATAATCAGGTAAAATTATGCTATGAAAACAAATCACAAAATAATCAAAAAATTTATAATCTCCCCCTTTTCATAAAGAAATATGAATAAATAAAATAAAATGGAAGAACAAGGCTAACTTAATGAACTCAACAGGGATTGAGCAAGAAAGGAAAAATCAAATTTCATCAAACAAGTGAATTGGTGCAAAAAAAACGCAAAAAAAAGTAAATAAAAACTAGAATATAATTTTTAAAAAACAATCAAATGAAATAAAACAAAAATAATAAAAAATAAAGCCCCTAGCTCTGTGTTGCACTTTGATGCGAATTGCAGTGAACAGCCAGACTCACACTAAGGAACACAAGGCATTAGTCACAGAATAAACACATCAGAAAAAACAAATTGAATTAAAACCACATGAATTAAAGTTAATCATCTGTGAATGAAAGGTAATTGTCCTACACCTGTAATCCAATCAGTCATTCAGCATCCACGAGGGAGGTCCTGAGTGTCCATGCCATATCTGTCTCCTCCTCGATGTCCACGTAAATGGTAAATGGACTGAACTTATATATCGCTTTTATCAAAGTAGTTTCCATTGAAGCCACATTCACCCATTCACACTTATACAACGATAGCCAACATGGCTCGGTAGGACGATGTTAAATTTTTGGTAACTATGAAAATTTATCCTATGCTGCCTGATGATTTACCAATAGGAAGTATTCTCAGGCACTTCTCCTGCATCTCTCTATTCTCCTGCATCCAACCTTGTTTATCAGTCCTAATCCCTGGAGAGATAGAACAGCAAAGAACCAGTTTGATTACAATCTGGTTCAGTTATAAATCCTGAAAGGAAAACCTGAAACAAAAATGGACAACTGTATTTGGTTGTCTCGAGCACAACTCACGTGACCACGGTGTTGTTAAATTGGTGGTCTCTAAGAAACAATTTCAGGCATATTATTTTCTGTACTCAGAAGTGAAGCATCTTCAATCAAAAAGAAATCAGGTGCCTCCTTAAATTAGCCACAGCTTGAGGTACATACCGGGCTGAAAAGTTGACTGCAGATGTAAAAACATCGCAATAGCACTGATATTCATTCAGGGCAATTACATTCTGTGTTTTTGCCCACTAGAGTACGCCAAATTCACCAAACAAATCAATCTGAAATTAGTAATAGGTTACATGGAACATACTGCTAGAACTCCTTGCGTAGCCACAACCCATCAAAAGCTCAATATCTTTTGTTCTGCAACCAACTGAATTAGCCGGACAAAATCTCATCTCTCTACCTCACTCATGAAGACAGCACCAGATCCACCAGCGAACACATTAGCATGTCATCTTTGCTGATTATCTCAGCACAAGAAGCCACTACTCCCCGCTCTCTGAAAGAGTAAAACCCAGACAATAATCGTCCTGCTACGGCAGTAAAATGTTCTGGGATCTGTAAGCCTCTCATCGTGAAGAGCAACACACCTATCTTTAGGACCTTCAGGTCCTTCAAATCTCCCACAGAGACACAACCACAGATCGCTCACCTGCAGGTGTCTTTCACAGAGACGGAAAAGCCCAGCACATCAGTGCTTTTTACAATAGCTTCTCCCGCAGAAAGGACGTGCATCTTTCTGACACCTGATTCACTCTAGGTGTGCTCAGCCGCTCTGCCAAAATGCTGCCATTTAGTTCCGTCTTCAAAAAGCGGAAACTTAAGAAACGGTCTCTCTGACGTTTTAACGCAGCATCAGTTTTAAAACTGGAATCACGTCTCTGTTAATCATTAGCTAGAGGGAATAAGCTTGTCCATTGTAGGAGGACAATGGTCCTATTCTCTATGGCGGCTTTCAATACTTCAACTCTGCCACTCTCCAAGTCAGAGGAAGTCAATTTGGCGATTCTGGACGCCTCTATTCACAAATCCTGCAGAAAATACACATCAAATATGTCATCTCTGCTAGACAGAGGAATCAGTGAGACTTCAGTCTATCTAATCATCCGCAAGGCAGCAATGCAGTTCAGCTTATCAGTAAAATCATCTCTATTTCTTGGACTAGAGGTATTTTGAGAGACCTCTCAAAAGTCCCTTTTCACTGCTAGTTATGACCTCAAATTCCTGTTTACATATTCATTTATTGTTATGATATTACTCTGTCTTCATCTGTGTTTGTTCTCCCTCCCTGTTTTCTTTTGTGCCCTTTGTCTCCATAATTGTCCTCAGGTGTCTCTTGTCCCTCTAATTAGCTTCCAAGCGTTTATATGCTCCCATTGTCCTCACGTCTTTCCTGTCTCCTATTTCCTCGTCAGCGTCTTCTCACGAAATTCTTCTAATAAAATATGAGCAATAATATCTCTAAACCTGTGCCTGCGCCTGAGTCCAACCTTTAACCTGGACATTTTTAAGGACAGATTCATCATATCAAAGATTGTAAATGCACTTGAGGTTGCTGCACCTGTTCTGGTATCCTGCTCAGCTACAACCCTAATTTAGATGGGGAGCATCCATTGATCCAGATGATGCTCCCAGTGACCAAACATCCTCCATGTCCTGTTATCAACTTTTTACTTTCTTTAACATAGAAAGTACTCTTACATCAGTTCCTACATCAGTTCCTTTGTTCTTTCTGTGTCTCTTCTCTGTCTTCTCAGACCCCCAGCCGGTCCTGGCAGAAGACCGCTTGTATTTAGTCTGGTTCTGGTTCTGCTGGAGGTTTCTTCCTGTTAAAGAGGAGTTTTCCTCTCCACTGTTGCTACATGCTTGCTCAGAATAAGGGATTGCTGAGGAATTGCTATGGTTGGAGTCTGCATGATCCGGGCAAAACCTCACATCAATGACTCAATACAATCTTCTGGGATTCCTTACATAGAAAACTTTTAACTGATTGGAATGTTTGTATAATTGTATTAAAATGACTTTTGTTGTAAAGTGCCTTGAGATGACATTTGTTGTGAATTGGCGCTATAGAAATAAACTGAATTTAATTTAATTTAGACAGAGTGGCATGTACAAAGACACATTGAAATATGGTTAAGCCTAACTCTAGCAAACCAGATGCTTGCACTATAGTTCATATGGTCGACCGGAGATGTCACTGCAGTGGTAGGTAGACCCACCTGGAAAGTTCAGTGGCACCTGCTGTCATGGTGAGGAATTGCTTTTCAACACTGACACACCAACAGAGAAGTAGTAAGGGAAAACTTTTGTAAGTGAAGAAGACTGTGGGGGTTCTAAAAGCCATTTTCTTTAAGTGAGCAAAGGCTTAGACCAGAATCTTTCAAAAGAGCCTGACTTTCCATAAATAGTAACTACAATCCTACACATATGATCTACGGGTTGGAAAAAGAAAGACTTGTTGGAACATGACTTAGATAGCCTCCCAACTTAGCCATAGGAATGTAAAAACAAAGTTATATTTTGTTTACAAAGCTACTCTGCATGGGGTGGCCAACTTTTTTCTTATAGGGAAAGTTATTTTTTTTGCAACCTAGACCTTTTTTTTTTTTGTAGCAAATATTATGTTCATTCATTCACCCATACAAGTTTGAAGCTACTTGGAGCCGTTCAGGAGGACTTTATCTTGATTCATGATCAGCTTATATCCATATTATAGGAGTCAATCAGGGCAGGAGTTCAGTGCCTGTAATAAGGCATTATCTGCCCCAAAACTCCTTCATTTAACCATGATTTCTTATTAAACGTTAGCAGGACTCCCCTCAGAGGTCAGAACATCTCAGAAGTGTTTACTTGTTCTGTTCCGGGGTGATTTAGAGGCTATAGCAAAAGTACACTATCACATGATCACAAAGATGTCACTGCCTTGCTCCATCCCAGCTGTTGTCTGAGCAGGACTTTCAATCTGTGCTCTACGGCGGTCTGTTAGACAGAATTTGCTACTGCAGACATCGAGATGGTTCTTGTTTGCGTTTTCCCAAATTGCACTGACTGAATGACCAATTGGACTAAGTTCAGCTTCTGTAGGCTCCCTTTCTACAACCTGCTCAGACCACAGCTGGGATGGCGGGCAGCTGCGACGTCATAGAAATCCCAGGTTAGTGTAAATTGGAATCAGTTGCACTGAAAGCCAGTAAAAACCTCAGATGCTAATTCCTTTGCATCTCTGAGATGATCTGAACTCACAGGGCAATATCACTAACTATTCATAACAAAACATGGTTAAATTAAGGAGTTTTGGGGCAAAAAATGCCTTATTGCAGGTGGTGAACTCCTGCCCTAATTGACTCCCTTTATATGGATATACAATGATCACGACTAAATATAAAGTCCTCCTGAAGGTCTCAAAGTGGCTCCAAACTTGCCTAGGTGAGTAAATGAACGTAATATTGGCTAAAAATAAGCTCCTGGTTGAAAAAAAGAACTCTTCCTTAATGGTCTCTGAGGATATTGCATCCATTCAGCAACTTTTTTATAATTTCTGCTGTACATGATGTTTCTCAATCTTGTAGTTATTTACTTTTTAAAAATTGCCATATGTTTTTTTAGGTTTCGTTATTAAATCAGTTGAGCTAAAGTTAGGGTTCAAAAGGGGTTTCACAAAATCCAAATAAAAAATGAACTAGCACAGGAGAGGAAATTTGCTTTGTTCATCAAATCTTTTTATATAAATGATGGTTAATATATAATATTGAATTTTATAGATAAACAGAATAATACCTTTAAACAAAAATAGCTTCACAATACTAGAATAAAGGAGTCTCAGTCTTTTTGAGGTTAATGACTAAATAAAAGACAGAAATTGGATCACTGTCTGTCCTGTAAAGGTAATAATTCAATGCATTTCTCCGACAGCCTGTGGAAAACCTAGCAGAGAAGGATTCAGGAGTTCTGCTGAGTGCCCAGACCATCACTTCAGAGACTATCAGCACCACCACCACAACCCAGATCACTAAGGTCTGTGCATATCTATAACAGCCCCAAACGCTATAACATCAACACATTGACACATGTGCCCAGATGTTCAGTTTATTCCAAAGTATAATAGATTTCAAAAAAGTCTTATAAGAATCAACTAATCTTTCAAAAAACGAATTACTCCCTAGAACTTGTTCCCTACATACTGCACAGAAAAGCTAATTGATTATGGTTATGAAAGTGATTGTACCTTTCGACTATAGCTTAGGCCCCAAAAGTATTTGCCTGTTCTGTTCTTCCAACATTACACTTGATTGTGGTTATATGAGGGTTTCAGAGGCAAAGTTGTATGGTACACTGGGCAACGGTGGCTCACCTGGTCCGAACCCCCGCTCTGTCCATCTCAGTCGTTGTGTCCTTAGGCAAGAAACTTCACCCACCTTGCTGGTTGGTGATCAGAGGGGTGAGTGACTGAATATAGTGTGAACTACAAGTACTACAACAAGTACAAGCTGTGTTGTGTAGTGAAAATGTTTATGCACCCCTACAGATTTCTTCTGTTGTTTTTTATCTATTTTTTTCGCACTTAGGCAAGGCAAGGCCATTTTATTTGTATAGCGCACTTTCAACACAAGGTAATTTAAGGTGCTTTACATGATTTGATACAAAGAAACAACAAAGCAGCATTTAAAAGCATGGAAAAAGGACTAAAAAAGCAATAACAGTGATTAAAAAGAAGAGAAAGGAAAATGATAGAATTTACTCATAAGCCTAAATAAGCATAAGTCTAAATAGATAACTGTTTTTATTTAAATGGGTTCAGTGTCTCTGTAGCTTTTCATTCATCTGGCAGTTTGTTCCAGATATGGGGAGCATAGAAAGTGAAAGTTGCTTCTCCATGTTTGGTTCTGGTTCTAGGGACGATCAGTAAACTAGAGCTGGAGGACCTGAGTGGTCTGGGGGATTGCTATAGTGATCAGGTCTAAAACATATTTTCATGCCAAGTCAGTCAATGATTTATAAACTAGTAGGAGTATCCATCCATCCATTTTCTGAACCGCTTATTCCTCCAGGGGTCACGGGGGGGTTTCTATCTCCAGCTGTCAACGGGTGAGAGGCAGGGTTCACCCTGGACAGGTCGCCACAGGGCCACATAGAGACAGACAGGACAAACAACCATGCACACACTCACACCTAAGGACAATTTGGAGAGATCAGTTAACCTGACAGTCATGTTTTTGGACTGTGGGAGGAAGCCGGAGTACCTGGAGGGAACCCACGCATGCACGGGGAGAACATGCAAACTCCATGTAAAAAGACCCTGGGCCGGGATATGAACCCACAACCTTCTTGCTGCAAGGCAACAGTGCTAACCACTGTGCCACCGTGCAGCCTGGATTGCACAACTGCCAAAATAACATTGGTCAAGTCTCTTGGAAAATAATATGGATGTAAATTTTCTACCATTAGTTTAATATCTGGACTGCAGAGACGACACTTCACAGTAACATGTCCTGGATGACACCATCTATTGTTGACAAGCACTGCTACTCCACCTCCTTTTCTTTTCCGGCTTCTCTTCAGATCTCTGTCTGCTGGCAGAGAGACGTTGGAGTCAGGGATATAATCCAAAATGTGAACACAAGCGGATGATTCCCAGGCCATGTATTAATCTCAGGTCTCCTATTGAAAGGCACTGGCCACTACACCACTGCAGCAATATGAAAGATGACCCTTTTCTTATAGAACACATTTTTTAAATACCTAAAATAGTTTAAATCACATTGAGTATTTCTCCTCAGAGGTTACCACTGTAACTCCCAACTAACAGAAAGTTAGGAATACTTCATAATATTTTCTTCGTGGGTCTAGAAGAAATAGCCTAAATGAGAATGAAGAATGAAGCCTCATACTTCTTGTATTTTTTAAGGTTTTGTGGCCACAATACATTTTTTGTGAAAGTTGTTTGTACCTGGAGGCACAAAAAGATACAGCAGGAGATGGGACTAATCACTTTGCTACACAATGACTTGGAAGTCCTGCGTTCAAATAACAAATGTGACTTTATTTCCAGTGTTAACTAAACATTATTATATTTAATTTTAGTAACAGTCACTTTCCATCAACGCAAGAAAATTGTGTAAATTCAGTATTGTTGAAGCACTTTGAATTGCCTTGTGTTTAAAGTGTTCTTTACAAATAAAACTGCCTTGCCTAATATTCAATCATGTAAATAAGAGAAACCTGAATTGATTGTGTAGCATTTACTAGATTTTTTTCTGTAAATTCAAAGGCCTTCCAATTCTCTTTTTTTCAGTGAGGGAGCCATTCTAAGGACTTTAGAGCTGGGGTGATCTACTTTCTTAGTTCTAGTGAGAATGTTGTTTAAAATCATTGAACTAATTTTATTATTAAGCAAAGAAACCCTACATTAATACATTTATGAATGGTCTCCACTGAAAATCATTAAAAAACTGTGCTTTTGTCAATACAATCTGAGGTGTATAAGCATGCTGCATGTTAATATTTCTTTAAACTCAATTCCCTGCAAATAAACCAGAAAACGGCTGAGTCTAAAAAAACATTTCCTTTTGTTGGCATACAAAAGGATGGGATTATTTGGCTTTGGATTTTTATGAAGGATTACTTATGGCAGACAATAAGATTAATTATTTTTGGAAAGATATTATATACGGGGCACCACCTGATATTCATAACTACATTAATATCCAAATATTTCAGTCTTAGTTATCGTTTATTACCTGCCTAGTTAAGGCTGAGATAAACAAAAAGGTGAAGGAGTGAGCTCTAGACCATTTTTTTTCTAACCCTGGTCCTCAAGGCACACTACCCTACATATTTTAGGTTTTTCCCTGCTTCAGCAAACCTGATTTCAATTGAAGGCCAATTAACAGGCTTTTGTTGAACTGCAGTCATCTGAACAAGGTGTTTTACAGCAGATAAAAACCTAAAACCTGTAGGTCAGTGTGCCTTGAGAACCAGGGTTGGGAAACACTGCTCTACACATTCATTGAACAGCAAATTACTACATATGTATGTGGAATAAATGGACAAACAACGACTTTCCAAAATACAACATTCATAACAGGCGCAAGGAGCAGTATTAAAACGAGGACTTTGCGGCCGCTTTGAGCTGCATCACGGCTAGAGAGGAGGAATATGTGCATGGACTCATAATGGGTACTTTGCCAAAAAAGGGGGGAAAACTACATGAATATCTACTCGATGGCTTTTGCAGCATAAATTACTATTAGGCTAGAATGTTGTCAGTTATATTTCTTGTTTGTCAGTAATAAACTTAATGTGTACAGTATAGATGTGCTGCTCTCTGGTCCATGCCAGCACCGTAACCCAGAGTCCGATTTATTAAAGCTAAATCATATCCAGAACAAGGTCGCGAAGATGTTCGTATTATATTTTAAGTTGTTGAAATGTACCACACTTTATCATGGCCTCTATAAAATGTCAAGTTGCAGTTGAAAAAATGTTTTCTTGAAAATATGTGATCTGAAATATATGAATTTACATAGCGTGTCTTCAGCTGATGTAAATGCATTGAGTACAATGAGTTATGACTTATGAAGCGCCTTTGGGGGAAGAAACAGGTGAATATCTACATAACTGTCAGTTTTATGCTCATTCGAGTGTAAATTTGTATATTGTGAGTGAATTACATTTTTTGTTTGTCAGTAATAAACTTATGTTGAATGTTGTAGTGCAAAGTTTAGACATGCCTTTCAGACGCACTAAAAATAGATCCTAAAATAGCAGCGCAAACATTATGATGTTTAGTAAATCACACTGTGCCTGGAACGCCTAATATTTTGTGATTATGGATAAAAACGCCCATATTGGATATTCAGCGTGGGGACAAGTGCTAAATAGATTGCGGGGGTCTTACTCCGGGTGTAGCAGACACAATGCTCACTGCTCCATGTTAGTAAATCAGTTACTTGCCTGATTTTGTGAAGCTGTGCGGTTTGTGCCGGTTTTAACAAACGCAAACCATTGATAAATCAGGCCAATTGTGTGCTATGTTTGCAAAGTGGACTGTATGTAATTTCACCAGTTCATAAAGAATCAGTGGAGTATAAACACATACACTGTATGAATAATTCTATTTATAAACTCAATGTTAATTCACGTTTCTAACAAACTGACACCAACCAGACATCCAAGATTCAGACCCGTTTCCTACCAAAAAGCCAGACACATAGAAAAGTCAAAAGAATCAAGCTAAAATCATTGCATTCTCATTTCACTGTGAAGCTAACTATGTATCACAGATGAGATCACATTCCTGAGATCATCTGTAGATTGGCGTAAAAAAAAAGGAAATTAAATCCAACAGTTCAAGGCAAGATGCAGTGTCTTGTGTGACTTTGTCAAGGTCTGGTGTTTGTTTGTGATACGGCAGTATTGTTTGCATGACAACAGTTATTCTAAATGTGCGTGAAGGGTCTCTGACAATATTCCTAAAAGCAATTCCAATTACTCTATCTTATTGTATTTTCTTCCTTTTGAGCATATCCTAAATGTTCAAATAAAATTCAAAAAAGAAGCTTTTTCGTAGAAATAGGATTTTAACATCTGTGTGGAGATTTTGAGACAGAAACAGTTAAGGGCATTTGGTCTTTTAAGCTTGAGATTCCTACTTTATTTTTCTATGTAGAGAACTGGAAACACCCTGATTGTGAGTATTGCAGATCACTTCCTGTTGTCACTGCTGAGCTCCGCGGAGCTCTTTGGTTCTGTTAGTCTGTTTTTCTATTTGTTGAGGTCTTTCTAAGTTTTTATTTATTTAAAGTTTTTTTTGGGCCAAGGTGGCCTTTATGGACAGTGGGTAGATTGTGAAGGGGAGATAGATGAGAGAAATGTGGCAAAGGACGCCTGAGATGGGACTCGAACCAGGAGCTGCCGCGATGAGGACGAAAGCCTAAAATCCCACCTGAAACTGCTGGCTAAGGATAAGCGTAAATACAGTAAGATTGTTATTCACGCTGGCGGAAATGACACCCGGTTACGCCAATCGGAGGTCACTAAAATTAGTGCTGCTGCGGTGTGTAAGTTTGCTAAAAAAATGTCGGACTGTGTAATCTTTTCAGGTCCCCTGCCTGATCGGACCAGTGATGACATGTTTAGCCGCATGCTGTCATTTCATCGATGGTTGTCTGAGTGGTGTCCAACAAACAACGTGGGCTACATTGATAATTGGAAAACTTTTTGGGGAAAACCTGGTCTGATCCGGAGAGATGGCATCCATCCCACTTTGGATGGAGCAGCTCTTCTTTCTAGGAATCTGGATACATTTATTAGTCCTTCAAAACACTGACAACCAGGGTCCAGACCAGGAAGCAGAGTTGTAGTTTAACCCACCTCTCTGCAGCTTCTGTACTGTTACCCACTCAATACCCCATTGAGACAGTGTCTTGCCCACGGCCAAAATCACATAGACTAAAAGTTAACCTGACAAAAGCAAACTATGAAAATCTCATTAAAATTAATACGACTCTGACCAAACAAGGAAATAGAGCAATTAGATGTGGTTTACTAAACATAAGATCCCTCTCCTCAAAGACTTTATTAGTAAATCAGAATCAGAATCAGCTTTAATGGCCAAGTATGACACATACAAGGAATTTGACTCCGGCAACTTTTCTCTCCAGTACAGAACTTAAATAAGTGAAATTAAAAAACGGAAAAAAAAATAAATAAAAATAAAAATAAAGGATAATATATACACCAAACCAGGGTTATTGTACAGTAAGTATATACAGTAAGTATATACAGCAGTGCAGAGTCATAGTTTATTGTTCATGTGAGTGGACACACACTGTGTGACTATTCAGAGTTCATCAGAGCGACAGCCTGGGGGAAGAAACTGTTCTTGTGTCGGGTGGTTTTGGCGTACAGCGCTCTGTAACGCCGGCCTGAGGGGAGGAGCCTAAACAGATTGTGGCCAGGGTGTGAGGGGTCAGTGGTGATTTTTCTGGCCCGCTTCCTGACCCTGGCCCGGAATAGGTCCTCAATGGAGGGAAGATCTGCACATATGATCCTCTCTGAGGACCTGACTGTTCTCTGCAGTCTGTCCCTGTCATGCCTGGTGGCGGATCTGAACCAGACAGAGATGGATGAGGTCAGGACAGACTGGACTATTGCTGTGTAGAATATGGTCAGCAGTTCCTGAGGCAGGTTGAACTTTCTGAGCTGACGCAGAAAGTACAGCCTTTGCTGGGCCTTCTTCCTTATAGAGTCAATGTGGGAGGTCCACTTCAGGTCCCGTGTGATGGTGGATCCTAGGAACCTGAAAGACTCTACTGTGGGGACTGGCCTGTTGGTGATTATGAGAGGAGATGTTGATGGGGGTCTCTTCCTGAAGTCGACTGTCATCTCCACAGTTTTGAGTGGGTTTAGCTCCAGGTGGTTCTGACTGCACCAGAAGACCAGCTGTTCCACCTCCCTTCTGTATGCAGACTCGTCGCGTCACGGATGAGTCCAATGACGGTGGTGTCATCTGCAAACTTCAGGAGTTTCACAGAAGGGTCTCTTGACGTGCAATCAGTGGTGTAAAGGGAGAAAAGCAGTGGGGAGAGAACACATCCCTGGGGGGCGCCGATGCTGAGGGACCGGGTGATGGATATGAAGTTACCCAGTTTCACCTGCTGCCTCCTGTCAGTCAGGAAACTGGTAATCCACTGACAGGTGGAGGGAGGCACGGTGAGCTGGGACAGTTTTTGGTGGAGGAGCTCTGGGACGATGGTGTTAAATGCAGAGCTGAAGTCCACAAACAGGACCCGAGCGTAGGTACCTGCAGAGTCTAGGTGTTGCAGGATGTAGTGGAGAGCCATGTTGACTGCGTCATCCACTGACCTGTTTGCTCTATAGGCGAACTACAGGGGGTCTAGCAGGGGATCCGTGATTTCCTTCAGGTGGGACAGCACCAGTCGCTCAAAGGATTTCATGACCACAGATGACAGGGCAACTGGTCTGTAGTCATTTAATCCTGTGACAGGGGACTTCTTGGGAACCGGGATGATGGTGGAGCGTTTGAGGCATGAGGGGACCTCACACAGCTCCAGGGAGTTATTGAAGATCTGAGTGAAGATGGGAGCCAGCTGGTCAGCACAGACTTTCAGACAGGACGGAGACACTCCATCAGGACCTGATGCCTTCTTAATCCTCTGTCTCTGAAATAGTTGGCGCACATCCTGTTCACAGATCGTCAGCGCAGGCAGGGGGTCAGGTATGGGGATGGTTTGGGGTGATGCTAGGCCTTTTGTGATGGAGATGGGGGGGGAGGTGGAAGGTGTGAAAGTTGTTTCAAACCTGGAGAAAAAGTCATTGAGGTCCTCAGCCAGGCGGGGGCTCCCCACAGGGTGGGGGGATGGTCTCCTGTAGTTGGTAATGGTCTGCAGGCCCTTCCAAACTGCAGAAGAGTCGTTGGCAGAAAAACGTTCCTTCAGTTTTGCACTGTAGCTCCTTTTTGCTGCCTTGATCTCCTTTGTCAGCTTGTTCCTGGCCTGCTTGTACAGGTCCCGATCCCCACTCCTGTAGGCCTCCTCCTTGTCCTGGCGTAGCCGTCTCAGTTCTGCAGTGAACCATGGTTTATTGTTGTTGAACGTGCAGAAGGTTTTGGTCTGCACACACATGTCCTCACAAAAGCTGATGTAAGATGTTACAGTGTCAGTCAGTTCGTCCAGGTCTGAGGCTGCTGCTTCAAAGACGCTCCAATCAGTGCAGTCAAAGCAGGTCTGTAACTGCATCTTTGACTCATCTGTCCATCTCTTTACAGTTCTTACTACAGGCTTAGCAGATTTCAGCTTCTGCTTGTAAGATGGGATGAGGTGGACCAGGCAGTGGTCAGAAAGTCCCAAAGCAGCACGGGGGACAGAGCGATATGCATTCTTTATTGTGGTGTAGCAGTGGTCTAAAGTGTTCATGTCCCTGGTGGGACACGTCATGTGTTGTCTATATTTAGGCAGTTCAAGTTTGAGATTTGCTCTATTAAAATCTCCGAGAATGATTAGCAGAGAGTCCGGGTGAGTTTTCTCCACGTCTGTGATCTGTTTGGCGAGGTGATGTAACGCCTCCATTACACACGCCTGCGGTGGAATGTATACAGCGACCAGCACAAACGAGGCGAACTCCCGCGGTGAATAAAATGGTTTACAGTTTATGAAGAAAGACTCTAGGTGAGGGCTGCATGTCTTCTTTAACACTTTGACATCTGTACACCAACCTTCGTTTATGTAGAAACACGTTCCTCCTCCCTTTGACTTCCCAGACAGTTCCGCGCAGCGGTCCGCTCGGAACAGCTGGAAGCGCGGCAGCTGTAGTGCGCTGTCCGGGATGTGTTCACTGGACCAGGTTTCAGTGAAGCAAAAGGCGGCAGAACGACGAAAGTCTGAGTTCTTGGATAGGAGAAGGAGCAATTCATCCATTTTGTTAGGCAGAGAGCGAATGTTCCCCAGGTGTATGGATGGGAGAGCGGTGCGTAATCCCCGCTGTCGCAATTTAACGAGCACACCAGCTCGTTTCCCTCGTCGGCGTCTCCGTCTAAATCCACAGAGCGCTGCTGCTCCTCCAGTCAGAATCTCCATAAAGTAGTCTGGTTGATTAAAAACCGGTGAAAAAAGTCCGGCACTGGATAGCCCTATTTGTAGGATTTCCTCTCTGCTCATTTTAGAAGCAGAGGGAGTGCAGAAAACTACGCAAAAAAGTAAAATTGTATCAAGTACTAGGGAGCGAAGTACCGAGGCGTCCATCCGCGGCGCCATCTTAGATCTACTGACTTAAATGACTTAATATGTGATAATAAAATTGATCTATTTTGCCTATCAGAAACCTGGCTGCAGCAGGAGGATTTTCTAATTATAAATGAGTCAACTCCTAACAATTATCAAAATTTTCACATTCCTAGAAGTACTGGGCGAGGGGGAGGAGTTGCAAACATCTTTCATTCAGATTTGCACATTTTCCCTAGACCAATTATTAACTACATCTAATCCTTAGTTTTCCTCATCCAAACTGCAAAACATTAAAACCACTTTTGTTTGTGGTTTTGTATCGTCCACCAGGCCCTTACTCTCAATTCTTGGACCAGATCTCAGATTTTTTATCTGATTTAATTTAAACACTAATCAGGTAATTATAGTAGGGAATTTTAATATTCACATGGAAACTGAAAGGGATAGCTTAACTGCAGCCTTTAATATTATCTTAGACTCAATTGGCTTTACTCAGAAAGTGAAGTGACCCACACACTCTGGTCGGCACACTTTAGACATTGCACTGACATATGTCATTGAGTGTGATGAACTAATAGCCCTCCCACATAACCCAGTCCTATCTGACCATTTTTTGATAACCTTTGAATTTACCTTACTCAATGTTCCCAAATCTGAAAGAAAATTTCATTACAATAGAACTTTATCAGACAGCGCTGTAACAAGTTTTAAAGAATCTGTTCCATTCTTGTTTCCGTATGTGTCTCAGAATACCACAGTGGATGGCGGTAATTCCAACACTAACCCTTCAGAAATTGATGGTCTGGTTCAAAGTATTACTTCCTCACTACGTTTGGCACTAGACAGTGTAGCTCCCTTAAAAAAGAAGGTAATCAGCCATAGGAGGCTGGCTCCCTGGTTTAATGCAGAGCTGTGTACTTTAAAGCAGAATACTAGGAAACTGGAGAGAAAATGGCACTCTACACACTTAAATGATTCCTTTGTAACCTGGAAAAATAGTCTACTGTTTTATAAAAACGCCCTTCGACAAGCTAGAACAGCATATTTCTCATCATTAATATAGGTAAATAAAAACAATCCTAGGTTTCTTTTTAGTACAGTTTCCAAACTTACACAATCATAGCTCTGTTGAGCCAACTATTCCCCCTTCTCTCAGTTGTGATGACTTTATGGGATTCTTCATAAGTAAAATAAATTCTATAAAGAATAAAATCATTGGCATTCTCCCAAACATGATTAACTCTCGTTCAGTAAATGAGGCAGTATCAGAGAGAATTGTAGAACCATATCTATGTCTACCGTTTTGATTCTGTTGAACTTTAGGAATTATCACAAATATCAGCTTCATCTAAACCCTCAACTTGTATGTTAGACCCAATACCAACCAAATTATTTAAGGAAGGGTTCCCTCTGGTTACTGGCCCTATTCTAGACATGATGAATGTATCTTTAATAAATGGATATTTGCCTCAGGAATTTAAGGTTGCTGTAATTAGGCCTTTACTTAAGAAACCCTCCCTGGATCAAGATGATTTACCTAACTACACACCGATATCTAACCTTCCTTTCTTATCCAATATTCTTGAGCAAATAGTTGCTAATCAACTATGTGAGCATCTAAACAGCAACAACCTGTTTGATGAATTTCAGTCAGGTTTTAGAGCTCATCATAGCACTGAAACAGCACTGGTAAAAGTTACTAATGATATTCTAATGGCCTCAGATAATGGATTTGTGACTGTTCTGGTCTTGTTAGATCTCAGTGCTGCTTTTGACACAGTCGATCATAATATTCTCTTAGAAAGGCTTGAACATGTTGTAGGGATCAAGGGAACAGCACTAGGCTGGTTTAAATCATATCTGTCCAACAGATTCCAGTTTGTTCATGTCAATGATAAATCTTCTTCACACTCAAGGGTTACTGTGGAGTACCACAGGGTTCTGTGCTTGGACCGATTCTCTTTACTATATATATGCTTCCAATTGGTAAAATAATTAGACAACATGGTATGAATTTCCAGTTATGCTGATGATACACAATTATATTTATCCATAAAACCTGATGAAACCAATCAGTTGGGTAGATTACAAGCATGTCTGGAAGACATAAAAACTTGGATGACTCTGAATTTTCTGCTCCTAAATTCAGACAGACAGAAGTTGTTGTCTTTGGACCAGAACCTTTAAAAAGGAAACTGCTAAATCAATCACTTCATCTGGATGGCATTAATTTGGCCTCTGGTAATAATGTAAAGAACCTCGGTGTAATTTTTGACCAAGACATGACATTTAAATCTCATATTAAACAGGTTTCTAGGATTTCTTTCTTTCACCTCCGGAATATTGCTAAAATTAGAAACATCCTGTCCAGGAGTGATGCAGAGAAACTAGTCCATGCATTTGTTACTTCAAGGCTGGACTACTGTAATTCCTTATTATCAGGAAGTCCACAAAATGCAATCAAAAGCCTTCAGTTGATCCAAAATGCTGCAGCAAGAGTTCTGATGAATATTAAAAAGAGAGATCACATTTCTCCTGTTTTGGCTTCTCTCCATTGGCTCCCTGTTAAATCCAGAATAGAGTTTAAGATCCTCCTCCTTACGTATAAAGCCCTTAATAATCAGCTCCATCGTACATCAGAGATCTGATTGTTCCATATGTTCCTAACAGAGAACTTTGTTCTCAGAATGCAGGTCTACTGGTAGTTCCTAGGATTTCTAAAAGTAGAATAGGAGGCAGATCTTTTAGTTATCAGGCTCCTCTACTGTGGAACCAGCTCCCAGTTTTAGTTCTTGAGGCAGATACTCTGTCTGTTTATAAGACTAGGCTTAAAACCTTCCTTTTTGATAAAGCTTATAGTTACTCATATAGACACTACACCTTATAATCTCTCTCCGATTTCTAACAGTAATGTATTAATTTACCAGAATAAAATGATTAGAGAATTGAACAAAGGTTGAATCATGAATCAGGACAGAAAAAGATTTACACCAGGTTTTAAGGCTAGAAAGTGATGGACAAAGATAATGCCAGAGTCTTCGGAAGAGCGGGCCTTTATCTACTCCAGTTATATCACTTACCAATAATATTATCTCTCTAATACATAGATTCTGGAGAGGGCGCAGTTCTATGAGCAAGGAGAGATGCATAAGCACTACAATACTTACCCACTTACCTCCTTCTTTCCTCCTGGATTTACAGGCAGGGAGTAGAGGGAGATGGAGTGTTCAGCCCGATCCGGCGAGGGGAGGATGCAGCCCGGTCTGGCAGCCCTCCTCAACTCCATCTCCCTCACACCGTACATTGCTAATAGACTTAAGAATTAGGGAAAAAATTATCCTTTTTCAGACTAAACTGACCCTAACACACCTTCTACTTTTCTTTTCTACTACTCTCCAGATATATTTTTCCTAATGTTAATGCAATTGTTAACCCAGTTTTCTATCAGTGTTTTTCTCCCCATAAAAGCTCTACCCGGTCTGGTACCCTGCTCAGCTATAATGCCCCCTGCTGGATGCGGAGTGTTGGTCCAGAAGATGCTCAAAGTGACTGAGCATCCTCCATGCTGTCTCTTCTCTGTCTTCTCAGACCCTCAGACGGTCGTAGCAGATTACCGCTTGTATTAATCCAGGTTCTGTTGGTGGTTTCTTCCTGTTAAAGGGGAGTTTTTCCTCTCCACTGTCGCTACATGCTTGCTCAGTCTGAGGGTTTGCTGAGGAATTGCTGTGGTTGGAGTCTGCATGATCCGGGCACAACCTCAAGTTGATAACTCAACGCAATCTGCTGGGATTCCTTACATAGAAAACTTAACTGATTGGAATGTTTATATAATTGTATTGAGATTACTTTTGTTGTAAAGTGCCTTGAGATGACATTTGATGTGAATTGGCGCTATAGAAATAAAAACGAATTGAATTCTACAGGAAGAAAATAAATGAAATGCGGAAGACAGAATCAAAATAAACCGACTTCACCGGAAGATCTGAGCTCAGGTGCTTATGTAGTACGCGTGTGTGGGACAGGGAGGGGAGAGAGTGACAGGAAGGCACATATCGACCGGGTGTGATTTATCAATGTGCGCAATCGACTCATGGAAGACACAGGAAAACGGGGTTAAGATGACTTTTGTTGTAAAGTGCTTTGAGATGACATTTGTTGTGAACTTGCGCTATATAAACAAAAGTGAATAAAATTGAAATGAATACAGATTTTCTTACATTCAGAATTGGTTACCAAAATCTTGCATGACAACAGTTATTCTAAATGTGTGTGAACGGTCTCTGACAATATTTGCTTCTCTATTCCTGCAGCAGAACCTGAAGCATTTACAGAGATAAAAGGCTGTTGATAAACAGCCTTTTGAAATACAGTATATAAGCCATTGAGGAAAACACCATTATGAATTAAAACCTGATTTTGTAAAAAAAAAAGGGAAAAAAAGCTATTTCAGAACATAAGTAATTAAACTAAATAAAATTGATTGAAAAATAAAATCAATTACAAAATATTTTTTATAGTTACATAATGTTTTATGTACAGGACACTTAGACTTTCATATGAATGTTTTTTTGCACAATTTCATTGTCACATTATATATTTGTCTAATATTTATTCATTAGACATTTATATCATAAGGTTTTATTTATTTATTTAATTTTGAGCACTCTGGGGTTTCATAAGTTAGAAATATTACATATTTAGGTACATCATGATCAATGACTGTGCAGGGGACCAACTTATGTTTTACTGTGTTTAGACAAAGGTTTGGAGAAATGATGAGTTTCTCTTAGCATACATGTGTTTCAGTCTGGATTACCTCTCTGTTGTTGTAGACGGTGAAAGGAGGAATATCTGAGACCCGAATTGAGAAGAGAATTGTCATCACTGGAGACACGGCAATCGATCATGACAAGGTGAAAACCACCAGAACAGATTGTAACTTAGAATATAGGACAGAGTTTGAGTGCAGACTGTTTATTGACTCAAAGATAGAAAGATTTCTGCAAGGCCTCTATTACATTTAGTAAAGAAAAACATTTTTAGCACGTTTCTTTTTTTTTTCAATGTCACTTCCTGCAAAAATCTGCTGTCTTCAGAGCATCTCAGAAATTGAATCATTTATGTAAAATATTAAAGAACTAAATGGTATTTATTATTTTTAAAAGTATTAACATTAATTTTAGCTTTGGAACTACCTGAATGCTTTAGGTATTTTATTATAGGTTGGAAACTTACAAATTAATTACATCTGGCTTTTGCATGTAATCTAAAATGTACAAATTTAGTTTTTAAAATATCATATATAAATGTCATTGGGGTAATGTACATAGTTATTATATTCTATTAACTGCACCCCAGGAGGATTAGTAACCACTCCAGTGGAAACTAAAGGAAATCCCAAAAAATAAACAGTAGGTGCAAATGTGTTGAACATTCAGTCATGATGCATCTTGGAAAAAAGGAGAAAATGGACATAAGTGTCAGGTTTATGGGCTGAAGAGCATTTATTACTGTTAGCTTAGAATGTATGTGGAAATCTGGTGGTGTAAACTTAAGACGGCGCTAAAACAGCTGCTGTAAAAAGTTTAATCTTACATAAATCCCAGTGTGCCAGGAAAAGCTACTTACTTGGATGTTCTCCTCCCAATATGTAATGCATTCTATCATATTTATCAAGGGCAAAAGCGTTAAAACGATTGCTGCAATGTTGGGTCTTGCTGAGGGTTTAATAGGTGCAGTCTTACCTGCGCATGGTTAGTAAATCAGCTGCAGCATGATGATTTGTGCCACAAACCTTTGATAAATCAGGGCCTAGGTTTGTTTTATTCTCTAATCAGGACCAAATTCTACCCATACAATTATGAATACGTCGCCAGTCTAAAACATCTAGAATCAGACAAAAAAAAAAATGTCATATATAAATAGGATGATAATTGGAATGAATTGGAGTCTGGTAGTATCTTTTTAATTTTCAAAAGGACTCTTCTGCATCACTGCTTAATGTATCTGTTTTTATTGGCACCTATTTAAAACTAAACTTAATCTAAGTAAACATCTTAATTGAATTGCATATCATTTAATGATGTGGTCACAAAATGTAAAATGCCTGGAATTCTTTTTTCACCACAGATGTTTATTAAAATTAGCATATTATCTGTAGCCACAGAACAATACTCTGAAGGAAGACATTATTGAACAAAACCTAAACAGCTTTAAAATTAGGTTTTCTATCCACTGGCATATGTTTTACTGATTATGTCATATAACCACAAAATCTGCAAAAGATTATTACAAAATAATCATTCATAAGATGTATGCATGCAATTCATATTTTAGTGGTCATGCAGTAAAGCGTTATGAGGAAAGCCATTTTCGTTTAGTTTAGCTGAGAAAGTTTACATGGAATATACCATGTCTAACAAGTTTCATATTCGATAGCATCATTTAGGTTTTAACTTTGACGCCACTATTATAACTTGTATTTTTTTTCTTGTTTTATTAATAAAGCTTTTTATGTCTATTGGTGACTCTTCAGGCTTTGGCTCAGGCTATTAAAGAGGCAAAAGAGCAGCACCCGGACATGTCTGTTACCAAAGTGGTGGTACACCAGGAAACAGAGATAACTCCAGATTAAGAAGGTATGAAAAGTATAAATACAAAAATGTTAACATTATGCAATAATGTATTTCTATCCTACTCTAAATACCTGTCATTTTTGAATGCACATTTAAAAAACTATGTTCAACCAAATGTCATAAGGCTGTTAAAGGACCCAGACGCAGAGAGGCGTGCATTGAAGTAACTCATTTTACTGATGAAGTTCAGACTCAGACAATAACCAGAAAAAAACACAATGAAAATAGAGGAAACATGTTCAAAGCTTTTACGATGTTCTGGGTTTTCCCTGATTACCTCTCTGTATATAAATGTCCCCCTGTGCCCTCATGTCTTTTCCTCTGTCCTAGTCCATGTCCTGTGCTGTCTTGAGCCTGTTTTTGGACATCGTATTAAAGATGAGCGTTTTTATGCTCTAAATGCCGCTCTGCATTTTGGTGATCATTCCGTCGAAACATGACAGAATGAACCAGTCAAATGGACCCAGCAGAGAATAAAGGAACCGAGGAGCCTAGGATGAAGACCCTGTTTGAGTAGTGGGGTCCCACCGGGCTTTTTCAATTCGTCTCAGTCAAAACGGAGAAGCATAAACTAGGTTTTATTCCTCTGTCCAGTAATACCAGAGGTCGCACTAGATATTTATGCTGGGTAAAAAATATCTAATTGGAGCTATATAAATAAGCTGAATTAGAAATTACAATTATTTAATGTCCCTTTGGAATGAATAGTATATATCTGAATGGAAATGAAAGCATTTGAATGCTTTTCTGTTCCACTTTTTGTGCTCAACATAGTTTTTATTCAGTTGCTGGTATTCTAATATAGCACTTCATCCGGGAAAGTTTAAAAACTGATGGAAACTCACAGGTTCCTTTTCTTATGAATGTTTAGAATATATACAGCATGTTTTATACTTATGCAGAAATGCAATATCTTATTCATCTTGTGTTTGTTAGGTGCTTCAGGTGTTAACATTTTATCAAAATTTGTCTGATCAGCTCCTCTAATATTTATGTTTCTATCTCTTTTTCAGTTCAACAAATCCTTTAACTGGCCCTCAGCTCAATCAGATGAACCCCCCATCTTCTGTTTCTTATGTCACCATCATAACATTTTACCTCAGCAACCCCAGTCACCACGTCCAGCTGCCCTGCCTGGAGCATGACCAGCCAGACCTTATCAGAGTGAAAAAGAGGCCTCAGTGGTTAATTAATCGACCTACAGGAGCTTTAGGTTGAAGAAGACCGCCACCATAAAGTTCCTAAAAGCATTTCCAATTACTGCCTCTTATTCTATTTTCTTCATTTTAAGCATATCCTAAATTCTCAAATAAAAATGAAATTCAAAAAAGAAGCTTTTTCGTAGAAATAGGATTTTAACATTTGTGGATTCATTCCTCTCCCATTTGTGTGGAGATTTTGAGACAGAAACAGTTAAGGGCATTTGGTCTTTTAAGCTTGAGATTCCTACTTTATTTTTCTACAGATTTTCTTACCATCAGAATTGGTTACCAAAATCTTGGAGGACAACAGTTTTTTTTTAACAAAGTGCTAAAACTGCACTGAACAGGATTGTTGGGACGAAGCATTCTTCTCAAACTTTTTGAGTTTGTTGATACTTCTTGTACAGTAAATACTTTATTTTCCCTCTCAATGTGAAAAGATATTTTTTCATTTTATGTAAAAAGAAGATTTAATCTAAGCAGTACATTGAATTTAATGGAGGAATTACTCCTTTTATCCTTATATAATTTGGTCTCAACACTGAGTAATTTTACATCCTTTGACTGTTTCAGCTGTTGTTGTTTTAGTGCTTGTGTTACACTAAGATCTCATTGTACTAAAACTAGCTTTCTTTATTTATAACATTACTGTATATTTAGTGTGTTTTATAGTTTAGATTTAGACTCAGAACAGTGGTTGACTCTGTAGCTGTTTATTGAGATCAGTCCTGGCTATCAAATACACTACTTTCCCTTTTTAGTGGGCAGTGCAATTTTTTAGTATTCCTGAATTAATTTTATATTTACACTTTTCCTTCTAAATGTCCAGTGCGCTCTTTTTCATAGCAGAGGCTGTTAATCAAAATGTATTGAAAAGTTCAGAAACCAGCTCTGGATAAAAGCCTCTTCATTATAATTAGTGTTCAAATTACTTCAAAACCAAATCGTAGATCAGCATGTTTTATGTTTTCGGCCATTGTTTAAACTGTTTAACAATTTTTCAAATATGTTTACTATCTTTGTCACTGCTAAATGCAAACAGTTTTCTCAAAATCTTTTCCCAGGGTGTAGTTTTTTAGAAGATGTTATAATTTTCTAGAATAAATGAAGGAATCAATGAAAGCAAGAAAAAAAATAAAAGACAAATTAAAAGCTGTCCAACGGTTTATATCGTCTGAAGAAAACAGCAACAGGAGATTACGTAGAAAGATTTAGAGTAAGCCCCAATTAAGTAGTTGGAAAAGTAAAAAGACAGAAAAAAATTGGGATCCGAGTCAGTTTTTATCGCTTGAGTCCTTATTTTAACAAAAGCCATTTTATTCAGGAACTAAGACTAGATTAAAATAAAACCCAGAAAATACCAGCATTTCCGTGAGCGTTACATATTTTAGTACAGCAACATATAAATCTGCTAGAATTAAATTTAGGAAACCAGAATGAACCATTTTATTTTGCACTGCCCAGTCAGATTAGACATGTTGTTATCAGTGTGAATTGTGATTTTGTCCATATTTAAACATGATTCTTTACTTCTTTACTGTATTCCGTACCATCTTAACTGCATGTTATAGTTACTTCACTGACCTGTCTTATTTATCATGACACTTTTTTGTCTTACTAGGAATGAGCATTTCTAATCTTTTCTCTATTGTAAACCCACATTCAACATCAGATGAAGACATGTAAAGAGCGACTTGCATAAAATAAAACAAAACTTTGTAAATGTATTCAGTTGTCTTGATTATAATTTTTTAATCTGCTGAAATATTTCACTGCTTCTGATTCATTTATACAAAGGAACCTTTCTTTACTTGATAGAATGTCACCGTAATGATAGACAGATAAAAAATGTTGTTATATTTGAGACATTTTAGAGAACTTGATGAATAAATGCATGTGGTGATGAAATTGTCTTTTTTCAACCACATTAAAGTTACTGTGGGGCCAAAACTTCTCCAATCGAAGCTCCAACACCACAGGTGATGAGCGGACAGGTGTATGAACGCGTGAAAATAAAGTGCTCTTGGTGTCAATGTTCTTAAGATAAAACAATCTTACTTTATTAAGCTTGTTCCAACTAAAGTCAATGCAGTACCTTCATATAGTTCCATTTTTCATTTCTTTCCATAATCCAGGTTGTTCCAACACATACCCCAAATACTGCATGATCAAGCACTCTTAAACACGGTACAAAAACTGTGTGCCTCTGTCCCATCTCGTCACACCTGAGTTTAGTTCAGACTGGGATTAAATGGGTGTGGAAACTGACAGGTAGCATCTTTTACTCAGAATCAGAATCGGTTTTATTGCCATTGTTTGAGAACAAGTTCACAAACTAGGAATTTTTTCCGGTACAGTTGTGCACATAAAACATTTAACATAAGTAAAAATAAAATAAAATAAAAATAAAATAAAAAGAATGAGCCATAAGGCTAAAGTCTTTATAAATATTATAATCTGTATGTATATAAAAGAACTATGAAAAGATAAACATCCTTTTAACATGAGAACAGCAGCAGGGTTCCATTCACAGATGTGCAGGTGAATGACAGCAGCAGATCTAAGTGTGATCAGACCACACAGTGCAGTAAAATAAAGTTACATAGTGCAGATGGTTCTATCCTACATGGGTCTTTAACTGAACTATCGGGTCTTGTTATTGTTCATGAGTCTGATGGCGGAGGGGAAGAAACTGTTCAGGTGGCGGGAGGTGTGGGTCTGGATGGACCGTAGCCTCCTGCCTGAGGGGAGGAGGGAGAATAGTCGGTGTCCAGGGTGAGAAGAGTCAGCTGTGATCCGACCCACACGCCTCCGGGTCCTGGAGGAGAACAGGTCCCGGAGGGATGGGAGCCTGCAGCCAATCACCTTCTCAGCAGCACGCACGATGCGCTGCAGTCGGTGTTTGTCCCGGTCTGCGGCGCCGGGGAACCACACGGTGATGGAGGAGGTGAGGATGGACTCGATGATGGCCGTGTAGAACTGCACCAGCATCTCGGTCGGCACCTTGAGTTTCCTCAGCTGCCGCAGGAAGTACATCCTCTGCTGGGCCTTCTTGATGAGGGAGCTGATGGTTGGCTCCCACTTGAGGTCCTGGGTGATGGTGGTGCCCAGGAAACGGAAGGAGTCCACGATGGAGATGGGGGTGGGAGAGTCCATCAGGGTGAGGGGATACGGTGGGGCTGTGACTTTCCTGAAGTCCATGATCATCTCCACTGTCTTCTGGGCGTTCAGCTCCAGGTTGTTGTGACTGCACCAAGAAGCCAGCCGGTCCACCTCTCTCCTGTAGGCGGACTCATCACCGTCTGAGATAAGTCCGATGAGGGTGGTGTCGTCCGCAAACTTGATCAGCTTTACGGACTGGTGACTGGAGGTGCAGCAGTTTGTATACAGCGAGAAGAGCCAGGGGGAGAGTACACAGCCCTGAGGAGTCCCAGTGTTTGTAGTCCGATTGTCTGAGACAATCTTCCCCAACCGCACGTGCTGTCTCCGGTCCGACAGGAAGTCAGTGATCCACCTGCAGAGGGAGTCGGGCACGCTGAGCTGGTAGAGCTTGTCTCGTAGCAGTCCCCCTTGTGTTCACTAAATTAAATACATCAGAGAAACAAACAGAATGGCTCCCACACACCGGCCCCTAATTGTTTTGAGCGGAGCCCATAACAATTTCAAACTCTACAAAAACAAAAGGAGCCATTTTTCCAGTAAGTTAAAAAAAATAGAAACAAAGAACCAAAACAAAACTTTGCTTATGCATCATAATTTGCATTTGTTTCACAAAGAAGACATATTTTTGTTATAGGTCTTTCAATAATATTTGTTTTTGTTTTGAGACGTACAGATCTGACGAGCCCTTCTTTGTCAGGATACACCTCAAGCACTCTTCCCAGAATCCAGGAGCCCCGAGGTGCGGTGGAATCAACTACCACAACCACATCTCCAGGGGAAAAACCCTTTCTTTCTCTGTTCCATTTTTGCCTTTCCTGCAACAGTGGCAAATATTCTCTTGTCCATCGTTTCCAGAAAAGATCAGCCAAGTACTGAATTTGCTTCCACCTTCTCCGCACATATTGGTCAGTCTTTTTAAAAGATCCAGGTGGAAGAATCGGTTTTCCTTTCAGTAAAAGAATGTGATTTGGTGTAAGAGGTTCCAAATCATTGGGGTCATCTGATTGTCTTGTAATGGGACGATCATTTAAAATTGCTTCCACTTCACACAAGACGGTGTGCAGCACTTCATCGTCAATGGGTTGTTGGTGAAGTACAGTATTTAATATCCTTTTGATCATTTGAATGATCCTTTCCCAGATACCTCCATAATGAGAACCAGCGGGAGGGTTGAAAACCCATTTTATTCCCCTCTGACTCAACGACTGTTGGAGTTTGTTTTGGTCCATGGAAGATAATGCTTCACGAAGTTCTCTTTCTGCAGCAACAAAATTTGTCCCATTATCTGATCTTATTGTCGAGACTTGACCTCTTCTGCAGATAAATCTTCTTATTGCATTAATGCAAGAATCAGCATCGAGAGTGTAAGCCACTTCCAGGTGAACACCACGACTTGCGAAACAAGTGAAAATCACTCCATAACGCTTTACAGCACTGCGTCCTCTCTTGACATCAATAGGTCCGAAGAAATCCACACCGACATTTGTGAAAGGTGGGAGATAAGGAAAGGTTCTTTCAGGATGCAGGTCAGACATTTTTTGCTGTCCTACTTTTCCTCTATAGCGTCTACAGATATAGCATCTTCCAATTACCTTCCTTACTGCAGAACTTGCCTGTGTAATCCAGTAGGTTCTTCTCAACGTGGAAAGCACGTGATTACGCCCCCCATGACCCAGTGATTCATGAATATGGTGAAGTATAAGAGTGGATATGTGCTGGTCTTTGCATAGAATGAGAGGGTGTTTGATATTCTCAGGCATAGCAGATTTGTCTAGACGTCCTCCAACTCTTAGTAATCCACTGTCAAATACTGGTTTAAGTTTGTAGATGGTACTGCATTTCTTCACATGGGAGTGACCACATGACAGTGCAGTCAATTCATCTCGGAATTTTTCCCATTGACTGAAACGAATTATCTCTGTCTCTGCTTTACGAATGTCATCTGCAGATAGTGGTTGTGGTTGTAAACCTGATTTGAATTTCTGCATTTCCATATTAATAAAATTTGGTTGATGGTTGGCATTTGCAGAAATTAGATCCTTTCTTTTTTTGCATAGGCTTAAAAGAATTCAATTCAATTTCAATTCAGTTTATTTATATAGCGCCATTTCACAACAGATGTCATCTCAAGGCACTTTACAAAAAGAGTTATTACAATACAATGTTTAGTGTAGAAATTACAGAACCACAGAAGATTGCGTCATGGAATTCTCAGCAATCCCTCATACTGAGCAAGCATGCAGCGACAGTGGGAAGGAAAAACTCCCTTTTAACAGGAAGAAACCTCGGGCAGAACCAGGCTCAGCACAAGCAGTTATCTGCCGCGACCGTCTGTGGCTTGGAGAATACATAACGGAGACACAGAAAGAGCAATAGAACTGATGAAAAGAAGCTCTTTAAATCTAAGAATCCAAGCAACTGCGGTTTTTAACCTTTTCCAACTGGAGTAGTATGTAATCATTTTATGAGTAGCAGATATTTCAGTATTGATTGCCCCCACTGTAACATTGCGTTTGAGTTCTGGATAATTTTCAATGTTTGATTGCAGATGACGAATAGGCCATTGTTCTTCTGGGTCGGACAAAAAAGTTGGACCTTTAAGCCATTTTCCCTGCTCCAAATGTTCAATCCTTTGCCCTCTTGTGACCAAATCTGCAGGATTTTGTGTTGATGGGATGAATCTCCAGTTTGTTATGTCAGAACCTTCTTTGATCATGTTGATTCTATTGGCTACAAATGTTTTGAATCTTTTGTCTTTATTGTTCAAGTACTTGAGTACCAAAGTACCGTCAGTCCAGTATTGTGATTCCTCCAATTTCAGTTGCAGCTCTGAGCAAACCATTTTATTTATCTTCACAGCCAGAACTGCAGCTGTCAGTTCCAAACTAGGTATTGTAATTGGTTTGAGCGGACATACCCGAGACTTTCCAAGCATGAAGGCAGTGTGGACTCTGTTCATGTCATCTTTTAATCTCAGGTAAGTAACTGTGCCATATGCTTTCTCGCTGGCATCAGAAAAATGATGCAATTGGGCGGAAGTTACTGATCCAAAATCTTCAGGTTTGAAACATATTTTGAACGTGAAACCCTTGGTCCCTTTAAGATCTTCCAACCAGCTGTTCCATTTATGCTCGAAGGCCTCAGGGATTGGGTCATCCCAACCACTTTTAATCCGACAGAGATCTTGGATCATTAGTTTAGCCACAAGTGTGAAAGGTGCTACCAAACCTAGAGGATCATATACAGAACCAACAATGGATAACATTCCCCGTTTAGTTTGTGGTTTTTCTCGCAAATTGCATTTGAATTCAAATGTGTCAGATTCAATGCACCAGTGCAGTCCAAGAGCTCTTTCTATTGGTAATTTGTCTCTGTCTAGATTCAAATCTTTAACCGCATTGGATTTTTGTTCTTCTGGAACATGTTGAAGCACACTGCGGTTGTTGCTTATCCATTTTGTGAGGTTAAAACCTGCTAATCTGCAGATGTCTGTCAGGCTTTTTATCATAAAAACAGCATCTTCCTCCTTTGGCAAACTTTTCAGCAGATCATCCATGTAGAAGTTTCTCCTAACAGTGTCTGTCACTTCAGCTGAAAAGCTTTGCTGATTATCATCTGCAATTCTTCTCAGTGCATAACATGCACAGCTTGGAGAGGAAACCGCACCAAATATGTGCACAGTCATTCGATAAGGTATTGGTTCCTGATTAAGGTCCCCACCTGGCCACCACAGATATCTTAGGAAGTCCAAATAGTCATCCGCCACCTTAACCTGGTGAAACATTGATTGGATATCTGCCATGATAGCAATAGGTTCTTGCCTGAACCTAATTAAAACTCCTAATAAGGTGCTTGACAAATTTGGGCCTTGTAGTAACTGACTGTTTAGAGAAACTCCCTTGAACTCAGCACTACAGTCGAACACCACTCGTAGAGTTTTCTTCTGAGGATGAAAAACACCATGATGGGGCAGATACCAAACTTTTCCATCGCATCTTTCAAGCTGATGTTCAGGTACCTTCATGGCATGTCCTTTTGTTAGGACTTCAGAAAGAAAGTTTGTATATTCTTCATAGAACCTTTTATCTTTTAGAAATCTTTTTCTTAACAGGTTCACACGTTGCTTGGCAACATTAAAGTTGTTAGGCATGACGACGTTTTCATTCTTGAAAGGTAGGCTCAATTTATAATGTCCATCAACCAATTGAACAGACCTTTCCATTTTATTCATGAACACTCTATCCTCCTCAGACATTTCCTCCTTTTCATTAAAGAAGCTTTCACTGAAATCATGCTTGTACTGATTCATTAGTATTTCCTCTAGATTGTTAACTTCTATACGGTTAACAGAAACTGCAATATGGCCATTCTCATATTGCTTGTTTCCATCTCCATGCGGAGGTCCATTTGTCACCCAGCCTAAAAGGGTTCTTACAGCATATGGACCTTCACCTCTGCTGTTGATCACCTCCCAAGGTTCCAGTAACCTTGAGGCACTTGTTCCAATTAACAAGTCAACACTGGCATCAATGCGAGGAATCTTGATGTGTTTCAGGTATGGGAAATTTTTTACGTATTCTTCAGTAATTATGTTGTTGTCAGATACCGGCATCTTTTCTTGGGTGAACAGATCTGGAAGCTGAAAGAACTGATTATTTAAAAGCCCAGAAATTTCTAGGTCCTTCACAATGTAACTAGACACTGTTTTATTTTGACCCATAGTGTTCAAGTGGATCTTGGTTCTTTTTCCAATAATATTCAGTTTGTTCATCAAAGTTTCAGAGCAGAAACTGTCAGTGCTTCCTGTATCCAAAAAAGCATAAGTTTGAATTACTTTATCTCCTTTTGCACTTTTAACATTTACAGGTAGGATAGGAAGAAACCCATTGCTTATTCCGGCCCCCGTTTGACTACATGCAGAGATTACTTTCTCACCTTTATTCTCAGTCTTATTAATGTGCAGAATACTGGGATGGGGTTTGTTGCATATTTTGCATGAAATGCGGTTTTTGCAAGTCTTACTTACATGACCAATGCATAAACATCCAAAACAGACTCCCTTTTTTATTAAAAAGTTCAGTTTTTCTTTATGCAACAGCCCTTTCATTTGTGGGCATTCTTCCAAAGTGTGTCTTAACGTGCATCTCAAACATGACACAGATGAGGGCAATGGTGTCACAGTTTGAGTTTCTTTTGTTCTTGTTTTAGTCACAGGGTTTTCAAATTGAGTGATGGTAGTTGCAAAACTGCTTCTCTTTAGTTGGGATTTTAATTGTGACTGGTCTTTAAGTTTAAAATCCTGGATGTCACCAAAAACAGGATCCGACATGATTTTCACTTGTCCAATAAAACGAACAATGTCTTTAAATCCTGCCCTGTAACGACTCCTTTCATAAATGTCAGATGCCACGATTCTCCATCTTTCTCTCAGTTTGTATGGAAGCCTTTGTATGATAGTTTTCATATTAGCTGGCATGTTGAGTTCATCTAAATATCTTAATTCCTCCATGGCGTTGCAACAACCTTGCAAAAACAGTGCATATGAAGAAAGACCTTTGACATCCTCTGCTTTTATAGCAGGCCATACATTTATCTTTCCCATATAAGCAGCAGTTATCTTTAATTCATCCCCGAAATTATCTTTCAGAAGTTCCTTAGCTTTAATGTATTTTATTTCTGGAGGCAAATGCTGGCAACTTCTTATCAGTTCCCTTGGCTGTCCAACTGTAAATTGTTCTAGATAATAGAGACAGTCATCATGATTCTTTGTTTTGGATTCTACTCCTTGCTCAAATGCCTTAATAAAAGTGTTGAATTGCATGGGATCCACATTGTAGACAGGGATTTCTCGATGTGGTAGAAAGTGTGACACTTGAGTTTCTACCAGCAGTGCCATCAAATCATTTTGTTTCTGTAGAAGCTGAGAGACATCTCCGGAAGAATGCGAGTTTGATTGATTGTTGGTTAAAGGATGCAGCATTTGTTGAACAGGTTGAAGAGGTTGTTGAAGCTGAGCAGCCTGCAAGATGGTGGTGGTCTCACAATTGACATCTTTGTATGTTACTTGAACCCTTTCCATGGGTTTACCATGCAAGGATAGTCCTGTTAACACCTCCTTGTCGGCAGCATTCATTTGTTCACCCTTTGAATCAGTAGCTGCTCCCCTTTTGATGTAGGATTTCATTCCATCAGAATGTCGACCTGAAGAGATGCTGCTGCATTCTGATGCACTAAATACTTCCAGTTTTGCCGTGCATGCAGCGATTTCCGCTTCCATTTCAAGATTCTCTACCTGTTGTCTCAATTGATCAGCCTTTTCTTCCAATGCATGCTTTTCCTTCAATGCAGCTGCACGAGCAATTAGTGCAGCCTTTTCTGCCTTGGCTTGCATCACTGCAGATCTTGATGACCTTCTACCTTTGCTTGATCCTTTAGACCCCACATTAGAAATGCTCTCATGTGGCTCTATAACAATTTTTTCATTTCCAACACCATTTTCATTTGTTTCAACCCCTTCATTTTCATGTGTTTTAACACCTTCCCTTTCAGTTAACCACTTATTTACCAAAACATTAAAGTCATTAACACCAAGCATTTTTACCTTGAACCACATTTCTTGCTTTTCAAACTCATCCTTTGGTAAATAATTCAACAAAACATCATGCTGGGTTTTAGCATCATTGACAAAGGTATTATATTTTTCTAAGGTTGCTTTTACCTCAGAAAAAAAAGCAACATTATCCATCAACCCAACAATAGTCTCTTTCAGCTCAGACCCGGCGTCATGGGCGGGCCGGGCCCACCCATCTGGAGGACGGGCCCGCCCAGGAAAGATTACACTTCATGTGAATATATTGGCTCAAAACGAACAATAGATGGCGCTCTAGATTACTAATTAGGAGTTTTAGTTTCGGTAAAAGAAGATCCTTTGGCAGTTTGGCACAGCAGCTTGCTAAAATGGACATTAGAGCTTGGTTTAGCAAACAGAAAAGCAATCCCAGCACAAGTAGGGATAATACATCAAGAGGGCAAGTGCAGCCAGAAATTGCTTCAACAAGCACTTCTGCTACGAGCGCTTCTGCACCTGAAGCAACAGTAATTCCGCCACCGGGTGGCAGCAGCACCAGCATAAATTACTGTTCCCAAATCCCATATTTGAGTTCCATTATGTTTTATAAAGAGTTTTCCACAGAGCTTGTTTTCATTTATCTTTAAGGTTTGAGCAAAAAAGGTGTTGATGTGCTAAAATATTTAGTATTCTTTCCAAAACATTGTTTTTTCAGTAGACATTTGTGTAAAGCTGCTCTCGAGTTTCTAGAGTAAATTTGTTTTAAACACAATATTATATATTACATATAGTCCTACTATAGTTTAACACTGTTGATTTGCTTCTAAGATTTTTGTCGTTATTACTATTTTGTTAAACAACCAGGATATTTCATTTCAAAGGCCACATAAACAGTTATTTATTTGCTCGGATTTTAAAAAGTCCTACAATTTTTGATTAAAATGTTTTAAAAAGCCTATTAAAATTAAAAATGTTTTTGAACCATTTTGAATACAGGTGTGGCTGCTGTGTTTTTGATTAAAATGTTTTAAAAAGCATATCAAATTTGAAACTGTTTTTCAATAATCCTTTTGAAAAGAAAACGCTAGATTTTTCCCCCAATCTTCCGTTTAGAAAAAACGGTGGTGCATACTTCTTTCCAGCAGGTGGCGAGAATACATGAAGTCATTTTTTACCAGCAGTGATAAAAAAAAAGAAGCACACAGCTAATGCAGCAGCATGCTAACTAGTATTTTTGATGTAAAAATTAGGAGAAATGCGGCAAAAAGAAGAATTTACTAAAGTTTTAAGCGGCAGGGCAGGATACAGAGGAAGACTTATGGACTAAGTACTTTATTAAAGACCATTAACTGGACATAAGGATTGTTTTTGTTTGAGATGACTCGGTGATGTGCAGGTGCAGCTAAGAACGGTGAGTTGGACATATTTTTCTTAGAGACTCAGTAAAAATGGTTAGCCTACTGTGTCTTAATTTTTGTTTGCATCTTTAATTGGTATACATAATTTGAATCAAACAATGAATACTCTTAGCTTTCCAGTAAGGTATGTAGAACAAGTTAGTGACACAAAACGGTAGATTTGACGCGGAAGTATGTGTATGTAACGTCCACCAGATATATTTATAAACATGCAAAAGGGTCAATTAAAAGACAGTTTACTGAGCCCCCCCAGAAAAACCCACTGCCCCCCCAGGTAATGCCCTCTGGCGCCGGTGTTGTGCGAGAATCTGTTCCCCTGAAATATTCTGTTCCCCCTGGTGTTACGTGGTATTTTTTCCCTAACCTTTTGTTGTTTCTGATTGGCTGACCGGTTGATTTCTTACTAATCTTAACATTCGAGAATAATTACCTAACCCTAAATCGTTTTCTAATCCTAATATTGGATGAGCATTACCTAACCATAAACTGACAATTTTCCCAACCCTGCTCTTCGAGAACCAGAGCCTAAACCTAACGGGGGAAACAGAATATTTCAGGGGAACAGATTTTCGCACTACACCGGGTCTGTTTCAGCTTAGAAGCCTTTCGCAAATTAAGTTTTCTTTCATCTTGCAAAAATGCAACTTTTGCCAGGAGTCCTTTCTCAGTCAGTTTAACGGTACGTTTTACAACAGTCTGGGACACATCTGAAGAGCTGGGTTTGACATCTGTAACAGATTCTAGTAAAGTTTTTGGCTCAGAGTCACACTCTGCCTCCATTGTTTCCAACAAAACCCAGATCTTAATAAGCCAATTCAGTTATGCGTCAGTCAGTCAGTCATCTGCCAATGCATTGGTCTTTTTAGAGCTTAAACAAGTGCGCACCCCTTAATCATGAATGGCCATTCAAACTTGGTAGCGCTACACATACCTCCGCGTTGGCCGGCATAGATGCACAGATATCCAAAGTCATCCTCCATGACGCGCAGTTCCAAACGCCTCCATGCGCAGCGTTCCACAGCCACCAAATCCAGCGCCGTCTTTCCAGCAGGACTCTTCCAGCCGCCAGCAGACCACGGCCACTGCAGCCGAATCCAGCAGCGTATCCCCAAAGATTAAATCCAGCACAGCCGCTCCAAACAATCCAATTTAGCGTCGCTTTCTCCAATGAGGCAGTTTTTGTACTTAGATGTGGGGCCAAAACTTCTCCAATCGAAGCTCCAACACCACAGGTGATGAGCGGACAGGTGTTTGAACGCGTGAAAATAAAGTGCTCTTGATGTCAATGTTCTTAAGATAAAACAATCTTACTTTATTAAGCTTGTTCCAACTAAAGTCAATGCAGTACCTTCATATAGTTCCATTTTATATTTCTTTCCATAATCCAGGTTGTTCCAACACATACCCCCAAATACTGCATGATCAAGCACTCTTAAACACGGTACAAAAACTGTGTGCCTCTGTCCCATCTCGTCACACCTGAGTTTAGTTCAGACTGGGATTAAATGGGTGTGGAAACTGACAGGTAGCATCTTTTACTCCCCCTTGTGTTCACTAAATTAAATACATCAGAGAAACAAACAGAATGGCTCCCACAGTTACAGATCTGTCCATCCAGGAAAATCTTAGAGATGAATGCAGAAGGAATCTCCCTATGGTAAATGGACTGAGCTTAAATAGTCATTGAACTCTAAATACGTTACTCTTGTGCCAAATTCACACGCACACATTTATACAACAATGTGCACAATGGTAGGCAACTTGAGGTTAAAGACCTTGTCTGGGGCACATGAACATATGGTAGAAGGAAACAATAATTAAACCTACAACCCTGTGATTACAAGGCAACTACTGACTGACTGATTGCCAAGAGTGGAATTTGTTTACAGTACAGCATTTGAAAAATCAGATGTTGAGAATTTATTTATATAAAGGACATCAAATGGCAAGAGTTAATACATGAATAAAAACAAAGGTTAGATATACAGATAGATCAGTAGACAGAGATAAGTTATAGATAAATCATCAATCTACTGTATATTTCATTTGAATATTTATTTAGAGTATGAAATGCTGCAATAGACTGCATATTCCATGATGCTCTAGGAGCAGAAACGACATAACCTCTTTATACTGAATCAGTTGTTTTTCGTGCTGTCACGGTGATGGCACATTCAGCTGTTCTCTACATATTCTCACTCTGTGTGTATTGTGCTTTTTTGATTCACTAAACCTTTTGATTGTCAAGACCAGAGTTTCTTCTCGTCATTTTTTAAGTAGCAAGATAAAACTGCAATAAACATTTTGGTGCTGAAACCTGAGAATTGCTGAGATATTGGCAGAAGAAGAAAGCAATAACCGGCAATGGTCGGACTTTAAGGGAAAACATATTGAACAGCTGAAGACAAAGCAACGGACAATACGGAGTTTTACTACAAGACTGCTGAATAATATTGATAGGAAGGTACGGATGTTGGCCGAGTGAGAAAGATGCTCTCTGTATTAATTCAATTCAGTTTATTTACAGTATATAGCGCAGTTTCACAACAGATGTCATCTCAAGGCACTTTACAAGAAGAGTTATTAAAGTACAATGTTTAATGTAGAAATTAAGAGAACCACAGAAGATTGTGTTGTGTAATTCTCAGCAATCCCTCACACTGAGCAAGCATGAAGTGACGGTGGAAAGGAAAAACTCCCTTTTAACAGGAAGAAACCTCCAGCAGAACCAGGCTCAGCATAAGCGGTCATCTGCAGAGACCGTCTGGGTTTGGAGAATACAGAACAGAGACACAGAAAGAGCAACAGAACTGATGCAGAAGCAGAAGTTGGTAGCAGCACAAGGAGAACGTTCCTCCACTGGAATGCCATCTTAGTCAGGGTCGTCAAGCAGGGCGGGTCAGGAGCACCTAATGTAGGAAGAGACTTAGAGAAAACAGGTTAGCGCTTGAACTGATCACATCATGCAGTTGGAGAGAAGTAGGAGAGAAAGTAGGAACTGACTCTAATAATGTCCTCCAACAGCCTAGCCTAAAGCAGCATAGCTACTAACATTAACCTGTCTCCTAGCTACTAAGAGACCTAGCTCTCTACCTGGTTTACATTAATCTATCTCTACTTAGTTACTCTACCTGACTATTAACATTAACCTGTCTCTTCCAATCTACCTGTCTAACCTGTCTCTAACTACCTATTAACATATCTCTAACTGTAAACTTTGTCAAAGAGGAAAGTTTTTAGCCTAGTTTTAAAGATAGACAAATTGTCTGCTTCACGAACCAACCCTGGGAGCTGGTTCCATAGGAGGGGAGCCTGATAGCTGAAAGATCTGCCACCCATTCTACTTTTAGAAATCCTAGGAACTACCAGTAAACCTGCAGTCTGAGAGCGAAGGTCTCTGTTAGGAACATATGGAACAATCAGGTCTCTTATGTATGATGGAGCTAGATTATTAAGAGCTTTATATGTCAGAAGGAGGATCTTGAATTATATTCTAGATTTTACTGGGAGCCAGTGAAGAGAAGCTAAAACAGGGGAAATGTGATCTCTTCTTTTAATATTCATCAGAATCCTAGCAGCAGCATTTTGAACTAACTGAAGACTTTTAATTGTATTCTGTGGACTACCTGATAATAGACAGTTACAGTAATCCAGCCTTGAAGTAACAAAGGCATGGACTAGTTTTTCAGCATCACTCCTGGACAGGATGGTTCTAATTTTTGTAATATTCCTAAGGTGAAAAAAGGAAATCCTACAGACTTCTTTAATGTGAGATCTAAATGACATATCTTGGTCAAAAATGACACCGAGGTTTTTTGCTTTATTACTGGAGGCTAATTTAATGCCGTCCAGGTGAAGGGGCTGACTAAGTAGTTTCTTTTTCAGAGCTTCTGGTCCAAAGACGACAACTTCTGTTTTATCAGAATTTAGAAGCAAGAAGTTTAGAGTCATCCAAGTTTTTATGTCTTCCAGACATGCCTGTAGTCTACCTAACTGATTGGATTCATCAGGATTTATGGATAGATATAGCTGTGTATCATCTGCGTAACTATGGAAATTTATCCCATGCTGCCTAATTATTTTACCAATAGGAAGCATATATATAGTAAAAAGAATCGGCCCAAGCACTGAACCCTGTGGTACTCCGCAAGTAACTTTTGAGGTTGAGGAGGGTTTATCATTTACTTGAACAAACTGAAATCTGTTAGACAAATAAGATTTAAACCAGCCTAGGGCTGTTCCTATTATACCGACACGTTGAAGCCTTTCTATGAGAATATTGTGATCAACAGTGTCAAAGGCAGCACTGAGATCTAACAGGACCAGAATGGTCACCAGTCCATTGTCTGAGGCTATGAGAATATCATTAGTAACCTTCACCAGAGCTGTTTCAGTGCTATGATGAGCTCTAAAGCCTGACTGAAACGTCTCAAACAGCTCATTATTGTTTAAATGCTCACATATCTGGTGTGCAACTATTTTCTCAAGAATTTTAGATAAGAAGGGAAGATTAGATATCGGTCTATAGTTAATTAAGTCGTTTTGATCAAGAGAGGGTTTCTTAAGTAGAGGTTTAATTACAGCAATCTTAAACTCCTGTGGTACATATCCATTGACTAAGGATAGATTCATTATATTTAAAATTGGAGCAGCGATCAGAGGGAAAACTTCTTTTAAGAGTTTAGTTGGGATTGGGTCTAAAACGCAAGTTGAAGGTTTAGATGAAGCTAATAATTTTAGTACATCACAAAGTTCGGCTGCATTAAAGCAGTTTAAGCATATATTAGGTTCAACCATTTTTGAGGCTGCCTCATTAACTAAGGAGGAAGCAAGCATATTGGGAAGGTTCCCAATTATCTTATTCTTTATGGAGTCTATTTTATTTATAAAGAATTGCATGAAGTCGTCACTGCTTAGAGCTTGGGGAATGGTTGGCTCGATAGAGCTATGATCCTGTGTGAGTTTGGCAACTGTATTAAAAAGAAACCTAGGATTATTTTTATTCTCCTCGATTAAAGATGAATAATATGCTGTTCTAGCTGTGTGAAGGCTCTTTTTATATAGCAATAAACTATTTTTCCATATTAAAAAGGAATCATGTAAATGCGTGGAGCGCCATTTTCTCTCTAGTTTTCTAACATTCTGCTTTAGGGTACGTAGCTCTAAATTAAACCAGGGAGCTAATCTTCTATGGCTAGCCACCTTCCTTTTCAAGGGGGCAACTTTGTCTATTGCCCGACGCAGGGAGGAATTAACGCTATGAACTAAAATGTCAAGTTGTGAGGGGTCACGAGTTAAATCACTGTTTTCTGTTCTGCATTTATAAACTGAGGAAATTAAAGTTGGAAGAGCTTCTTTAAAATTTGCTACAGCGTTGTCTGATAACGTTCTGGTATAATGAAGTTTTCTTTCAGGTTTGATATGATCCATTAGAGTAAGTTTAAAAGTGATAAGGAAATGATCAGACAGGATAGGGTTATGTGGAAAGACTGTTATTTCTTCACAGTCAATGCCATAAGTCAGCACAAGATCTAAAGTGTGGTGACAAGAATGTGTTGGTCCCTGCACATTTTGAGTAAAGCCTATTGAGTCTAGGATAGTGTTAAAAGCTGTATTTAGACTATCACTTTCATTATCAACATGAATATTGAAGTCTCCGACTATAATGACTTTATCAGTGTTTAAAACTAAGTCAGATAGAAAATCTGAAATCTGATCTAAAAATTGAGAATAAGGTCCTGGTGGACGATATAAGACCACAAACAAAAGTGGCTTTACTGCTTTGTTATGTGTATGAGGAAGGCTAAAAACTAGATGCTCAAAGGAACTGTAACTATTATTTTTTTGGAGATTAATTAGTAAATCGGAATGAAAGATAGTTGCTACTCCACCTCCTCGACCAGTACTTCGAGGGACACTAAAGTTTAAGTAGCTAGGGGGAGTTGACTCATTTATTGTGACATGGTCCTCTTCCTGCAACCATGTCTCTGCAAGACAAAACAAATCAATATTATTTTCACAAATTAAGTCATTTACTAAGAGTGTAAATGACGGGAGCTGTTGGAGGACGGCTAGGTCCTGTCCTAGTTGACTCCGCGCTAGCTACTGCTGGGCCTGGCTGTTCTACAGCGCGGAGCCGGGCCTCTAGCTCAGAAACCCTCGCCTCCAAAGCTACAAAAATGCTGCACTTATTACACCTACCAACTTCACTAAATGAGGCGGAGGAGTAACTAAACATCTGACAGAGAGAGCAGGAAAGAGGAGGAGGTGTAGAGAGAGATGGAGGGACAAGAGAGAAAGCTGCCGAAGCCATGCTAGCCGTGAAGCTAAGCTAACCAAGCGGTACCTTACCAAGCCCAAAAAAAAAACAGTGAAACGCTTAAAGAGTCCCAAACCGTGAAGAAAATTAACGTTTTAATGTGTTTGTGTGTTAAAGCAACTCAGAAAAAACTTATTGACAGAGAAAGTTAGATCAGTTCAAGAGAGAGAGAAACACCGACTTGCTACAAACGAGTTAGTCACAAAACAGGAAATGAAGCGATACGTCTTACCAACGCGATACGTCTCCCAACCAGTTCAAGTCTGGATGCACAATGAAGTGCATCCAGACTTGAACTGGGGCGCATTTCTTCCGCGGCAGTAAGCCGCGACCGGCTCCGGATCTTTACCTGGCTTACATTAATCTATCTCTACCTAGCTACTCTACCTCTTCATATCCCTTCCTAGCTTTTGACACTCTACCTAGCTACTTACATTAATCTATCTCTTCCCAGCTACCTGTCTAACCTGTCTCTAACTGCCTATTAACATATCTCTAACTGTAAGCTTTGTCAAAGAGGAAAGTTTTAAGCCTAGTTTTAAAGATAGACAAATTGTCTGCTTCACGAACCAACCCTGGGAGCTGGTTCCATAGGAGGGGAGCCTGATAGCTGAAAGATCTGCCACCCATTCTACTTTTAGAAATCCTAGGAACTACCAGTAAACCTGCAGTCTGAGAGCGAAGGGCTCTGTTAGGAACATATGGAACAATCAGGTCTCTTATGTATGATGGAGCTTGATTATTAAGAGCTTTATATGTCAGAAGGAGGATCTTGAATTCTATTCTAGATTTTACTGGGAGCCAGTGAAGAGAAGCTAAAACAGGGGAAATGTGATCTCTTCTTTTAATATTCATCAGAATCCTAGCAGCAGCATTTTGAACTAACTGAAGACTTTTAATTGTATTCTGTGGACTACCTGATAATAAACAGTTACAGTAATCCAGCCTTGAAGTAACAAAGGCATGGACTAGTTTTTCAGCATCACTCCTGGACAGGATGGTTCTAATTTTTGCAATATTCCTAAGGTGAAAAAAGGAAATCCTAGAGACTTCTTTAATGTGAGATCTAAATGACATATCTTGGTCAAAAATGACACCGAGGTTTTTTGCTTTATTACTGGAGGCTAATTTAATGCCGTCCAGGTGAAGGGGCTGACTAAGTAGTTTCTTTTTCAGAGCTTCTGGTCCAAAGACGACAACTTCTGTTTTATCAGAATTCAGAAGCAAGAAGTTTAGAGTCATCCAAGTTTTTATGTCTTCCAGACATGCCTGTAGTCTACCTAACTGATTGGATTCATCAGGATTTATGGATAGATATAGCTGTGTATCATCAGCGTAACTATGGAATTTTTCTCCCATGCTGCCAAATTATTTTACCAATAGGAAGCATATATATAGTAAAAAGAATCGGCCCAAGCACTGAACCCTGTGGTACTCCGCAAGTAACTATTGAGGTTGAGGAAGATTTATCATTTATCTGAACAAACTGAAATCTGTTAGACAAATAAGATTTAAACCAACCTAGTGCTGTTCCTATTATACCGACACTTTGAAGCCTTTCTATGAGAATATTGTGATCAACAGTGTCAAAGGCAGCACTGAGATCTAACAGGACCAGAATGGTCACCAGTCCATTGTCTGAGGCTATGAGAATATCATTAGTAACCTTCACCAGAGCTGTTTCAGTGCTATGATGAGCTCTAAAGCCTGACTGAAACTTCTCAAACAGCTCATTATTGTTTAAATGCTCACATATCTGGTGTGCAACTATTTTCTCAAGAATTTTAGATAAGATGTTGATGTTGATACCATGGAGCTCCGTGCTTTCCTCGGGCTGCTCATTGTTGCTGGAGTGTATCGCCCCCGGGGAGAGTCCACTAAAAGCCTCTGGGGGGAGGAGACCGGGAGGCCAATTTTCAGGGCTGCCATGCCCCTGAAAAGGTTTAGTACTCTGATGGGAACTCTGCAGTTTGAGCAAGTGGTGCTGGAGTTAAATAAAGTGAATTGAATTGACAGAGGGAATAAGAGGTCACATGATCACCACAGAGCCCTTGGAAAAGAGCTGCTGAAAAACAAAATGTGTCTGGTGCAAAAAGTCAGAGTTACCACCACTTCCCCCCCAAACCCCCCACACACACACCCACCCCACACACACATGCACACACACTCATTGTTGTTCTTTGTGTTCTAATAAACTGTTTATCTGGCTATGTTTGCATGAGCATTTTTTTGTTCAGTTTGAGGAACAACGTTGCAATTTTAGAAAATCTTAAAATAAACAAATATACAAAGTGATCAGAATATATTTGTATGCCCATTTGTAACACTCTGAGGTTCTGACAATCCACCCCTAAAGTATTTTCTCTAGACTTTACACATAAAAAATACTGGATTTTATTCAGTGTTGTCAGTCTTTTTACTGTCCAGGTTTTAATCATAAACCTGGCAATAAAGGGGTTAAATCTAAGAAACATACAAATTTTTTATTTATATTTTGAGTACTGAAGCTAAGGATGGAATTCATGGAAAAAAAGGAAACATTTATGAGATATTTTATATTTCTCTATAAAATTTTTTTAGCACTTTTTTGTGCATTTGGAGGAAAAACGTCACAATTTTTGAAAATCTCAAAATAATCAAAAAATACAAAGTGATCAGAATATATTTTTATGCCCATTTGTAACACTCCAAAGATCTGACAATCCACCCCTAAAACATGTGCTCTGGACATTACACATGAAAAATATTATATTGTTTTCAGTTTTGTCAGTCTTTTTACTGTCCAGCTTTTTATCATAAACCCGACAATAAAGGGATTAAATCTGAGAAACCTAAAAAAAAATGTATTTATATTTTGAGTACTGAGGCTAAGGATGGAATTCATGTAAAAAAAGCAAACATTTATGGGAGACGTATCGCGTTGGTAAGACGTATCGCTTCATTTCCTGTTTTGTGACTAACTCGTTTGTAGCAAGTCGGTGTTTCTCTCTCTCTTGAACTGATGTAACTTTCTCTGTCAATAAGTTTTTTCTGAGTTGCTTTAACACACAAACACATTAAAACGTTAATTTTCTTCACGGTTTGGGACTCTTTAAGCGTTTCACTGTTTTTTTTGGGGCTTGGTAAGGTACCGCTTGGTTAGCTTAGCTTCACGGCTAGCATGGCTTCGGCAGCTTTCTCTCTTGTCCCTCCATCTCTCTCTACACCTCCTCCTCTTTCCTGCTCTCTCTGTCAGATGTTTAGTTACTCCTCCGCCTCATTTAGTGAAGTTGGTAGGTGTAATAAATGCAGCATTTTTGTAGCTTTGGAGGCGAGGGTTTCTGAGCTAGAGGCCCGGCTCCGCGCTGTAGAACAGCCAGGCCCAGCAGTAGCTAGCGCGGAGTCAACTAGGACAGGACCTAGCCGTCCTCCAACAGCTCCGTCTTTACACTCTTAGTAAATGACTTAATTTGTGAAAATAATATTGATTTGTTTTGTCTTGCAGAGACATGGTTGCAGGAAGAGGACCATGTCACAATAAATGAGTCAACTCCCCCTAGCTACTTAAACTTTAGTGTCCCTCGAAGTACTGGTCGAGGAGGTGGAGTAGCAACTATCTTTCACTCCGATTTACTAATTAATCTCCAAAAAAATAATAGTTACAGTTCCTTTGAGCATCTAGTTTTTAGCCTTCCTCATACACATAACAAAGCAGTAAAGCCACTTTTGTTTGTGGTCTTATATCGTCCACCAGGACCTTATTCTCAATTTTTAGATCAGATTTCAGATTTTCTATCTGACTTAGTTTTAAACACTGATAAAGTCATTATAGTCGGAGACTTCAATATTCATGTTGATAATGAAAGTGATAGTCTAAATACAGCTTTTAACACTATCCTAGACTCAATAGGCTTTACTCAAAATGTGCAGGGACCAACACATTCTTGTCACCACACTTTAGATCTTGTGCTGACTTATGGCATTGACTGTGAAGAAATAACAGTCTTTCCACATAACCCTATCCTGTCTGATCATTTCCTTATCACTTTTAAACTTACTCTAATGGATCATATCAAACCTGAAAGAAAACTTCATTATACCAGAACGTTATCAGACAACGCTGTAGCAAATTTTAAAGAAGCTCTTCCAACTTTAATTTCCCAGTTTATAAATGCAGAACAGAAAACAGTGATTTAACTCGTGACCCCTCACAACTTGACATTTTAGTTCATAGCGTTAATTCCTCCCTGCGTCGGGCAATAGACAAAGTTGCCCCCTTGAAAAGGAAGGTGGCTAGCCATAGAAGATTAGCTCCCTGGTTTAATTTAGAGCTACGTACCCTAAAGCAGAATGTTAGAAAACTAGAGAGAAAATGGCGCTCCACGCATTTACATGATTCCTTTTTAATATGGAAAAATAGTTTATTGCTATATAAAAAGAGCCTTCACACAGCTAGAACAGCATATTATTCATCTTTAATCGAGGAGAATAAAAATAATCCTAGGTTTCTTTTTAATACAGTTGCCAAACTCACACAGGATCATAGCTCTATCGAGCCAACCATTCCCCAAGCTCTAAGCAGTGACGACTTCATGCAATTCTTTATAAATAAAATAGACTCCATAAAGAATAAGATAATTGGGAACCTTCCCAATATGCTTGCTTCCTCCTTAGTTAATGAGGCAGCCTCAAAAATGGTGGAACCTAATATATGCTTAAACTGCTTTAATGCAGCCGAACTTTGTGATGTACTAAAATTATTAGCTTCATCTAAACCTTCAACTTGCGTTTTAGACCCAATCCCAACTAAACTCTTAAAAGAAGTTTTCCCTCTGATCGCTGCTCCAATTTTAAATATAATGAATCTATCCTTAGTCAATGGATATGTACCACAGGAGTTTAAGATTGCTGTAATTAAACCTCTACTTAAGAAACCCTCTCTTGATCAAAACGACTTAATTAACTATAGACCGATATCTAATCTTCCCTTCTTATCTAAAATTCTTGAGAAAATAGTTGCACACCAGATATGTGAGCATTTAAACAATAATGAGCTGTTTGAGACGTTTCAGTCAGGCTTTAGAGCTCATCATAGCACTGAAACAGCTCTGGTGAAGGTTACTAATGATATTCTCATAGCCTCAGACAATGGACTGGTGACCATTCTGGTCCTGTTAGATCTCAGTGCTGCCTTTGACACTGTTGACCACAATATTCTCATAGAAAGGCTTCAAAGTGTCGGTATAATAGGAACAGCACTAGGTTGGTTTAAATCTTATTTGTCTAACAGATTTCAGTTTGTTCAGGTAAACAATAGATCTTCCTCAACCTCAAAAGTTACTTGCGGAGTACCACAGGGTTCAGTGCTTGGGCCGATTCTCTTTACTATATATATGCTTCCTATTGGTAAAATAATTAGGCAGCATGGGATAAAATTCCATAGTTACGCAGATGATACACAGCTATATCTATCCATAAATCCTGATGAATCCAATCAGTTAGGTAGACTACAGGCATGTCTGGAAGACATAAAAACTTGGATGACTCTAAACTTCTTGCTTCTAAATTCTGATAAAACAGAAGTTGTCGTCTTTGGACCAGAAGCTCTGAAAAAGAAACTACTTAGTCAGCCCCTTCACCTGGACGGCATTAAATTAGCCTCCAGTAATAAAGCAAAAAACCTCGGTGTCATTTTTGACCAAGATATGTCATTTAGATCTCACATTAAAGAAGTCTGTAGGATTTCCTTTTTTCACCTTAGGAATATTGCAAAAATTAGAACCATCCTGTCCAGGAATGATGCTGAAAAACTAGTCCATGCCTTTGTTACTTCAAGGCTGGATTACTGTAACTGTCTATTATCAGGTAGTCCACAGAATACAATTAAAAGTCTTCAGTTAGTTCAAAATGCTGCTGCTAGGATTCTGATGAATATTAAAAGAAGAGATCACATTTCCCCTGTTTTAGCTTCTCTTCACTGGCTCCCAGTAAAATCTAGAATAGAATTCAAGATCCTCCTTCTGACATATAAAGCCCTTAATAATCTAGCTCCATCATACATAAGAGACCTGATTGTTCCATATGTTCCTAACAGAGACCTTCGCTCTCAGACTGCAGGTTTACTGGTAGTTCCTAGGATTTCTAAAAGTAGAATGGGTGGCAGATCTTTCAGCTATCAGGCTCCCCTCCTATGGAACCGGCTCCCAGGGTTGGTTCGTGAAGCAGACAATTTGTCTATCTTTAAAACTAGGGTAAAAACTTTCCTCTTTGACAAAGCTTACAGTTAGAGATATGTTTATAGGTAATTAGAGCCAGGTTAGACAGGTAGTTAGGAAGAGACAGGTTAATGTTAGTAGTCAGGCAGAGTGTCAAAAGTTAGGAAGAGATAGGAAGAGGTAGAGTAGCTAGGTAGAGATAGATTAATGTAAGCCAGGTAAAGATCCGGAGCCGGTCGCGGCTTACCGCCGCGGAAGAAATGCGCCCCACGGGGGCCAGCCAGCGCCGGAGAGAGGTCCCTCAAGGGGATCCTCCCGCACAGTGCGGCCGCCCATTACCTGCCGGGTTGAATCCCCCGGGCAGACTGTGCGGACCCCACCCGTTTATCTCTTAAACGTTTCTCGCCCTCTTCAACTCTGTCCTCTCAGTTCTGTCTATTTTTCCTTAAGATAGTTGTCGACTATCGGTCTCGTGCCGGTATTTAGCCTTAGATGGAGTTTACCACCCACTTTGGGCTGCATTCTCAAACAACCCGACTCCGAGAAGACCCCGGCATGACGGGGGCCGTTACCGGCCCTACACCGTCCACGGGCTGACTCGATCAGGAGGACTCAGACAGAGTGTTGGTAGCCAGGTCTCCTAGTAGCTAGGAGACAGGTTAATGTTAGTAGCTATGCTGCTTTAGGCTAGGCTGTTGGAGGACATTATTAGGGTCTGTTCCTACTTTCTCTCCTACTTCTCCCCAACTGCATGATGTGCTGTCAATTCAAGCACTAACCTGTTTTCTATTATAGTAGGTGCTCCGGATTAGCCCTGCTTGACGACCCTGACTAAGATGGCATTGCAGTGACGGAAAATTCTCCACGTCCTGCAACAAACTTCTGCATCAGTTCTATTGCTCTTTCTGTGTCTCTGTTATGTATTCTCCAAGCCACAGACGGTCGCGGCAGATAACCGCTTGTGCTGAGCCTGGTTCTGCCGGAGGTTTCTTCCTGTTAAAAGGGAGTTTTTCCTTCCCACTGTCGCTTCATGCTTGCTCAGTATGAGGGATTGCTGAGAATTACACGACGCAATCTTCTGTGGTTCTGTAATTTCTACATTAAACATTGTATTGTAATAACTCTTTTTGTAAAGTGCCTTGAGATGACATCTGTTGTTAAATGGCGCTATATAAATAAACCGAATTGAATTGAATGTGATATTATACAATATTTCTCTATGAAGATTTTTTAGCACTTTTTGTGCATTTGGAGGAACAACGTCGCAATTTTTGAAAATCTCACAATAAACAAAAAATACAAAGTGATCAAGATATATTTTTATGCACATTTGTAACACCCCAAGGCTCTGACAGTCCACCCCTAAAACATGTGCTCTGCATATTACACACAAAAAAATATTTATTTTTTACATTTTTTTCACATTTTTTGCACAGATTTTAATCATAAACCGGGCAATAAATGGGTCAAATCTGAAAAACCCACAAATATTTTAATATATTTTCTTAGTACTGAAGCAAAGGATGAAATTCATGTAAAAAAAATGGAACTTATGATACATAATATAATTTTATTTACACATAAGTCTCCAATGCATCTTTTTGTGCACAAGGAGTAAAAAAACAATAAATATTTTTGGAGGTTATGAGGGTTAAGGGCGCTACACTGTCTAGTGCCAAACGCAGTGAGGAAGTAATACTTTGAACCAGACCATCAATTTCTGAAGGGTTAGTGTTGGAATTACTGCCATCCACTGTGGTATTCTGAGAAAGATAAGGAAGCAAGGATGGAACAGATTCTTTAAAACTTGTTACAGTACTGTTTCATAAAGTTCTATTGTAATGAAATTTTCTTTCAGATTTGGGAACATTGAGTAAAGTAAATTCAAAGGTTATGGAAAAAATGGTCAGATAGGACTGGGTTATGTGGGAGGACTTTTAGTCCATCATACTCAATGTCATATGTCAGTACAACATCTAAAAGGTGCCGACCAGAGTGCTTGGAATATTGAAATCCCCTATTATAATGACCTGATCAGTGTTTAAATCTAAATCAGATAAAAAATCTGAGATATGGTCCAAGAATTCAGAGTAAGGGCCTGGTGGATGATACAAAACAACAATAAAAGGGGTTTTAATGTTTTGCAGTTTGGATGAGGAAAACTAAGGATTAGATGTTCAAACGAATTGTAATTCATAGGATGAATTTGTAAATCTTAATGAAAGATGGTTGCAACTCCTCTTCCTCGCCAAGTACTTCTAATTATGTGAAAATGTTGATAATTGCAAGGAGTTGACTCATTTATAATTACAAAATCCTCCTACTGCAGCCAGGTTTCTGATAGGCAAAATAGATCAATTTTATTATCGCATATCAAGTGATTTACTAAGGCTGCACTGTGGCGCAGTGGTTAGCACTGTTGCCTTGCAGCAAGAAGGTCGTGGGTTCGTATCCCGGCCCAGGGTCTTTCTGCATGGAGTTTGCATGTTCTCCCCGTGTATGCGTGGGTTCTCTCGGTACTCCGGCTTCCTCCCACAGTCCAAAAACATGCATGAATTGATCACTCTAAATTGTCCCTAGGAATGAATGTGAGTGTGAATGGTTGTCTGTCTCTCTGTGTTGGCCCTGCAACAGACTGGCGTCCTGTTCAGAGTGTACCCTGCCTAACGCCTGATAATTGCTGGGATAGGCTCCAGCTGCCCCGTGACCCTGAATTGGATAAGCGGTTAAGAAGATGGATGGATGGATGGATGGAAGTGATTTACTAATAAATTATTTGAGGAGAGGGATCTTATGTTTAGTAAACCACATCTAATTGCCTTTCTTTCTTGTTTAGTCAGAGTCGTATTTATTCTCATGAGAATTTCATAGTTTGCTTTTATCAGGTTAACTTTTAGTCTATTTGATTTTGGCCGTGGGCAAGACACTGTCTCAATGGGGTATTGAGTGGGTAACAGTACAGAAGCTGCAGAGAGGTGGGTTAAACTACGACTCTGCTTCCTGGTCTGGACCCTGGTTGTCAGTGTTTTGAAGGACTAATAAATCTGTCCAGATTCCTAGAAAGAAGAGCTGCTCCATCCAACGTGGGATGGATGCCATCTCTCTGGATCAGACCAGGTTTTCCCCAAAAAGTTTCCCAATTATCAATGTAGCCCACGTTGTTTGCTGGACACCACTCTGACAGCCATCGATTAAATCACAGCATGTAGCTAACCATGTCATCACTGATCCAAAAGGGCACACTGAAGCAACACTAATTTTAGTGACCTCCACTTGGCGTAACCGGGTGTCATTACCGCCAGCCTGAATAACAATCTTACTGTATTTACGCTTATCCTTAGCCAGCAGTTTCAGGTGGGATTTTATGTCTCCTGTTCTGGCCCCTGGAAAACACTTGACTATGGTCGATGGTGTCTCTAATGCCATGTTTTGGACAATGGAACTGCCAATTACCAGAGTCTGTTTCTCAGTGGGTGCGTCACACAGTGGGGAAAATCTGTTAGAAACTCGGACAGGTCGGTGGTACCCTTTGGGCTAGGAACTATGCTTTCTATGGAACATAGAAACCAAACAAGGAAATAGGGCAATTAGATTTGGTTTACTGAACAGAAGATCCCTCTCCTCAAAGAATTTATTAGTAAGTGACTTGATATGTGATAAAATTCACAAACCTGGTAGCATCAGGAAGATTTTGTAATTATAAATGATTCAACTCCTTCCAATTATCAAAATGTTCACATTCCTAGAAGTACTGGGGGAGGAGGAGGAGTTGACACCATCCTTCATTCAGATTTACTGCTACAGCTCTGTTGAACATCTAATCCTTAGTTTTCCTCATCCAAGCTGCAAAATATTAAAACCACTTTTGTTTGTGGTTCTGTTTCGTCAACCAGGCCCTTACTCTCAGATTTTTTATCTGATTTAGATTTAAACACTGATCAGGTAATTATAATAGGGGATTTTAATATTCACATGGACATTAAAAGTGATAGCCTAACTGCAGCCTTTAAAATTATCCTAGACTCAATTTGATTTACTCAGAAAGTGAAGGGACCCACACACTCTGGTCAACACACTTTAGACATTGTACTGACAAACAACATTGAGTGTGATAAACTAATTGTCCTCCCACATAACCCAATCCTATCTGACCATTTTTTGATAACCTTTGAATTTACTTTACCCAACGTTCCAAAATCTGAAAGAAAATTTCATTACAGTAGAAGTTTATCAGACAGTGCTGTAACAAGTTTGAAAGAATCTGTCCCTATCTGTCTCAGAATACCACAGTGGGCAGCAGAAATTCCAACATTAAGCCTTCAGAAACTGATGGTCTGGTTGAAAGTATTACTTCCTCAGTGCGTTTGGTACTAGACAGTGTAGCTCCCTTAAAAAAGAAGGTAATCAGCCATAGGAGGTTGGCTCCCTGGTTTAGTGCAGAGTTGCGTACTTTAAAGCAGAATACTAGGAAACTGGAGAGAAAATGGCGCCCTACACACTTAAATCATTCCTTTCTAACCTGGAAAAATAGTCTATTACTTTATAAAAATGCCCTCCGACAAGCTAGAACAGTATATTTCTCATCATTAATATAGGTAAATAAAAACATCCTAGGTTTCTTTTTAGTACAGTTGCCAAACTTACACAGAGTCATAGCTCTGTTGAGCTAACTATTCCCCCTTCTCTCAGTAGTGATGACTTCATGCAATTCTTCATAAGCAAAATGAATTAACGTAGAAAATAAAATAATTGGCATTCTCCCAAACATGATTAACTCTCTGTCAGTAAATGAGGCAGTATCAGAGAGAACTGTAGAACCATGTTTATGTCTGTACTGTTTTGATTCTGTTGAACTTTTGGAATTATCACAAGTATTAGTTTCATCTAAACCCTCAACTTGTATGTTAGACCCAATACCAACCAAATTATTTAAGGAAGTGTTCCCCTCTGGTTACTGGCCCTATTCTAGACATGATAAATCTATCTTTAATAAATGGATTGTGGTGGTCGGGGGCTATAGTTGTGATGATGATTGTATTTTGTTCGGGAACGGTGGGGTTTGTGGGGTCATTTTAACCTGTAAAGCACTTTGAGCAGCTTTGTAGTTGGAAAAGCACTTTATAAATAAAGCTTTATTGATTGATTGATTGATTGATTGATTGATTGATTGATTGATAAAAAAGATAGATAGATAAAACTTTATTAATCCCTCGGGCGGGTTCCTCTGGGAAATTCGGTCTGATAAAAAAGAGAGATCACATTTCTCCTGTTTTGGCTTCTTTCCATTGGCTCCCTGTTAAATCCAGAATAGAGTTTAAGATCCTCTTCCTTACGTATAAAGCCCTTAATAATCAAGCTCCATCGTACATCAGAAATCTGATTGTTCCATATGTTCCTAACAGAGTACTTTGTTCTCAGAATGCACATCTACTGGCTTACTAAAAGTAGAATGGGAGGCAGATCTTTTAGTTATCAGGCTACTCTCCTGTGGAACCAGCTCCCAGTTTTAGTTCGTGAGGCAGATACTCTGTTTATAAGACTAGGCTTAAAACTTTCCTTTTTGATAATCCTTATAGTCAGAGTGGCTTAGGTTATCCTGAGCTATTTTTGTAGTTATGTTGCTATAGGTTTAGACTGTTGGAGGACAGACTGACCACTTTTCTTCTCTCTTCTACTTTTCTCTTCTACCACTCACCAGATATACTTTTTTTGCTGTTATTGTGATTGTTAACCCAGTTTTTTCTTACCCTGCTCAATGATAAAGTCCCCTGCTAGATGGGGAGCATTGGCCCAGATAATGCTCAAAGTCACTGAGCATCCTCCTTGCTGTCTCTTCTCTGTCTTCTCAGACCCCCAGACAGTCGTGGCAGATGACCGCTTGTACTGATCCAGGTTCTGGTTCTGCTGGAGGTTTCTTCCTTTTAAAGGGGAGTATTTCCTCTCCACTGTCGCTACATGCTTGCTCAGTATGAGGGATTCCTGAGGAATTGCTGTGATTGGAGTCTGCATGATCCGGGCACAACCTCATGCTGATGACTCATTGCAATCTGCTGGGATTCCTAACATCGAAAACTTAACTGATTGGAATGTTTGTATAATTGTATTGGAATTACTTTTGTTGTAAAGTGCCTTGAGATGACATTTGTGGTGAATTGACGCTATATAAATAAAAGTGAACTGTACTGAACTATGCCATCCAGTCGGCCTGAGATCCCAGATGCATGGGTTCTGTCGGAGGACCACTAGGTGGTTCTATCCTTGTTGGCTCCGTGCTGGCTAACGGGCCACGACTATTTACTGGATTCTCAACAGTGCGGAGCTGGGCCTCTAACTCTGAAACCCTCGCCTCCAAAGCTACGAAAATGCTACATTTATTACACGTACCTTTATCACTGAAGGAGGCAGGGGAGTAGCTAAACATCTGACACAGAGAACAGGAGAGAGGAGCCACAGAAAGGGCTTACCTCCCAGAAACGACTGCAAAGGCAGTAGCAGGATTCCTATTAACAGACAGTAACTAAGATGCTGCAGTAGATATACTACAAACCATATTTGGATGAAAAGATCTGATTGTAAATACCCATATGACAAAGCTGCTTAATCTCACTCCAGTGAAGAAATAACCTGATGTTACTGCCCTGAGGATATATAATGACTGTGAGATCCAGATCAGGAGTCTGGAGACACTGGGAGTGGTATCAGATCCATATGGAGACATACTATGCCTGATACTGCTCCAGATGATACCAGAAGATATGGCTCTTAAATACAGCCGTCAGAAGGGAGAGGATGAGTGGAAGGTGCCTCATGTGTTCAAGTTTCTGCAGAAGAAGGTTCAAAGCCAAGATAGAGCCTCACAGATTAGAAGCTTTCACAATCAAGAGAGACAGTGAGTCTGTAAAGCAAGGCAAGGCAATTTTATTTATATAGCACATGTAACCCTGGTTAACATAGCACTCAATAAATAAAAGCCAGTTAATAAAAACAGTCATAAGAAATATAATAGAAATGATAAATATTAAGTAAATAGTTCATAACAGTTAAAAAACAATTAAAAACCTCATATTATAATTCATGATACAATACTTTGGTTGTTAAAAAAATAAATAAATAAAAGCTTCAAAACTACCAAATTCTTTTTGTTTATTCATGTAAAATTGCTTAAAAAGAAAAAAAAAAGACTGTGTTCAGACTTTTATTTTGAAAGAGCATTTTGCAGCCTGGCCCATGTGACTGGCAACAGCTAACCGCATCACTTCTTTTTCACTCACAACTAAACGAGGGAGATGATAGACTCTTGCTGTTAATTTAATGGCTTCCTCCTGCGGTTTTCTGTCCACCATTTGGTAACTGTGCACTTTGTCAATGCAGGTTCGGACAGGAATTGGAATGTTCAATTATTTTAAAGCTACCTAGTGTTTTATTTTATTTATTTTTTTGCACACCTTATTTGTTTGTAAAGGCCTTTTAGCGCGGGTTGACGAGTTCCAGCCAGAACGGACTCGAGAGACCATGTGGATAACCAAGATGGCGAGCCACCCATTGATGTTCTGAGCTGTCGGGAGCAGAGCGCCCTCTGCTGGTCTTTTTGCCTGGTTTTCCTCTAAACCGGTGGGATTTGCTCATTTTTTTTCCCTTGCAGAACTGCAACGGACTCAGAGTAAATTTGGAACTGCTATTCAGAACTATTGAAAGTGAACTTGGATTATGTGATTTACAGATCTTTCAGCTTTTTGCTGAATTATTTTAGCTTTTTTTGTACATTTCCACTGTTAATTTAATTGCCTGATAATGAAATAATGGTAAGAAGTTAATTGTTTTTTCTATGCAATTTATTTCTGTGATAGTGAATTAACAAAGGGTTGAATGTAAAAGGGAAATTAACTTTTGCTCTGAACCTAAAATTAAACTAAATAATAGAACAGAAATTAATGATTTATTCTAAACTGAGTTAACTCAAAAGAGAAGAACTAGATATCAGATAACTTGAATCAAGACTTCTTTGAAGGTTGCAACCTATTTTACTACAAAATTAGAACTAAATGTTTTAAATCTAAATGGAGGTTTAAAAGAAAAAGCTGAAACAGTAGAAATTAACCAAACTTAACAAATTCCAACAAAAAGGGGATATTAAGTTGTTCATTTGTATGGTTTCTGGATTGGTAAAAAGAAATCAATATTTTTTGTTTTGTATGTTAATGTCTTTTGTCCATGTATTATTCTTTTCCTAATAATAAGCCGGCAATTTAAACTTTCATTCTGGTCTGTGTTTTTTTTTCTTTTGTTTTTTTTCTTTTTACTTCACTTACCTTCAAATTTTCTCCAGCAGTCGAACCTTAGTGTTTCACACTACTTTTGATGTTATCCTGTGAACACCTCCATAGTGGTGTTACACACACTTTCAACAAAAGGCAATTCAACGCGATTTACATGATTCAGTGGTAAAGAAACCAAATACATGATAAAAGTATGAAAATCCAAACAGATTACCACTAAAACACGTTTATATGCAAATAATGAAACATCCTCAACTCTAGAAGCTACTCCTAACTATAACTTTTTAACGGAAAACAGGAAACAAAGAAGAGGGGACAGACTGGGCACAATAAACAAAACACTGAACTTTAAAAATATATTGGACACATGTCACTCTGAACTTGCAGTAATACCTTATTTGGCTCTTTTATCTCTGTGGCAAGGTATTTGAAAGAGTGACATGTGTCCAATATATTTTTAAAGTTCAGTGTTTTATTTTTATTGTGCCCAGTCCGTCCCCTCTTCTTTGTTTCCAGTTTTCATTTAAAAAGTTATAGTTAGGAGGAGTAGCTTCTAGCAATGAGGATGTTTCATTATTTCCATATAGCCATGTTTTAGATAAAAACAGAGCCTGTAAATTATGATTAGTAATAAAGTAATTGATTAGGAAAGACTTTCCTGACAAGGATCTGATATTTAATGATGCCAGTTTGAGAAATTCGTTTGTAGTCTTTAAATGCTTCCGGTTATATTTATGAGATTTGACTTAATGCAGGGAATTTGAAATTTGTAAGTTCTTCTGTTTATAATCACATGAATAATATTTTCTCAGTAACCAGACACATGCTGGTGGGGGAATTGTCTTGGAGTTGTCTGGTGACCTTAGAAATCATACAGTACATCAGTCTTTACCAGTGGTGGGAGGGGAGAATCATCATTACAAATAGACTTTTGGTGCATTCAGAATGTTGGAGTTATTTGGGTACCCTTGATGATCTGTACGTGTAATTTCTGGGAGAATTCAATCGGTTAGCCTAGGGTTAGTGCAACATCTGATCCTGATTCACCCCTCCACTTTAGCTGGGGGTGCATATTCCTTGGAGCGTTCAGATAGTCCAGTCTCTACATTAACAGAGGACGGTAAGCTGGAGGCGCCGTCTGATTGTGTTATGGCCAGGCTGAGTTGAGTTAGAGGTGTCGACCTTCGAGTAACTTTGTTTTGAGAATCTCTGAGCACTGTTATTCAAATGTGCAAAAACTGCAGCCAGCAGTTTAATTCCAGCTCTGTTGAGATAGCGCTGATTTTCTTTGAAAAAATCTTAAAGTTGTTTACATAGCTAAGCGAGTTTTCCGAGCATTTCGTTTTGATCAATTTATGAAGGAATATGGTTCTAGACTAGTGTTCATAATTTCCCTCAGGAACTGGGCCAGATATCGAAATGTTTGGGATATTGAGCAGATTAAAAGCCTGGAGCAGTTGTGGTACATCAGCTTTGAGAACCTCGATCTGCCTTAGACTGATATCATAAAAGCCAGCATTTTAAAAGAGGGTGTGTATTGCTGGATGAAAAGCAAGGATAGAGGGAATCTTCTCCATATTTTTTTGGGCAGCTCTAAACACTTGTGTTTTTGCTGCGGAAGTTTTCAATTCTGTTTACTGAGCCATCATGAATTATCAGAGCCTTAGCTGGGGAGGGTCTTATTTTATTATGTGCCGATTTAGACTCCTAGATTTTTCCCTTTGCTCTTGTGTGCTGCTGGGTGCTGTCTTTTCATTCATAAGGGGGCTTCTTACTATCCTTTGTCTGTTGCTGGATTTCTCCTGCTGGCCTTGACCAGTCACGGTGTCAGGATCCAGCAGAGGGAGCCATTTCCTCCACAGGTGCTGAGTTATGGGCTGACACACCTGGAGCTGATTTCCTCATCAACTCTGCAGCATTTAAGGAGAGCTGTGCCACCAGACGGGCGTTAGATGATTCCGTTCCAAGGAGTGGTACTGACCTCTACTCTTACAACCCGTTTGAGTAATTTTGCCTTGACTTACCTGTGTCATTTTCTGTGTTCTCCAGTTGTCCTGCCGAGCTGTTTTCATGCCCCTGGATTCTCTGTTGAATCTCCCGCGTCTCTCTGGATTCCTAGCGTCTCACTTCACCGCCGATGTCCATCTCCCTAGGATGTGTGGCTGCTCCTCCTCCATCACACTGCTGTTTTTGCTCCTGGTCGTTCTTACCCGACGCTCAGCTTTCCAACCTCAGCAACGAAGGAAATCTAACCTGGCTACTGTCGTGGTCAATAATACCACCCCCAGTTCAGGAGTACTTAGAGTGTAACCTCTTCAGTGGAGAAAAAAGTCAGGCCGAGTCTTAATTTAATTTCACCTTCTGCAGAAAGTGGAGGATGCCTGTCCTCATCAGCTGAGTCCGAAAGCATTCTGTCCCTCTTCGCAAACAGGCTTGTTTTATTCAATCCACATGTTGGTTCCCAGCACATTCACACCAATACATTTGCTGATTTATTTCCCCACACACACATTTCAGTACATCCTGCGAGATAAGGTGTTACTGGCATTTCAGTACATCCTGCGAGATACGGGGCACCTGGTCCTGCAGCTAATTAAAACACTCCCTCTATGGTACAGCACATCTCATATCAGATACTACTTCCTCCAAGGCCTTTAGCAACTTTCAGCAAGCATAAAACATTTAATCACATTAAATATCCTTAATACTACCTAATCTTTACCTCCCTCTCCAGCTCGGATCTTCAGTTTCCCCAGTGAGTCCATCATCCATTTTCAATCTCTCATATCCTCCTCTTCACCATCTCACCTGATATCCTTCTTTCCAGTGGTGTCCTCCGTGTTCCACCAACCAGGCTGCTATTCTCAGAACCCGATCTGCAAAACATAAATAAAACTTTTACAATCTCTCCTGGAGTCCTGTGTGTAGCAGTGTATGCTTAAGAGTCAGTTCTGTGACAACCATGACACACGGGGGCTGTGTCTTGCAGAGAGTCGAGGACTCTAGCTCAATTTTTTTAGGGGAATTCCAGGCAGAGAGGCGTCACTTGCTTTGATATGAAGCTTCTTTTCCTGCCTTTTGTTCTTCTTAGGAACGGGTGTGGAGGTATTTTCAGAGCTTTAATTTCAGAAGCGTCCCGTTCTCCTCGAAATTCAAGTTTGACGTTCTGCCCGTTCCGCGCCTCTGTGAGGGAATGGTGTTTTTCTGGGGTTTCTGACTGAGACTAGAACGAAGCATGGGGCTTCCAGGTTCTTGTTGTTCCTTCTGTGAAGTCGATAGTGTTGTCTGAATATCATATCCAGCATTAATCTTTAAATTTATTTCTAGAGGGCATGCATGTTTGCCTACATATTCCGGAGCTAATCCTCCAAGGCATTCTGTCTTTAGAGTATCTTATCAAAGTTCTCTGCTGAGCGGTGTGCCACATTCTTAATCCACAGTTCTTCACAGTCTTTCAAAGGTGTCCAGAAAAGGTGATCCGGCCTAGCAGGTAGCTTCAGTGGCTGGGCACAAGTTTTCAGCTGAATAAACCTTTAGTACTTTAGAAGTATTCCACAAGGAAAGGGGATCCAGTCTAATAGTGTACTTCCAGAGGCTTGGCACATAAATTAAGAGGAAAACTATAACAGAATGTAAACCTAAATCATATAGGGGAGAATAGGCAAGGCAATTTTATCTGTATAGCACACTTTCAAAACAAGGCAAGGTGCATTACATGAATAGAACAATGTGAAAAATTAAAACATGGAATCAGTAAAAGAAATCTTAAATGAACATTTATAAAATACAATTTATGTAATTAAAAGAAAAGAAAACATTCATGGATTAGCACATAAGAGAACATTTATGTAAATTATGAAAATTACAAAAAATAACATTGAACAGTAATTTAAAAGAATGAACGCAAAAGTTGTATCAGTTACTCATAAGCAAGTCTAAATAGATAAGTTTTAATTTTTTATTTGAATGCAGTATTGCATTCATCCGGGAGTTTCTTCCAGATATGGAGAGCATAGATACTGAAAGCTGTTTTTCTATGTTTGGTTATGATTCTAGGGACAGTGAGTAAACTAGAGCTGGAGGATCTAAGTGATCTGGATGGTTTGTACTGTGATAGCAGATCTCTAATGTACTCTGGTGCTAACCCATTCCAACTTGAAGTCTACTCTCTGAGCTACAGGGAGCCAGTGTAAGGAATTTAGAACTGGGGTGATGTGTTCTACTTTCCTAGTTCTTCTGAGAACACGAGCAGCAGCGTTCTGGATCAGCTGCAGCTGTCTGGCAGATTTTTTAGGTAGACCTGTGAAGATACTGTTACAGTAATCAAGACGGCTAAAGATAAATGCATGGATGAGTTTTTCTAGGTCTCCTTGTGTCATCATTCCTTTAATCCTATAAATCTTCCTCAGGTGCTGAAAAGCTGACCTTGCTACTGCTTTGATGTTACCCTGGATTTTCAGGTCCGAGTCCATTATTACACCTAGATTTCTGGCCTGGTCTGTAGTTTCTAGTTGGACCAACTGAAGCTGTGTACAGATATTTAATCGATAATTTCTGGGTCCAAAGAAAAGTACTTCAGTTTTGTTTTTGTACAGTTGGAGGAAATTATGGGACATCCAGCTGTTAATTTGTTTAATGCATTTATTAACGATTTGGATGGGTTCAACATCACCTGGTGACATTGAGATATAGAGCTGAGTGTTGTCCTCATAGTTGTGATAGTTAATAGTATTTGTTGTCATTATCTGGCTTAGTGGGAGCATGTAGATGATAAATAGGAGGGGCCCTAGGATGGAGCCCTGGGGGACCACACATGTGATTCCTGTGTTTTGTGAAGAGAATTTCCTTTTCTTGAGGTAGGATTTGAACCATTTGAGTGCCGTACCAGAGAGTCCAACCCATCTCTCCAGACGGTCCAGTCTAGACAAAGCAAGCAGCAAATCATGCCCAGACATTAAGCTAAAGAAGCCAAGCATGACATCAGTAGCAGTACTACACACAGCCCATCAGAATATACAAAGCTGCCTTTTTTGTGACTGTGCTGAACACAAATCTGAAAAATGTTCTGACCACCAAGTGGCAGCACTCAAGGAAAAGCTACAGAAGCTTGGCAGGTTCTATGTCTGTTTAGGACCCAAACACATTGCAAAGTTCTGCAGATCAAAGGCTTCATGTGCCAAATGTGGAGGTATCATCATGCAGCAGTTTGGGAAGGAAATGAAGCAAACCCTCATGCTGTTTTAGAAAATACAGGCACTTACATTTCTTCTCTAATTCCCCAAACTGAGAAAAGGGATTCTGAACATGTGAAAACTGTGCTGTTACAAACTGTCAAGGCATGGATGGTTGGACCCACAGGCAGGAAGACAGTCCATTACTTGCTTGATGGAGGCAGCCAGGGCGGTTTTGTGCATTAGAATGTGGCAAGGTAACCGAAGTTACCTGTCATCAAGCATGGTACATTCACTCTACACACATTTGGCTCCCTGCCCCAACCACAGTGAACCACAACATAGTTAAACTTGTCTAGGAGAATGTTTGGGATAACCAGCAGTGCATGGAAATAGAGAAAGTTGTGACCCCACAAGTGTGCACAGCAGTAATGAAAGTCACAGGTGAGCACATACAGAGAGATGAATAAGAGAGCTTGCAGATATTTTCTGGAGATGAATAACATGAACTTTCTGTGCTTATTGGCTCTGACTACTACTGGCAAGTAGTCATAGGCCAAGTGAGGAGACTGATTGACAAAGAGCATGTTTGCATTAGAGACCACCTTTGAATGGGCACTTCAAGGTCCAATATCAATCTCCAGTAAGACAGAGACAACATGCAAGCTCCTCCAGCTCAGTGAAAGTGGACAGATTGACAAGCAGTTGGATGCATTGTGGGAACTTGAGTCACTTGGCATCATGGGTGAAGAGACTGAAATTCTGGAGCATAAAGAAGCTCTAGAGTGTCTTGAAGAAACCTCCACCTACAAGGATAGGTGTTATCAAGTAGAGCTGCCATGGTGACAAGATCATAATCCTCTTCAGAACAATTTCTCCTAGCAAGGACAAGGTTAGAAGGAATGAAAAGGAAACTCAAAAGATCAGAGGTGACCCAAGGCATGAGCGAACTGCGTGGTTGCTTAATTCAATTCACTTCACTTTATTTGTATAGCGCCAACTCACAACAAATGTCATCTCAGGGCACTTTACAATAAAAGTAATTGCAATACAATCATAAAAACATTCCAATCAGTTGAAAGTTTTCTATGTAAGGAATTCCAGCAGATTGCATGAAGTCATTCACATGGTGTTGAGCCCCTTTGACACAGGCCTGCAAACACAGCAATCCATTTAGTAATCCCTCATTCTGAGCAAGCATGTACCAACAGTGGAGAAGAAAAACTCCCTTTTAACAGGAAGAAACCTCCGGCAGAACCAGAACCTGGATCAGTATAAGCGGTCATCTGCCACAACCGTCTGGGGGTCTGAGAATGCTCAGTCACTTAGAGCATCATCTGGACCGATGTTAACCATCCAGCAGAGGGCACCATAGTTGAGCAGAACACCAGACTGGACGGAGCGTCTATGGAGAGAGAAACACTAAGGCCATCTCCACACTTGTCCGGATAATGCCTTAAACATAGAATTATTTAGTCTAGAGATTAAACAAATAAGAACATTTCATTTGCAGGCTATGATTTTCTCTTGTATCGACAGTAACACTGGAATAAAAGCAAATTAAAACAAATAAAATAAAATCACACTAGAACATAACAAGCTTAAGCACTCCTAGATATTTAAAGCCTGGCGAAAAGGTGCGCTTCATCCATGCAAAATATTGATTTGGGGTCATAAAAATAAACAGAGGAGCTGCAGGTGACACAGCATTGATGCAGCAGCGTGCCTGACATAAAAAAAAGAATCTTCAATGAGTGCCAGCACATCCATTGTGCAGAATTATGCTGGGACGCTGCAGCATATTTGTTCTTCACACATGCACCAATTGCTATAAAATCTGAAGACCCATACATGAACATAATTCATGTGGCTTAAATTCACAATTTTGGTATCCCTCCTGCTGCACTGTCAGTTCTTCCGTGTCTAAAAATCGCGTAAGAAAGCTCCTTAGTGTGCTTAAAGTTGCGCACATTTCTGAGTATAAAGTTGCTTATGTAGTTTTCAGACCCCATTTTGTGCGTAAGCAGCTTTATAATTGAGACCCCTGGTCTGGACAGCTTCCCCTGATATTGAAAGGAAAGTCAGGTCAATGAAATGCTGCGTTCCAGGTTGACAACAACAACGCAACACTACAGACAAAGACAACAGCAAAGATGGAGACGAGTCTCGCCCTGCAGCTTCTTCTTTTGCAAATTCAGACATTTCTCAAATTAAGCCATTGTTCTCTTCGGTGGGACAAGCAGATATGTACTGTGCTGTAGAGCTTCTTGTTCATATTTTGTAGGCGCCGGCAGTGATGTATATTATACGCATCAGTCTGTGTTTTGCGCGTCTTTTCGCACATGCCCAGAATATGCACAGGTCGGTATGGGATTGCACAATCAATGGACCTTAAACAGGGCGTAAATGCTCATGTTGAGTCGATAACATTAGGCGTCTAACTCCCCGTCTAACCTTATTGGCTTAGTGTGGACGTAGCCTAAGAGAAAAACAGGGTTAACAATTGCAATAACAGCAGACAAAAAATATTTAGAGAGTGTTAGAATTGAAAAGTAGCAGAGAGAAGAAAAGTGGTCAGTCTATCCTCCAACAGTCTAAACCTATAGCAGCATAACTACAAAAATAGCTCAGGATAAACTAAGCCACTAACTACTGTATAAGCTTTATCAAAAAAGAAGGTTTTAAGCCTAGTCTTACAAATAGACAGTGTCTGCCTCACAGACTAAAACTGGGAGTTGGTTCCACAGGCCCCCCAACTCATGGGGGGCCCTCCATAAATGTCAAAATTGAGAGAGACTACAGATGTTAAAATGTATAAAAATATGAATATTACTCCATTTGATTTATTTTTGTTTCACTTCAGATTATCAAAAAAACCAATTGTTTCAATATTTGTGTGGTAAGTAGGCAAGTTTCCTTGTAACACATTTTATTGATTATTATTATAATTAATTATTATTTCATTCATTTTTTATTTTTTTATAAAAATATTATACTTATTTTTAAGAAAATTAAAACAGTTGCAAAAATATTTAAATCAAATATACTGCTCACAAAAATTAAAGGAACACTTTAACGAAACATATTAGATACATCAGATCTCAATATGAAGTTGGATATCTATACAAATAACGACAGGTCAATGTCTTAGGAACAAAACGATGTCAAGTCTTATAATGGAAATAAAAGTTTTCAGCCTACACATTGTGTAGACACCCTAAAATCAGAGTGAAATGAAGACGTGGCAGGCTAGTCCATTTTTTCAAAAACTTAATTTCTGCAACCCAAAATGCTTTTCAGTATCTTGTGTGGCCCCCACCAGCTTGTATGCATGCTTGACAACATCAGGGCATGAAACGACGGATGGTGTCTTGTGGCATTTCCTCCCAGATCTGTGTGAGGGTATCCCTGAGCTGTTGTACAGTCTGAGGAGCAACCTGGCGGCGCTTAATGGACCGAAACATAATGTTCCACAGATGTTCTATTGGGTTTAAGTCAGGGGATCGTGAAGGCCATTCAGTTGTTTCAATTCCTTCATCCTCCAGGTACTGCCTGCATACTCTTACCACATGAGGCCGGACATTGTCGTGCATTAGGAGGAAACCAGGACCCTACTGCCCACCAGTGTAGGGTCTGACAATGGGTTCAAGGATTTCATCTCAATACCTTATGGCAGTCAGAGCACCATTTCCTAGAAAGTAGAGGTCTGTGCGTCCCTCCATGGATATTCCTTCCCAGACCATCACTGACCCACCACCAAACCTGTCATATTGAACAACGTTGCAGACAGCATAACGTTCTCCTCGTCTTCTCCAGACTCTTTCACGCCTATCACATCTGCTCAGGGTGAACCTGCTCTCGTCTGTAAAAAGTACAGGGCGCCAGTGGCGGACTTGCCAATTCTGGTGTTCTTGAGCAAATGCCAGTTGAGATCCACAGTGCTGGGCAGTTAGCACAGGGCCCAATACAGGACGTCGGGCCCTCAGGCCATCTTCATGAAATCTGTTCCTGATTGTTTGGGTAGAGCCATCACACCAGTGGCCCTCTGGAGGTCATTCTGTAGGGAACGAGCAATCAATCAATCAATCAAACTTTATTTATAAAGCGCTTTTCAAACAAAGTTAGTCAAAGTGCTTTACAGATTTAAAATAACCCCACAACCACCCCTTCAAAAATAAAATCATCAAAGCAAATACCCCCTCCCCCCCACCAGCCAAAAAAAATCAAGAGGGAGAAACTTGAAATTACCTCCACATGTAAAACCAGTCCTGTTTTGAGGGTTTTCTCATTGTTGCCACTGTAGTGCACCTGTTGTTAAGTCCATGAACAGCAATACAGCGGAAAGTGATTAACGATGCCCTCAGCTGCTTAACCAACCAGAAAATGATCAGACAAGTTTAATTGATTTCATACCAGGCACAATAAAAAAATTGTTTCTTTAATTTTTGTGAGCAGTTTATATTTAAAGGAATTACATGTATGTACTGTACCTTTTCGTTTAGAACTTTTATTAATTATATTTAAAATGTTGACTTAAATTAAAATAGAATTTAAAATTACTTTTTAATATGCATTGTTATTGTATATGCATACAATCTGATGCTTTACTTTAACCTTTCTATTTTGTTTGAGCTTCAAATTGTCTCAAATAATATTAACAATTACCTCTGATTGATTTTTAGGATCAGCCAAATAAACTGCCTCCTCAACCAGATTAGATAAAATCTTGATTAAAACACTGTTGTTGTGGATAGCGGTCTTAACAGAAAGGGGGCGCCCCTGAGTAAAAATTTGCTTAAAGCCCCATAAGACTTTGGACTGGCCCTGCAAAAGAGATGTAACACTCTACAGCAGATATAAGGATATGGTGCAGGACTAATTAAAAGAAGGAATGGCTGAAGATGTCCCAAAAGACAACAGCATCAGCAGACAGCCACGTATATTACTAACCTCATCGTGCTATATTGAGAAAGGATAAAGCAACAACTAAACTGAGTGTTGTGTTTGATGCTTCGTCCCATGAAGATGAAAGTTCCTTACTTAATTACTGTCTTCCAATAGGACCCAATCTGGACCCAGATCTACTGATTGTTTTGATAAGATTCAGGCTGCATGAAACTGCATTCAACGCAGACATCAAGAAGGCCTTTCTGCAGATATCACTCAAAAAAAGAGACAGAGATGCTGTGAGATTTCTGTGGTTCATCCGCCCACCAGACCAAGAGAAGGTTGAGAAACCATGTGTTTTATGGATTACAAGAATGGTGTTTAATATCAGCCGCTATAAGAAAACATGTGAAAAAGTATGAGCCAGATTAACCACAGGTGGTGGAAACTATCAGAGCTTTGCTCTACGTGGATGACTTTATTGCAAGTATGCAGGAGGTTTCAGAGGCTCATTTTTTGAAACTGACAGCAAAGAACATTATTGAAGCTGCTAGTATGTCTCTGTAAGCAGATGACAAACTCTCCAGAAATATAGAAAAAATGGCAGGAGAGCCAGTTGGACTGCACTGTTGAACATGAAGTTCATGGATCAGTATTTAAGGTTTTGGGTTTAGTGTGCAGACCTGCCACCAACGACTTTGTGTTTGATCCCAAAAGCTTACTCATGATCCTGAAGCAAAGTAAGAACAGAAAAAGAAGTGTTTTACAATCAGCCGCTCGATTATGTGACCCTCTTGGATTCCTGACCCCTTTCACTGTCAGAATAAATGGTCTGTTCCAGGAAATGTGGGAGAGGGGGCTGAGTTGGGATGAAGTGCTGCCACCTGATCACACAACAGTGGTGCTCAGAATTTGCTCAGCTACACAAGCTGTCCATCTCATGGTGGTATATCACACGGGCCACATGTGTTTTGTGACTCATGTGAAAGGGTTTACATTTCAGTTGCATATCTGCAAGGAGAAACAGGATGGAGAAATGACAACAAGCCTAGTTGCATCTATGTTCAGAGTAGCTCCACTAAAAGGTTTGTAGAAACAGTCCAACTATATTCTATCCTTCGAATGAAATTTAGAATACAAAAAGTCACCACATCATCTGTCACATTAAGTCTTCCTTAAAATAATGGCCAAAAGAGTGAAAAAAGGAATTTCAGTGAGACTGAAATAACATAGGTGGGGCAATAAAAAAGTATTCATGATGAACAGACTTTTAAAAAAATTGTCATAGTTAATACAAATTCATTTCAACACTGATAGTTTTTGCCCTTCATCAGAAGTTTCTTTGCGTCATTATCCCCAGCTGTTACAGTACAGACCAAAAGTTTGGACACACCTTCTCATTCAATGAGTTTCCTTTCTTTTCATGACTATTTAAGTTGTAGATTCACACTGAAGGCATCAAAACTATGAATGAACACATATGGAATTATATAGTGCTTTTAAAAAAAGTGTGAAATAACCTCTCCTCCAAAGTCACCGGACCTGAACCCAATGGAGATGATTTGGGGTGAGCTGAACCAGAGAGTAAAGGCAAAAGGTCCAACAAGTACTAAGCATCTCTGGGAACTCCTTCAAGACTGTTGGAAAACCATTTCTGGTGACTACCTCTGGAAGCTCAAGAGAATGCAAAGCAGTAATCAGAGTATGTATTCAGTTGTTTCACCCTTTTTGTTTAAGTGCATACAGTAATTCCATACATTATGTGTTCATTCATAGTTTTAATGCTCTTAATTAAGAATCTACAATGTAGTCAAGAAAAGAAAGAAAACGCATTGAATGAGAAAGTGTGACCAAACTTTTGGCCTGTACTGTGTATTTCTGTTGCAGAGCAGATGTAAAAAATGTGGCAAAGAATATTTTAATTTGCTGTTATTAACTTCTGTGGGAACCCTTAACTTCTTTGAACAAATTAAAAAAGTTAAATCAGTCCTGAACATTACTGTTTGGTTCCATCAGCTCAGGGGAACCAATAAAAGAAAGAATTAGGTCTGGGAGAACGGGACACAGACAGTAAATGTGATTAGGACAGTGGAGATGTTCCTGATGGAAATAAAGGAAAAAATGGTTCCATGTCGAACCGAATTACTGTGCATGGTGAACACAGATTCAAAGGTAATATAATACGCAATTTTCAGTTATAATAAAAAAGATCAGCCAATAGAAATACAAAATGTTACTGAATAATAAATATGATATCTTTCTTGCTATAATATTGCTAAATAGTATGGAACTGATCGAAGCAAATAAAAAGTTAAATAAAAAAATATTCCAGTTAAGGTAAAAACTAAAACAGAAGCTTCTTATTTGGATTTAACATCTCCATTTCCAGAGCAGTCAGTCAGTGCCTCACCAGTCATAAACCTCACTGCATGTCACTCCAAGGCAGAGCTGGAAGCTGTGCAGTTTGCACTACTTTAGGGACTGTGTTTAGTAGAGGATGACAAGATGGCGGAGTGAGAGGCAATGTCTCAGCAGGCTCTGATATCCGAGTTATTTTCCAGCCAAGTTAGAATTGTTTTGTCACTGTAATAGCCCATATCACAATAGTTATATATATTTACATTCTTGTTTCTCAACCTAGGTTTCTTTTGTTGGTGTTGATGGGAAATTCTTCATATTTACTCTTGAAAGCTATCTCCTAGCTTAGTCGGAACAAAATTACAACCTGTTGGCCCTTCAAGAGTATGTATTTGAGTATGTATCTGAACTTCAGGCATCGATCAACCAACTCCAGGAAGAAAATGCAAAGCTAACCCTTCGTAGTCCTTCAAATAAATGCTACACTTGGGATCCTCGGCACAAAAAAATGTCCAAGAGAAAAAAAGTGCAAATAAAGTCATATAATATTTAATTACTCTCAAATTTTTTCAAAAAAGGCCATCCTTAGCCTCAGTCCTCTGGAAACATAAAAAAAGCCTGTTTTTGAGATGAAAGCCATTTAATACCAGGTTTTATTTGAAAATCTGCACTCTAAAAAACCCCCCAAAAAACAGGAAAATGACATATAAAATTGTCTATTAGGATATTGCTCTTCTTAAAATGACCGATTTTTTTGATGCAGACTGTAGAAACAACATTCACAAAAATTATGAAACCAAGCATGGACACCAGTGTATGACATCTCTAAAAAACGCTCAAACCATATTTTTTAGAAATACATATTGCATTATGAATTCAGGGCCCATAGGATCCCAAAAATGTGAATAATTTAAATTCATCTTTATTCAATGCCCCAGCATTTATAAAGAAATCCATTATTCAGGTGAAAAAAAGTCAAAACTACAATTTCAGTTTATGATGGCCGCAGAAACACTGGTGTGTATTTTTTTTTTTTTTAAATGGGGATATTAAGGTCTGTTAGAAAAATGTTGTTTGAATGGGAGTCAATGGCACAAAAAAATGTCCGAGGGACCTTTATGTTACTGTAATGAATATACAATGTTTTAAATCTAGTATGAGAAAAAAATATATATTTCTGTCAAACTCCTCCAAAAATGCACATCTTCGGAAAAAATTGTAAGAATTGCATTAGCACAACAACAGTTATTCTAAAAATGACACCCGCCTGCGCAAAAAAACGCCCCAGGGACTATTAAGGGCTAATAATGTCATGTGAAGACCATGCGCATTACAAGAGCCAGTGGTACTTGATTTTGACCAGCTTACTTGAAAAGAATGACAAGAATATCAGGGTTCTTCGGTATTCTCACAAAGGTTATCGCTGTCTCTGTGGATCGGCTGCGGGACACGGTCGACACCGTTTACCGCCTCGGGAAAAGAACGAGCACTGCCACTTCTAACAACCTGCCCAGGGCTTTCATTATAAAATCAGGAATGTGCGCTGTCTGAGATGAGGTTTGAAGAAAGTCCAAGGATGAAAAAGTTTGTAAAGATCTTCACATCAGCTTCAAAGAAGATTATTCCAAGGAGGACAGACTCGCCTGAAAAAAACTGTGGCCCCTAGTTCAAGAAGCCAGGACCAGGGGCGTATCTGAAAGAAGGTTATGCGTTGATTGACAACAAAAGAGTGGACCCTGACTAACTGCTGTTTTGTTGTTATTAATACATTGTGTTTGTTCCTCTTAAAGGGCTATTACAGTTTGAAAGATGGTCAATGACTTAATAAGTTCACTCATTCCTGCGCATCGTTCCTGACATTTCTGTGCATCTGTTTTGTTCACTGCATGTTATCTTTAATATCTTTGATCACTAGGGGACTCGAGAATAATGTTAAACGTTAAGCTATTTTTCGTTATTGTAAGGAGCAAAAAGCAAATATATATTTTCTGCTAGAAACACAATCGTCTAATGAGGATGAAACATTTTGGAAACTTCAATGGGGAAATATCATATACTTTAGTCATGGCACAACTCGTTCAGCTGGGGTTATGATTTGGTTTAATAGGTTTCCTGGATCGTTTTTGAGTCATGTGAATGACATAAATGGTCATTGGTTAATGGTAGTTGTAGAAATCAATGAATAAAGTTAATTTTAGTATGTGTATATGGTTATAACAGTAATGCATTCAACAAAATGGTTTGTTGAATGCATTTGTGAGGGCAGCAGCATCTCTGTGATGACATTTTCAATGACTTAGTCTCAAAAACTAATTTGACAGACTGTTGGAGGATTAGAAACCCCGACACCAGACCGTACACCTGGTTCAATGCGTCCAATAATAATCAATGTTCAAGAATGACTATTGGTTAAACCCCCTCAATATGATAAATAATATTTCAAGCTGTGCAAAATCACCAACCCCTCTAACTGATCATTGTTCGGTCACCTTAGTCCTCTCTTTGATTAAAGGTAAAGCATATTCGACAACCAATAGGACATTTTATAGCAACCTTTTGCTTGACAAAGATTTTTGTACGAATGTTAGGAAACGTATCTGTGATTCCTCACTATTAGAACTTACACCCTTGAACAACTGGGAGTGGTTTAAATTTAATGTTAGGGCAATAGCAATTAGGTACGATTTTGTCAAATCAAATGAACGCTAGACAGCTTCAGCTTGTTAGCAATATTAATACTCTATGTTCAAACCCTATGTTATCTGCAGAGGAAAATATTTTTCATATTTCTTTGGTCTTGTGAAACAGAGACAGTCCAAAAAGAAAATTTCAAGACTGAATATCAAAGGTACTGTAACAGACGGCCCATTGCAAAGCAAAATTGAAGATGATATCTAATTTGTGTCACATTTACTGTATATCTCCTAGACATAAATGAGTACTAATCCAGAGTAGTGGTTTTCTCATTCTGCTCAAATGTCTCTCATGAGAAATAAGTCTAATAGTGAGCAATGTTTGAAATCTCAAAATCTCTCAGAACTATCTCCTTTCCTGATCTCAGATAAGAGAAAAATGAGACAATATTGTTCCGCTCTCCAGTATGTCTTTTTTTGATATCATTACTTCAAACTCCTATCTCAGTTACAGTCAGGTCCATAAATATTGGGACATCGACACAATGCTAACATTTGTGGCTCTATACACCACCACAATGGATATCAAATGAAATGAACAAGATGTGCTTTAACTGCAGACTGTCAGCTTTTATTTGAGGGCATTTACATCCAAATCAGGTGAATGGTGTAGAAATTAGTTTTCATATGTGCCTCCCACTTGTTTAGGGACTAAAAGTAATGGGACAATTGGCTTCTAAGCTGTTCCATGGCCAGGTGTATGTTATTCCCTATTATCCCAATTCAATGAGCAGATAAAAGATCCAGAGTTAATTTCATGTGTTCTATTTGTATTTGGAATCTGTTGCTGTCAACTGTCAAGATGAGATCTAAAGAGCTGTCACTATCAGTGAAGCAAGCCATCATTAAGCTGAAAAAACAAAAGAAACCTATCAGAGAGATAGCAAAAACATTAGGCGTGGCCAAAACAACAGTTTGGAACATTCTCAAAAAGAAGGAATGCACCGGTGAGCTCAGCAACACCAAAATACCCGGAAGACCATGGAAAACAACCGTGGTGGATGACCGAAGAATCCTTTCTCTGGTAAAGAAAACACTCTTCACAACAGTTGGCCAGATCAAGAACACTCTCCAGGAGGTAGGTGTATCTATGTTAAAGTCAACAATCAAGAGAAGACTCCACCAGTGTGAATACAGAGGGTTCACCACAAGATGTAAACCATTGGTGAGCCCCAAAAACAGGAAGGCCAGATTAGAGTTTGCCAAACAACATCTAAAAGAACCTTCACAGTTCTGGAACAACATCCTATGGACAGATGAGACCAAGATCAACTTGTACCAGAGTGATGGGAAGAGAAGAGTATGGAGACGGAAAGGAACTGCTCCTGATCCTAAGCATACCACCTCATCAGTGAAGCATGGTGCCGGAAGTGTCATGGCGTGGGCATGTATGGCTGCCAGTGGAACTGGTTCTCTTGTATTTATTGATGATATGACTGCTTACAAAAGCAGCACGATGAATTCTGAAGTGTTTCGGGCAATATTATCTGCCCATATTCAGCCAAATGCCTCAGAACTCATTGGACAGCTCTTCACAGTGCAGATGGACAATGACCCAAAGCATACTGCAAAAAGCAACCAAAGAGTTTTTGAAGGGGAAGGAGTGGACTGTTGGGCAATGGCCAAGTCAATCACCTGACCTGAATCTGACTGAGCATGCATTATACTTGCTGAAGACAAAACTGAAGGGAAAATGCTCCAGGAACAAGCAGGAACTGAAGACCGTTGCAGTAGAGGCCTGGCAGAGCATCACTAGGGATGAAACCCAACGTCTGGGGATGTCTATGTGTTCCAGACTTCAGGCTGTAATTGACTGCAAAGGATTTGCAACCAAGTATTGAAATGTATAAGTTTGATTTATGGTTCTTATTCTGTCCCATTACTTTTGGTCCCTTAACAAGGGGGAGCAAACTGTTGTAATTCCTACACCATTCACCTGATTTGGATGTAAATACCCTCAAATAAAAGCTGACAGTCTGCAGTTAAAGCACAATTTGTTTGTTTCATTTGATATTCATTGTGGTGGTGAATAGAGCCAAAAATGTTAGCATTGTGTCGATGTCCCAATATTTATGGACCTGACTGTATATCTCATGTAAGCAACATGCATGTTGTCTCTCATTTCTCACCAAATTAGATCTCAGATTAGTCTCTTTTTTTCTCAGCAAATAGAATGTGCATGTTCTGTCTCTCATTGCTCAGTAATTTAGAGCTCAGATTTGTCTGGTTATTCTCTTTGGTTCTCCTTCAAAACAACAGACGTTATAGAGATCAGGGCCATGCTATTCTGAGAATGCTTCTGTTTTTTCCACCTTTGAAATTTTACTCAAAAATTAATATCGATCCATCTCATTTGTCTTAATGATGTTTTCTCTAATCTGCAGTCTCAAGTTCATCCTCATACTTATTTCTCTTCTTTGATTCTTAGTAAAATAAAAAAAATAAAAAGATCTCCTTGTAAACTTAAACTCTTCTCATTTTAGGGATTTTATGTAAAATGTGAAGAAACTCAAAGACAAGTTGAAAGGGTTTGCTGTTGTTTATGTAAATTTTATTCAAAGTCATTCAGAGTGTTTGTACCCACCTGTTATGAAAAACTACCAGGAAAATGTGTTTATTGTGCCTTTGTTTGTTCAAATAGTTGTTTGATTTTGTTTTTAGAAATACAGAGGTTTGGTCATTGCTCATATTTTTCTTAAACAAAAATAAAAAAATTATTTTACTGCAAGTAAAAAAAAAAACAATTTTTTTTGGCATCCAGTCGTTTTTTAAATTCATTATTAAGTGCATACATTTTCCTAAATAATACGGCTTTGAAGTATAAATATTCAGCAAAATGACAGCTCTATCCACTTTTCCGCATGTTAAAGCTCGGTCATTACCTTGTTATTAGAGTTTCCCTGTAGCTCAATCTGTAGTAATGTTACCTTTCACCCAGTTGACCTTGGCTTGAATCCTGGCCCATTAGAGTTCCACACGTGTATTTGTAAGTTGTGCTCAGGTATGTGTCTATGCAATTTGATTTCCTGTGTGTCTCTCAACAATGTCTGAATAAAATGGCCTGCATTTGTATAGCGCTTTACTCAGTCCCTACGGACCCCAAAGCGCTTATAAGGTCTCTAGAAGCACTCGAACTTAATTAATGCAAATATTGCTCCTTAGTGAATTTTAGGAGAAACACACGAGAAAGAAACAGACAAAACTAAAACCAGATTGAGACTCAAACGAGAATCAAATTTTTGTTGCTGAACTTCAAAAGTTATAGCAGCCAATTTTGGGTTTCCTCTTTTGAGCTTATCTCTTTCTCCTAAGGGACCCTTAGGAGAAATAATTCAGAAATAAATGATCACAGAATGATAGAAATATGAGATGCTCAACTTGATCTCAAGAGACGAGATTGAACAACAGATGAGCAACACATTATGGGGATTCTGTATTTAATCAAACATTAGGAATTTGTATTGTAAACTATATTCTTTTAATTATATTCTTGAATCAAAATTTTAATCATTTTTAGATGATGAACTGAAGAATGATGAAGAATTAGACAAACCTATTCATCAAATGGCAAAAGGTAAATCACCAGGACTTGATGGATTAACTATTGAGTTTTATATTTTCTTTTGGAAGGACATATGAATGTTATTATTTGAAGCTCTTATGGAATGCATTTCTAACAAAAATCTCTCGCCCACTATGAAATGCGTTCTCGTCACCTTGATTCCTAACGGTGCTAGGACACCGAACACGATCAACATGACCAGAGAGTCCGATTTACATGTAAAGTCAATGGAGGAGCGTGATGAGGCGCGACTGGGGATCCCGCGACAAATCAGAAGCTGATTTGTGTCACTAAAAAGCTTTTCTGCCTGATTTGCGCAACCAAGTAGCATGGCTGATGCGTTTCAAGGCACGACCAAAAATAAGCGCTGCATTTTATGTGGTGCATTTTGTGCATTGCGCTTATCATGTCTGCTGCAGAAGTTTGAGAAATCTCAACTACAGCTTCAAGTCGCTCTTTGACAGCCAATCACCTCAGAGGTGTAAGTGATGCTGTGACTGAATGAATGGAGTCACAGCATCGGCAGGACATGGATACTGATAAACACTGTGGCTAATCACCCAAGTTACATGATACCAGTTGTTTTCTATACAGAGACAGGGATAAAAAAATAAACATAAGTAGGTCTGTGATGGACTGCCGACCTGTCCAGGTGTACCCTGCCTCTCGCCTGTTGACAGCTGGAGATAGGCACCAGCCCCCCTGCGACCCCTTGAGGAATAAGCGGTTCAGAAAATGGATGGATAGATTATAAGTAGGTTAAACTATTTAGACAGGAATGCTCTTCAGAGGTTTATCGTTGGCTCTTAAAAGAGCGGTTGTGGCCGCAAAAGGCCCCGCTCTCTTCGCTGAGTAGTGAACCAAGAACAGCTTCCTCACCCGGACACCCAGGCCTGATGGCTCCACCACAGCTGCTCAGCACTGTAGTTGGTGTGTCGGCGGGCAAAACTTGGACTTTCGCAGTACAAACTGCTTGGGGGGCGGAGCGCCACTTATCCCCGTGGCCTCCGGGTCCTGGGCCGGGCCTTCCCTGGCGTAGCGGGTTACCGTCCCTGCGATCTCCCGGGCCCCAGCATTGCGGCTCCTGGGTGTTCCCCTGGTGCTTCTATCTGTTCCTCTCTTGGTGGGCGGTCGGCCCTTCACCGGTCCGCTTTTTGCCCCTGCACTCTGGGGAGGTCTGGACGTATACATCTCCGACCTCCTTCATGTCTGCGTCGATTCCTGTGGGACGGTTTGACGGTTCCTTACACCAGCTATCAATCACTTTCATGGGGAAACCTTATTTACACCTACATGTTCGCAGACATCCATGTAGGTGTGGGGACAATGGTGAGTATGGATATAGTCTTGAACTGAGGTTATCGTCAATAGTTAGTTGATACCAGGAGTTTACCAGAAACATTAGTGTTGTATTGTTTAATCCATTTTTGTGTGTAGTGAACCTCGTAATTCGTAGTTTATATTAACAGATCTGTTTTGTTAATGTTGTCCTGTTGTATTGGTTGTTTTTGTTTGTTTTGTATTACTGTTTCTCTGCCGTCCAACAGAGGTGAAGGACTGGGATGTTTTCTTGTGTTCTTTGTTTGCCTCCCTATCTTGTATCATCAGTTCACACTTCTACCGGTCCTGTTTCTTTCTTTCTTTCTTTCTTTCTTTCTTTCTTTCTTTCTTTCTTTCTTTCTTTCTTTCTTTCTTTCTTTCATTTTTGTCTTTCTTTTCTTTCTTCTTTTCTTTCTTCTTGGACTTTCTTTCTTTCTTTCTTTTCTTTCTTTTCTTTCTTTCTTTCTTTCTTTCTTTCTTTTGCTTCTTTTTTTTTCTTTTCTTTCTTTCTTTTCTTTCCTTTCTTTTTTTCCTTTCTTTCTTTTCTTTCTTTCTTTCTTTTCTTTCTTTCTTTCCTTTTCTTTCTTCTTTCTTTCTTTCTTTTTTTCTTTCTTCTTTCTTTCTTTCTTTCTTTCTTTCATTTTCTTTCTTCTTTCCTCTTCTTTCTTTCTTTCTTTCTCTTTTTTCTTTTCTTTCTTTTTCTTCTTTCTTCTTTTCTTTCTTTCTTTCTTTCTTTTATTTCTTTTTTCCTTTTCTTCTTTCTTTTTTTTCTTTCTTTCTTTCTTTTCTTTCTTTTCTTCTTTTCTTCTCGTTTCTTTTCTCTTTCTTTTCTGTTCTTTCTTTCTTTCTTTCTTTCTTTCTTTCTTTTCTTTTCTTTCTTTCTTTCTTTCTTTCTTTCTTCTTTATTCTTTTTCTTCTTTCCTTTCCTTTCTTTCTTTTCTTTCTTTCTTTTTCTTTCTTTTTTTTCTTTTTTTTTTCTTTTTCTTCTTTCTTTCTTTTTCTTTTTTTTCTTTCTTCTTTTTCTTTCTTTTTCTTTCTTTCTTCTTTTTCTCTTTCTTTCCTTTTTTTCTTTTCCTTTCTTTCTTTCTTTCTTTCTTTCTTTCTTTCTTTCTTTCTTTCTTTCTTTCTTTCTTTCTTTCTTTCTTTCTTTCTTTCTTTCTTTCTTTCTTTCCAGCTGATTGTCACTACGTGACAGTAGAGGGGGAGTTTCTGCAACTATCACCGCTCACTCTGCCCTCCGCCTGGGTTATTGTTTCGGGTGTTCCACCCTTTATTCCCAATGAGTTACTGGAGATAGAGCTCCAGCGTTTTAGGAAGCTCGCCAGCGGCTTTAAAACTATTGGTTTGGGATGTAAAAACGACAAACTGAAACAGGTTCAGTCTTTTAGGAGACAGGTGTTTATGTTTTTTAACTCTCCCACGTAGACCCTGGAAGACTCTTTCAGGGTTAAAAATGAGGAAGGTTCCTATGTGGTTTATGCCAGCACTGGGAACATGAAATATTTCGAATGTGGCGATGTGGGCCACAAACGGGCCGCTTGTCCGCATAAAAGCACTGAAGCGGAGGAGGAGGTGAGGCGAAGTACAGAAACTGCTCCCGCTGCTGCTGCCGCTGATGTGGCTGCTGGGGAAGGGAGCAGCGGCCAAAATGAAGCAAAATCTCCAAAGACTAACACTGGGATGATTACAAATTATGTTTGAAGGTTGTTGAAGGTTTGTTGAATCGTGACCGTGTTGTTGCAGAGTGTGTTGCCCGGTTCTGGCGCTGCTGCGGCGGCTGTACAACCGGCGGCTGGGGCCGCTTCCGCTCAGCCTGGAGCTGAGGCTGCACGGGTAGATGACATGGATTATGAATCTGACTCATACACCGTTTCAGTTGCTGATTCCCAGACCTGTAATGAAGGTTTGTACATTCTGGACAAAATCAATTGTTTCCTTGATGACAGTTTTGGGAAACACGTTTAAAGTCCTTGATTATTTCTCTGATGCAGAGAAATGTATTAAAAGCTCACGAGTGCTTCTAAAAATAGTTGGCAGTGAAATGCTTGATGAAAAGAAACATTTCCGTTTAAAAAAAACACATAACTAATGTAAGGAAGCAGGTGTCAACAAGTAAAGGAACATTTTTAAAACGGTTAAGACACAAGAAATAATTTATCATGGTTATGGTGCACTGGGTGGTCATCTCTCTGCTGTCTCTATCTGTCCTTTCTCTTCTTTTCACCATGGAATGGGAAATAGTTCTTATCTCATGGAACCAGTTCATGTGCTGGCATAGCTGTTTTACTTTCACAAGGACTGGATGTTAACATCCTCTCCTCTTCCGAGTTGGTTCCAGGCAGGGTTCTGGTCATTAGGGCTGAAATAGAACATTTTTCTTTTTGTTTTACAAATGTATATGCGCCAAATCAGGGTTATAACAGGATCAACATTTTTCAATAAATACATAAGTTTGTGCAACAGTCTAATCAGAATGAGTGTGTTGTGATGGGTGGGGATTGGAACTGCACTGTCAGTTTCAACTTAGACAGAACAGGGGAAGAACCTCACCCTCCATCATCTGTTAAACTGGCTCAGGTAACATCTAGTCTTAATATGGTTGATGCTTGGAGGATTAAAACCCCCCAGGCTAACCAGTATACATGGGTAAAAATGAAAGATGGGATGGTGAGCGGGGCCAGGTTGGATAGGTTTTATATCTTAACAGTTCACAGAAACAGGATATGTAACTGTGTAATCTGTCCAGTAAGTTTTTCCGACCATCATGTAGTATATATAGATTTTTTGTTTTCGTCCACCGTTAGATGCAAATCATACTGGCATTTCAACAATAAATTACTCCAAGACACTTTTTTCCGTTCAAACTTCAGTATATTTTGGCAGCAATGGAAAAGCAAAAAGTCTGAATTTATATTTTTATCTTTGTATATTGGTGGGAGGTTGGAAAGGCTCAGATAAGAGTTTTTTGTCAACAATATATGAGTCATTCAATAGTTAAAATTAAGAAAATAATTCATGATTTGTTATATGAAATAAAGCAGTTGGTGTCTTTTGGGGGATAGTAGTATTAAGGAGGAGCAACTTAAAAAAAATAAGTATCAGCTAAGCTCTGTCTTGCATGAAACAGCAAAAGGAGCGTTAGTCCGGTCAAGATTTGCTTCAGTCAAGGATAGGGATACTCCCACTGCCTTCTTCTTTAAGTTGGAGAGAAGCATCGGCCAGACTAAGCAGGGGGTCTGCCTCCAGCTTCCGGATGGATTTTTATAAACACTTCTGGAGCTTGTTGGAAGAACACTTGTGGGAGGTGTTTCATGAATTCACCCAAACTAGATTACTACCTTCATCATGTCGTCATGCTGTTTTATCCTTACTTCCAAAGAAGGGCGATTTAACTTTGTTGAAAAACTGGAGACCTGTTTCTCTTCTTTGCATGTACTATACATTATTTTCTAAAGTGCTTTCTAACAGGCTGAAGAATTTTCTTGACCTTGTGATACATCGAGATCAATCATACTGTGTGCCTGATATATGTATTGTGGACAGTCTTTTCTTTTTATGAGATTAATTTGATGTAAGTAAACTTTATGGAATTGATGTGGGTATTACTTCTTTAGATCAGGAACAAGCCTTTGATCGGGTTGATCATTGCTTTCTTTATTCTACTTTAAGAGCTTTTGGTTTTTGTGAAGGTTTTATTTCTTTATTGGGTTTATTGTATAATGAAATCTTAAGTTTGGTTAAAGTAGGTGGTGGGTTAAGTTGTCCTGTTAGAATTCAGAGAGGTATCCAACAAGGCTGTCCCATATCAATACAGTTATACTCTATTGTAGTTTAACCTCTCACACAAAATCCGCTCTACTCTAACTGGTGTTTTTCTTCCAGGAATATCACAGCATCTATCATTAGAGGTTTCCGCTTATGCTGATGATATAAATATTTTCATTCAGAGTCAGGATGATGTAAAAGGCCTTCAGCATTACTTGGAGCTTCATGAAAAAACATCTTCAGCTAAGGTCAACTGGGAAAAGAGCTCTGCTTTAAAAAAAGGCCCCTGGATATATGGGAAATCTCCCCAAACTACCAGGAAATATAAAATGGGTTGACCAAGGTTTAAAATTATTGGGAGTGTCTTTAGGCACAGACAGTTTTGTGGAGAAGAACTGGGAAAGTGTCATGGAGAACGTGTGTGTCAGACTGTCTACATGGAAATGGCTGCTGCCTCAGCTCTTCTATAGGGGAAGAGTTCTGGTTGTTAGTAAGTTGGTTGCTTCGCCCCTCTGGCATAAGTTGACTGTGCTAACTCTGCCACCATCTTTGCTACAGCAGTTACAAAGGACTGTGGTGGATTTCTACTGGTCAGGACGACCCTGGGTGAAAGCTGCAGCCCTGTACATACCAGTGGAGGAGGGAGGACAAGGACTCATAGATGTGACCTCCAGAGTCACAGCTTTCAGGCATCAGACGGCTTAGAGGCTACTCTATTGTGTTGGACTACCCTGGATGGATACCGCGCGTCTTCTTCTGAGGAAAGTGGACACATCGGATATGACAAACATCTGTTTCTGTTGCGGCCAGGATCGTTGGACCTAACGGGTCTCATTCCGTTTTATAGATCTGTTTTAAATGCTTGGCAGACCTTCAGCTTTAAAAGGAGGACAGTGACACCAGGGATGTGGGTTTTTGAAGAACGCCTATTTGAAAACAGTTTCATCTCGTCACAGCTGCTCTCATCTGTTATGCTGAGATGAGAGAAGTGGGCTGTGTGAAGCTGGGTCATCTGTTGAAATCGTCTAATCCTGCTGAGCATCTAGGTCTGCGATCCGACAGAGTTGCATCCAGACTCATAGAAGAAGTCTGTGCTTCTCTGCCAGACTCCATCAGAGTGTTTGCAGTAAACAATACTCCGTCTGACCAGTGGGATGAAGAAAATGAGAATGGGTTTCCTTCATTGGCTGTTGCTCCTGCAGTGGATCAGTGGCAGGATGAACCACAAAAGCTGTTGTCACTTCAAACCTCTTCACTAGGTTGTTTTGAATTTGGGGAGAAAAAAGCCCTGTACAATATCAGGGTGAAGGTTCTGAATCTACGCTCTCTGGCAGAGCAGAGGGTGTCGAAATGGACTGAGTTTTTTCACGCCAGCTCAACCCCAAGAGGCTGTTGGCGGTCCCTGTACAAACTTCCCGTTGAGAAACGGGTAGGGGACCTCCAGTGGAGGATTGTGCATGGGGCCATAGCTACAAACAGGTATCTGGCACACCTTAATCCTGTCATTAGTAGCTCTTGTCCTTTTTCTTCTCAGGAGGAAACATTGTTTCATGTTTTTGCTCAATGTTCCAGATTGAATCCTCTCTCAATATTAAAAAATGTAACATGCTCCAAATCCACTCCTACTCTGAAGCATCTATTGCCTCCATTATAGTTAAGTCTGAGTTGACATATCTGGGAATAACTATATCCAAAGATCTTGCTCAGAGAGAAGAGATTAATATTGCAAAGCATTTAGTAGATATGAAGAAATCTCTAAATTATTGGGTAACCCGAGATCTTACCATTTTTGGACGGTTTTTTTTATCTAAAGTGGAGGGGTTGTTCAAATTAATCTACCCATGTCATTAAGTTTTTACCTCTGACATAAATATTAAATAGGCTAATTAAAAAAAAATTAAATTTCTCTGGTGGAACAAAACTCACTATTTACTGAGGTCTCAACTAAGGAAAGATTATGATAAGGGAGGAGTCGAAGCTTTAGATTTTGAAGCCTTAATTTGGTTCCTTTAGATATATTGGTTAAAAACCTTGTTACTCTCCAATTCAATGTTGTTTCATATTCCTAGAGCCCTTTTCAAAAAACTTGGTGGCCTGGACTTTTTACTTATTTGTGACTTTGAGATAACTAAGATTCCTATTGAGTTATATAAGTTCCATAAACAAGTTTTGCATTTCTAGAAGATGATATTCACTCACAACTTTACTCCCCATGGATCCCTATTGTGGAACAATTGGACAATACTTATTAACAGAAAATCTGTTTTAAAACTGAATGGTATGATAAAGGCATTCTGTTTCTAACTGACCTAATGGACAACAATGTTTTTTCTGCTAAATCACAATGATTTTGTTGACAAATATAATCTAAATTGTAGGGAATATCTGAAACTGTGCAAAGCTATACCTATTGTTCTGGCTCATCCAAAGCACTTTATTGTATTCAAATGTGTCAGGATGTGCCTTTTGTGATTGGCCTGCAGAATCCTTGTAGCACCTATTTTTTACTTGTCCTGTTTCATCTAAATTCTGGTATGACATCAAAGAATGGTTGTCTTTAATAATAGCCAACATTCCTGAGTTTAATATTAACCATGTCCGGTATTACATTGATGATCTGGATAACAAAATATCTGATGTAGTGAGTTTTGATTTCTTGCTTTCTAAATATCACATACATTGCTGTAAATGGAGAGACTCTGCCCCTTGTTTTGATCATTTTTTGAACAAATTTAAACTTTACTACTCCTCATTGAGACTTCTTAAATCCGAATTTGACCAAAACATTTCCTCAAATGTAACCAAGTTTCTTCTTTTTTGAATTGTTGCTCCCTTTGTTGTTTTTGCTTGCCTTACGTTTGTATTCCTTTTGAAGTCCCATGTTGTGCTTTTTCTGTGTATTGTACCACAACAAGATGTTGTATTTGATTTAGCTGAAGAAAAAAAAGAAACTTAAAAAAAGGACTGTGTTTGTTGCATGGTGGCCGGAATAACTTCGCACAACATCTCAAAGTGTAGCTCAAACTTTAATTTTCAGATCACAACGTAAGCTTTGTGCAGGCACACTTCCTGTCTGTTTTTCCCTTTACACCTTCTTCTGCTTTTTTTCTACCTAAGCTCTCAACATAGCTTCCAACAGGTAACATGAGGCTAGTGCCCCCTCTACTGGTAAAACTTATACCAACATGTTTACGACATAACACAATAATACATTCAGTATACCACATCTCCCCGCGAATTAAGCAAAACCCATCCTGATATTTTTTTCAAAGTGTATTACCACACTGTGGTCGGATTTTAGACTCTTAATAAAATGAGAGAGATTCCTTTTAACGTTTTGGGGTTTTTAATATGATTTTAATTTATCATACAAGAGGACAGTAACCATTACAGAAGAATGCAGAATACTGACCTGTCTCAGTCTTACAACAACAAGCTTATATTATTTCTAGCAACCTTGGTCTATCTATTTTACTCGATAAAGTACAACTCTCAGGGTGAAAATCAGAAACTAGAAGGCACCTTTCTCTTTGATTAGAAAGCTGTAAACTTTATAGACCTTTAAGGATGCCCAGTCCGAAGAGCCATCTCCATGGTAACACAGGATGTGGACTATCATTATCAAAATTCTCTGACCATGACTTGGGTAAAGGCGTCACTCAATAAGACTAAACATTCAAACTAAAACTACAACATTAAGTAAAAATGTGTCACAGTTGATTACAAAGTACAAATAAATCATAACACTAAATTTATCCACCACACACACATTAAAACAATAAACCTAAAACGACTAAGCGAAGCAAATACTCTTACTGTAAATTATGGTACTTTGACAAAGTCTTTAAGATGGACAGCGGTAGAACGTCTCATTTCTGGCTCAATACGTGAAATATGTTCACCTGACTATCTGGAGCAGGTGGTATCTCTTTCTTTCTATATTCTGGGCACAAACTCTCTGTTGTTATAACATTTGGAATTGCTAATCTCAGGTGATGAATCCACCTGGGGAGTGGTGTCTGGAAACAACACTAAACTTTTCTCTTCCTCAATATTTAACGCAGGATCTGGTAATCTAGCTCTGACCTGATCTACATGCCTTTTCACAACCTGACCAGTAGCCACACTAACTGTGTGGGACAAGGTTTGTGAAGAATCTTGGTTAACACCAGAAATCCATTTTGGCCCATAGAAATAGTTCCTGATGAGAACGTCATCTCCAGAAGTGACTCCTCTGTCTTTACAGCATCTTTTTGTGTTTCAGCTGCTTTTGTTGTACTTTGGTTTTCAGGTCCGGAACAACAATAAAATCCAGGGCGGACCTAAGTCTGCGTGACATCAGGAGTTCTGTGGGGGACACCCTTGTTGCTGCATAAGGTGTTATCTTGAGGCTAAGTAAGTCAGTTTGAGCATGGATGAAAGGGGGCTGATCGCACATGATTGATGCCATTTTGTTTCATGAAAGCTTCAAACTCTGTGTTTGTGAAGGAAGTTCCAATCTCTGACACCAGTATTTTTGGTATTCCAAAAATTAAAAAAACTTTGTCTGAGTTCTCAATAGTGACTAGGGAGGTGCTTGTTTTTGTTGGCTGAATATCCATCCACTTTGAATGAGCATGCACAATCACAAGAAGCATTTTTCCTAGGAATGGTCCAGCAGAGTCCACATGACTCCTTGACCAAGGTGACTCAGCCCATTCCCACGGATGTAAAGGTGCTGAGGTAGGTGTTAAGGTATTCAGTTATAGTTATATGATGTAACCAGTCGGGGATCTAGATAGAGCTGTGGGTGGAGTCCCGAGGAGACACGGCGGCCTGTTGGACACATACATGTTGTTACAATGCTGACTGTGATGGTGTATCAATAAAGTGGATGTGAGCACAAATAAGTTGCCTCTGCCAGCACTTATTTGAAAGTAGGTACATTCTGGTGTGCCTGACATGCCTTAACAGTTTTCTCCACACCGGGCAGCCTAGCCTCCATACCGGGCAACCTTGTGTATCATCTGGCCAGTCCATTCATTTTAGTCATTCCTGTGTGATTTTGGTGAAGCAGTTTGAGCATTCCTTCCCTTCCTTTAGTAGGAATAACCACACTAGCTCCTCAGAGAACTCAGCTCCATTTTTCTCTGGCTGAACTTTTTCAGTTTAGGATAATTTTCTACAGGCCACCATTTCCGGATGTATTCATGTATTTGCAAAAGACAGCATATTTTAAAGTCCAGCTTTTTATCTGATTTGCGTTTATCAATGTCTCATCCAAAATATCCATCATCAGTACCTGCCCTGTCCTCTCCTCTTTCCTCAGTTTGACAGGACCTGGCAGTCTGCTCATTGCATATGCATTCGCACAATGTTTGCCTGGTTTGAATACAATGTTTTACTTGTATGCAGTGAGTTTTATATTCCACAGATGCACTCTTGGTGATCCCATTTGTGGAATTGGCTTCTTCTCATTGAATAGATACAATGGTGGCTTGTGATTGGTGTAAATAGTGAAGTGGTGTCCATACAAATATTTGTACTTCTATTCCAAGTATGACTGCAAGTCCTTCTTTGTCTAACTGCGAGTATCTTGTCTCAGTAAGTTGTAAAGTATGAGAAATAAACTCGATCTATCTCTTAATTAAATCCTCCACGACGTAGGATAAAACTGCACCTACTCCATAAGGTGAAGCATCACAAAACAAAACTAGCTTTCAGTCAGCTGAGTAGTTTACAAGAACATCAGATGTATTTAATAAGCCAAATACAAAGAAGGTTCCAAGAACGTACTTGTTGTTATGAATTAAGTGATGAAATAAACTTTAGGACTCAGAAACATAGCACAACCTTGACATTTTTTGTCGAACAGTTAATGGTGTACAATTGTGGAATAAACTGGAGATGGAGTTGAAACAATGTCCAAACATGAACCTGTTCAAATATAAATACAAACAAAAAACTTTTGAAATATATAGAGAGGAAGAAATGTGTTGCCACTAGGGGGAGCAGTAGGATTAATTAGGTGTATTTGTTTTTGTATTTATGTATGAGTGTATATGTGTTAATATACGTGTGTATATAATGTGTTTATATATATATATATGTGTGTATATGTATGTGTGTATACTATATACTACATTTTTTATCCTTTTTATTATTCCATTTCATTCTATATAGGCAAAGGGTAAGAACTATATAAGCTTTTGCTTCTGCCTACACCCTTTCAGTTTATTGTTTTCTTTCATATGTTTTGTATTTCTGTATGTTTCTTTTACTGTTATCAAACTAAATAAATAAAGGAAAATAAGTCCTTGGCGTTTTTAAATGTCTCTTCCTTTTGTTTTTCCATTTCCACCAATCATTATGTCTCAGTAAGTTGTGTAATGGAGCCAGCCTAGTTGTCAGGTTTGGTAGGAATTTATTATAGTAATTTATCAATCCCAAGAATGATTTGAGATCCGTTACATTTGTTGGAGCAGGAGCTTTGTGGATTGCTTTAACCTTTGTATCCACTGGGTGAAGTCCTCGTGTGTCGACTTTATAACCTAAGTACTCCACTTCATCCTGCATGGAGGTGCACTTATTTCTTCTTAGACGTAGCCCAGCCTCTTTCAATCTTTTTAGCACAGCATCCACGTTTTTGATATGATCAGATCTGTCCACTCCACTGACCCGAGTGTCCTCCAGATACACAACTAGGGAACGTTTACTCAAGAGACTCTCCATCATTCTCTGAAATATAGCCAGAGGCCACACCAAATGGAATTCTATCTATCTTCTGTCCGTGTTCACTGTGAGGTATTTCTTGGAGTCATCATCCACAAGTATTTGCTGATATGCATGACCCATATCTAACTTGGAAAACTGGACACCTTTTGAAACTGAGTTAAACGAATAATCCATTCTGGTTATTTGATATTGTTCCAAAGAAGACACAGTATTGGCTGTTAATTTTGTAATCTACGCATAATCTTACTGTTCCCTCAGGCTTCAGGATGGGTACTACTGGTGCTGCCCATTCTGAATACTTCACTGGTGTGATGATATTGTCTTTCAGCAAGCAGTTAATTTCCTAATTGACTTTCACTTTCATAGCATAAGGCAGGGGTCGGCAATTAAGTTTGGCCCCGGGCCAGATTTTTTCGTAGCCATTACATGGCGGGCTACAACCAAAACAATGACTAATTTTTTGAATTTATAAGGGAGGATGAAAATGGTGGGCACTCCTGAAGTGACAGAACAGACTGAGACATTAAAACTGGCTGATGTAGGTTAAATTTGCTGACTAGGCTTTGGGGGTGCTATTTATTATCTGCACGTTTGTTAAAAACAACAACAACCACCCACACACACATTTCCAAGTGTTGCTATTAGCTGCAAAAAAATGGCACTATCAAAAAATCTAAAGAGAAAAGTTAGCAGTGAAAACAGGATATGTCATGATGAATGGACAGATAACTATGCATTCATCCTGCCCAGTTTTAGTAATGGAAAGCCCACCTGCCTGATCTGTAACAAAGTTGTCTCGGTATGCAAAGAATACAATATTAGATGGTACCGCGAAACGAAGCATGCTAACTTCAAGGTTGCCTTCCATCAATTAGCCCTGGACAGTTGATACCTTAATGTACCATGTTGGAATAAAAGTGGAGGAAGTAAAAACTGTCAGGTAGTTGCTTCATTAAACATTTTCTGTTATTTGTTTCCCTGTAGAGATGGATCCAGGCAGGAGTCACCTAGTGGCGCATAAAATAGTTACAGGTCACACAACACCCATTAAAATGCATCCAAATGTTACCTAATAATGTCATACATCCCTCCTTGAGCCCATGGGCAGCCCTGGTAGTCAATTCAATTCAATTCAGTTTATGTATATAGCGCCATTTCACAACAGATGTCATCTCAAGGCACTTTACAAGAAGAGTTATTACAATACAATGTTTAATTTAGGTAGTAGAGAACCACAGAAGATTGCGTCGTGACTTCTCAGCAATCCCTCACACTGAGCAAGCATGAAGCGACAGTGGAGATGAAAAACTCCCTTTTAACAGGAAGAAACCTCCAGCAGAACCAGGCTCAGTATAAGCGGTTATCTGCCGAGACCATCTGGGGTTTGGAGAATACAGAACAGAGACACAGAAAGAGCAACAGAAGTGATGCAGAAGCAGAAGTTGGTAGCAGGACGTGGAGAATGTTCCTCCACAGGAATGCCATCTTAGTCAGGGTCGTCAAGCAGGGCGGGTCAGGAGCACCTACTGTCGGAAGAGACTAAGAGAAAACAGGTTAGCGCTTGAATTGACAGCACATCATGCAGTTGGAGAGAAGTAGGAGAGAAAGTAGGAACTGACCCTAATAATGTCCTCCAACAGCCTAAAGCAGCATAGCTACTAACATTAACCTGTCTCCTAGCTACTAGGAGACCTAGCTACTAACACGCTCTACCTGGTTTACATTACTCTATCTCTATCTAGCTACTCTACCTGACTACTAACATTAACTTGTCTCTTCCTTGCTACCTGTCTAACCTGTCTCTGACTGCCTATTAACATATCTCTAACTGTAAGCTTTGTCAAAGAGGAAAGTTTTAAGACTAGTTTTAGTTTAAGGGCTCTTTTAGGAACATGTGGAACAATCAAGTCTCTTATGTATGATGGAGCTAGATTATTAAGAGCTTTATATGTCAGAAGGAGGATCATGAATTCTATTCTAGATTTTACTGGGAGCCAGTGAAGAGAAGCTAAAACAAGGGAAATGTGATATCTTCTTCTTTTAATATTCATCAGAATCCTAGCAGCAGCATTTTGCACTAACTGAAGACTTTTAATTGTATTCTGTGGACTACCTGATAATAGACAGTTACAGTAATCCAGCCTTGAAGTAACAAATGCATGGACTAGTTTTTCAGCATCACTCCTGGACAGGATGGTTCTATTTTTTGAAATATTCCTAAGGTGAAAAAAGGAAATCCGCGAGACTTCTTTAATGTGAGATCTAAATGACATATCTTGGTCAAAAATGACACAGAGGTCCTTTGCTTTATTACTGGAGGCTAATTTAATGCTGTCCAGGTGAAGGGGCTGACTAAGTAGGTTCTTTTTCAGAGCTTCTGTTCCAAAGACAACTTCTGTTTTAAGCTTGCTTAAGAAGAAAGGGGGTCGGTGTAGATCTTTGGTGCATTATCACAAACTCAATGAGGTCACAAAAGATGCTTACCCCCTACCAAGAATAGATAAAGCATTGGATAGTTTTGCACATGCTCATTGGTTTTCAACATAAGTGGTTATTGGCAGGTAGAATTGATTTTAAAGACCACCAAAAGACATCCTTTATTACATGCAAAGGAATTTTTGAATTTAATGTCTTAAGTTTTGGGTTGTATAATGCTTGGGTTGTGTGGTGGAAATCATGGTGTCTGAGAGGCCTCGGACGAGAGAGAAAAGGACCAGCAGTTTTCTTTATTTTACATGCGCATGGAGAATCCATAGGGAGCTGTGAAGCTTCAGCACAGATGCATGGATATATATAGTAATCAGCCACACCTTATTGGATCAGCTTCTGACTGATTCATTACTCAGCTCTGGGAGAACAAAACACCTCATACAGTTATGGTAAGATAACAAACACTCTGTTCTATGCATCAGAGGATAAACACAAGACCAATCACAGAACAACATGGATATGTCAGCAGGTAAACACAAGATATGTCATTAGGGAACAGGGGATATATCATATGAGATAACTAGCTTCTTGCAGTACATGTAACAAACCAGAACAGCAATATTTTATCTAGGCACTGAGTAACAGAATCAAACTTATAAATGCATCAGCACTAATTCAGCATAAATAAGCAATGTTCAGTTAACAAATGTTTTATCTAGATACTGTGATTAATAAAATAAAAAGCCTATAACTGCAATAATAATTCCTACAACGGTGGAACTGGCAAATTTTGCTTCTTTTTGGGACCAGTTTCAGGTAAAAGACTCAAGACTAGTTTATATCTGTCCAGCACTTTCAGATGCTGCATCACAGGTACAGATTGTTGCTTCAGTCTATGGTACAAGAAGTCTTGAAACAGGTACATGATATATCCCCTACTGTTGGTCATTTGGGGGTGCAAAAAAAACCCATAGATGAAAATGAGAGATCCTTATTTCTGGTCTGGTTGAGTCAAAGAATGTGTAGACTGTGGGTCCTGTAAAACCCAAATAGACAGCCATGCACACCCCTACAGGCCTCTGCTACATCTAGACCTTTTGAGCAGGTTGTAGTAGACATTCTAGGAACATTTCTTGAGACAGAGAGGAGTAATTAGTACATTTTAGTTGTGGGGAACTATTTTTAAAGTGGACTGAAGCTTTTCCACTTGCCTAATAAAGAAGCAAAAACCATAATAAAGGTGTTAACTGAAGAGTGCTTGTGTCGTTTTTGAGTGCTTCGCAGTTTTCATTCAGAACAGGGTCGAAATTTCGAGTGGACTCTCTGTAAGGAGTTGTGTAGGCTCCTGCAAATTCATAAGTCCTGTGTATCACCTTACCATCCACAGATGTATGGTACAATGATTTAATCGAACCTTTCTGACTATGCTGTCTTTTTTATTGAGGAGAATCAACTGAATTGGGATTTACTCTTGCCTTATGTATTGTTAGCATATCGCAGTAGTGTTCATGCAAGCGTCTGTTACACTCTATAGGGTTTTGTTTGGTCGTGAGATGGTATTACCTGTGGACGTCATTGTGAATGTGGACCATAGCAAAACCTTTTCCACTGATGAGAATGTATCCAGGTCGCAGAATACATTTCTACAGTTGTGGAAGTAGTGAAATGCCACCAAGAAAGGGCATCTGAACAGCAGAGGCACTCATATGACCTCAGAATAAATTTTCAATGTTACCCTGAAGGAGAACTAGTGTGGTTGCAGTATAAAGATTGGTTTATGCTTGACGCATGAGCATTCAGCGCGGAAACGAGACGTACGTAACCGGCCGAGACGCCTTCGAGCAGCGTTTATACTTTTTGCGGCTTGTCCCTGCTGAGAGCCAATATTCTTGACGACTGTACGGGGCGGTGCAGGAATCACTGTTGTTTAAAAGATGGTGATACCCGTGAGCTTAAACAAAGCAGAACTTTTATGCTATTTATTAGGAAAAAAGACGAAAAAGGAGACAGTCCTCTCTTCCATTAAAACACAGTTGATCACAGTGATCTCTATCGGCCGAATCATAAAGATGTCTATTCACGAACCTCCGGCAATATGAGCTCTTGCCAGTCCGCCATGTTTTTTCCGCTGTTCTGATCAATAGTGGATCTGATGCTTTTCAGGATCAGCCGACCAGATATCCGCCTGTGGCAATGTTTGAGCGGTAAAGTTTGTCTTTATTAAGATCTGCTACGCTGCTGTCACTTCCCAAGTGGAGATAAAGTTTATTGAGATTGATTTATTGAGATCACATGTTCACCGAACAAAATTAAGAAAATATCTGTTTCCCCTGCATCTTATAGAACATATACAATACAGATTAGTTGTTTCTCTGACTGGAAACATCCAGAAGGTCGGTCATTGCATCAGAATCAGCCACTAGTAGCAAAAGAAAGCTAAACTGGATCAGCTGGAGGTGGAGATGTGGTACTGGTGGGAGCTGCTCAGGAGAGTAGCAGCTGTCATTAAGTTTTCAGGAGACAGGTCTGGTTTTCTGTGGTGACAGTGCACTACTTGGATCAGCACACTGGGAATTTTGTTGGCATTTTGGAACTTATGTCAGTTTGGTCATTTTCTTAGTGAACACATAAAGAAATGGACAGAAAGGCTGGGCAGCACATCATGGCGGAGAAGAGAGTGAAATATAGGGACGCATTGATCAAAAAATTTGTGCCAGTACCGATATTTATATTATTATTGCTGTTATGGTCAATGATTAATATTTAAAAGGTTATAAATATTACATGAATCTCTTGCAAAGATGGAAACAAATAGCGTTTTTTAATATTGGTTCAGTTTCAGACTGATAACTATGTTAAAAAGGACAAACATCATCTTATACTAATGTCAGTGCCAATATATTGGGCATTCCTTGACTGAATCCATGTTTTCAAGCACAAGAAACCCAAAGCATTAAAACAGTTTTCATTTAAAGACAACTATCATACAGAAACAGTACAATCAAAGATTAATGAATAAATTAACGGGATTAAAAAACATAGCATTTATATAAAATGGTTGTACTTAATTAATCACAATTAACGCGGTAATTTGACTCCCCTAGCCTCTTACGTGGTAGGGTTAGGATATCCTTCACGTGCATAGATCCAAAGGACGTTATTACAGTGATGTTGTTTTGTATCTCAGCATTTGTTAAAGAAAAACAAAAACCTTCTTCTTTTATCAATAGCAGAACTTTAACAATGAGTTTGGAAATATTAACTTTCATCAGCAAGCTTGATACATAGAAACACAAAGGTGAAAGTGAGCTCCAGTTTCCAGTCTCACACAAACAGCTTTGTTTTAAATAGCCCCTCCCCCTGGCTTAATTCAGCGGGGTAGAAAGAACAGGCTGTAAGCTTTGCACCGTGGGACAGAACTGAAAATAGCTATGGTGAGTCATGACTGGATACAGTAAGTGACATATGTTTCATCTAGGGTAACTGCCAGGAGTCTGCAGATAATGTGCTGACTTATAATTTCTAGTGCGACATCACTATGTCAGAAGAGTTTTTAAACAGTAAAACTGTATGAATTATTTAAATATATACAATGGGGAGAACAAGTATTTGATCCACTGCTGATTTTTGAAGTTTTCCCACTTCCAAAGCATGTATAGATCTGTAATTTTTATCAAAGATACTCTTCAACTGTGAGGGACAGGATCTTAAACAAAAATACAGAAAATCACAGTGGATGATTTTTAATAATTCATTTCCATTTTATTGCATGACAAAAGTATTTGATCACCTATCAACCAGTAAGAATTTAGGCTCCCACAGACCTGTTAGTGCTTCTTTAAGAAGCCCTCCTGTTCTTCACTCATTACCTACATTAATTCAATACAAATTCAAAAATACTTTATTGATCCCAGAGGGAAAATAAATCTTGTAGCTCATAACTAATTCATTTTTCAAGGAGTTGTTGTAGACCATGATGGCTGTGTGGAGAAATGATTTCCTGTAGCGGTCTGTGTTGCAGTGAAACTGAAGAAGCCTCTGACTGAAGATACTCTGTTGTTGTAGGATAGTCTGATGAAGAGGATGCTCAGGGTTGTCCATAATCTTTTTCATTTTATGAAGAATCATTCTTTGCATCATTCAGATTCAGAAAACTTTATTGGTCACACAGGGCAATTAGTATGCAGCGAACTTTTATACAAACTTATCACAGTCACTGTGTATCACCACAAACATACAGACAATAGAACAGGCTCCAATGAGCAATAGCCATCGCAAATGGGCATCTTTCAAAAGGTCTTATGTTACTTTATAACACACTTCCTTCAGACTTTAACAGTTTAATAACAGAGGGTACAAAAGAGTTCAAGAAACAATTGTTTTCACTATCTCCAGTTGTTGTAACTGCACCCGTTTGAACTGGTTACCTGTATAAAAGACACCTGTCCACACACTCAAACAAACTCCAACCTTTCCACAATAGCCAAGACCAGAGAGTTGTGCAAGGACATCAGGGATAAAATTGTAGAGCTGCACAAGGCTGGGATGGGCTACAGGACAACAGGCAAGCAGCTTGGTGAGAAAGCAACAACTTTTACTGAAATAAATGGAAGAAGTTCAATACGACGGTCAATCTCCCTTGGTCTGAAGCGCCATGCAGAATCTCTCCTGGTGGGGCATCAATAATCATGAGGACAGTGAGGGATGAGCTGGTCAATAACCTGAATAGAGCTGGGACCACAGTCTCAAAGAAAACCATCGGTTACACACTCCGACGTCATGGATTAAAATCCAGCAGTGCTCGCAAGGTCCCCCTGCTCAAGCCAGAGCATGTCAAGCTCCATCTGAAGTTTGCCAATGACCATCTGGATGATCCAGAGGAGGAATGGGAGAAGGTCATGTGGTCTGATGAGACAAAAGTGGTCTAAACTCCATTCGCTGTGTTTGGAGAAAGAAGAAGGATGAGAACAACCACAAGAACACCATCCCAACTGTGAAGCAACAACGACCCGAAACACACAGCAAAGGAAACTAAGGAGTGGCGCCGTAGGAAGCATCTCAAGGTCCTGGAGTGGCAACAAAAACCATTTTGGACCTCCAAGAGGGGGACTAATGATTACAGTGACAGGAAAAGGGAACGATAACAGGTGTTATGCCGAGAACAGCATGCCTTACAAAAATTGCATTACCTGCTGCAGGAATGTGCATCGTTATAAACTCACAGATAACGATGAGAAGTTGGAAAATAAAAAATAAAATACCAGCACGGCGACAGCTTTTAAATATTCTTGTAATATTACCATGTTTTTTATGCATGTGTGCCCTGAAAACGTAACATATTGCAAATGAATGTATAAAAAAAAAGTAAAATTGCGGCTTTTATCCAAACATATTTGACATTTACCGTTTTAACGTCAGTGTGTCTTAGATGTATTTTTCAGTGCTCTACAGTTTATGTGTCGCATTCTCCCCTTTTTTCTACAAATAGCATGATGGTTTAAGCATTTTACAACATCTAAACTTTTTAAAGTAGGGATTAAAGACTGAAATGGGCGCAAACAGGACACATTTTTGGCATTAAAAGAGAGGGGATGCATATTTTCACAAAATTGCAGGGAAGAACGAAAACTTGAAGAGACATCTCAAGGCATTGCTAAAAGAAATTCAGGTAAACCAAGACTAAGGTAACAATAATAACCTTGTTGGAAATATATTTGGCTAAAATAAAATTTTGGTTTTGTCTACTACAAGGTACTCATACTATATTGACTGGGTTAATAGAACTGCATCACGAAAAAGAGACTAAAATAAAATTTTCATTCGCTAAAACTAGATTAAATGTCATCAGTTTTAATCGACTAAAACTAAATTAAAATCGTCATGTATAATTCTGACTAAAATAAGACTAAAATGCTCAGACTTTTAGTTGACTGAACCTTGACTAGAATAAGAGTATGAACATGACTAAAACTAATTAAAACTAAAATGACAGCTTGACACAAAGACTAGAATAAAACTCAAATTAAAACAGGCCGCCAAAAACAACACCAGTGCAATGTCTTTAGATCCTAAAAATGCAGGTTCTGAAGGGCAGAACCACAGGAACAGATTTTTAATTATATCTGGTGATCGTGTTGTTTTTCTTTTCTTCCTGTCTTTCTGAATATGGCAGAAGTGGTTGGAATTGTAGTTTTCCTTCTTAGCAATTTCCTATTTATATTTTTTGTATATATATATATATATATATATATATATATATATATATATATTATATATATAATATATATATATATATATATATATATACTGAAGTGGCTGATCTTAAAAAATCCTACCAATGGCTAGAGAGGGCTGGCCTACAGAGGCAGTCATCCTGGCAGCACAGGACCAGGCTCTGAGCACCAGGGGCCGTATTCACAAAGACTCTTATCTTACCGCTAGGTGTTACTCCCAACTCGCGCTAAAAGGTCTTGCGTAGGAGTTGTCGTCTAAAACCTATTCAAAAATGCACTAAGAGCTACTTTTACGTAGGACAAATTCCTAAACGTAAGATAAGAGTGACGTCCCGTTGCTATGGAAAACGTAATTTCCTATGTATGAGTAAATAGACGGACAGCAGTGTGATTGGTTGTTGAATGACACGTGTGAAACCAGGAAATGGAAAACTTCAATGTCGATAAAAGCGTGATTATGAACAGCGCAAATAGCAGAAATAATGCACGATGACAAATTTGTGTCGGCCACGAGACTGAGAACTTCATACAACTTACACACAATAGCCTACCTATAGAGAGGGTAAAGTCTAAAAACGAAAAAACCTGAAATGCATCATATTATGTGACAGATTGCCGTCCTAACTGGGATAAGCTCCAGCACACACACCCCCACTCGACCCTGAATTGGTATAGATAATGGATGGATGGATGCATCATCTTAAGGGAGTGTTTGCATGTAGCCTGTAAACAATTGTGAAGATGAGCACCCCCCCCCCCCCCCCCCCACTACCGTGAAAAGCACCTCGTGAACTGAAAATGAGTGGTGACAAAAGAACAACGAAACCTAACTTAAAAGGCGATTCGGAGCTGGGATTACGAATAAGAAGAAATGGGAGGCATGGGTGGAAATTAGCAGAAACATAAATGCGTCTTGTCCAGTGGTTTCTCGAACGGAAGAAGACTGTGAGAAGAAGGATGTTGCTGCAACAGGTAGGCAATGTCCATCATATAGCCATCCCTACATATGTTGCATAAATTGGAAGATGTGCACGTTTTCTTCTTTTCAGCAGGGGGAACAACATGTAGCCGGGTATCTCACAAAACGGAGATATTTTTTCTACGGCTTAGCCTGTCACCCACACGTAACCGGAAATTTTCGGCACCAAAAAATTAATCTTTTGAAAAACTCCGCCCAAAGTGGAGATTTGCGTTTTCTCCGTTTTCAGTATCTGCGTGTGGACGGTTGAAAACGGAGTTTTAAGTATCGTAACCTCACTATCCACAACAAAAAATGTTCTAACATCACTTGTGCGAACTGTGTGTATAAAAAAAAAAAGCATTCATGCCCTCAGAGCTGTGTTGGAATCATCCATTGTTAAAGCACGTTTTGTTTGTTTGCTTTTATAAGCTCTATCACTGCTGCGTTCTGAAGATAGAGGATAGAAAGTTATTTGTAGGGAATAGGATTTGGGAGAACTACTGCCATGTACTGCACGTCTATTGTCACGTCTATGAATGTGCTGAAAAACGCTTTTATCTGGTTACGTGTGGATGGAGATTTTTTTTTTTCAACGAGCGGAGGAAAATCTTCGTTTAAAAAAAAACCCGGCTACTTGTGGACATTGTCTGTATTGTTTGGTCAATTCAGAATCATCCAGAGTGTCCAACACTGGCTGCAGCCATTTTGGGAGTCTTTGTGAATAGGTGTTAGGGAGTTAGGAGTCCTCTTGATTTCTTTTAAGGACTCCCAGACTTCCTAAACTTAAGAGTGACATGCCCCCATTTTTTAGGAGTTACGCCTAAATTCGGTAGTTAGAACCTACTTTTAGCCCTAAGATTCTTTGTGAATACGGCCCCAGATTGATAGAGGCCTAGATCTACCACACAAGACAAGAGCCAAGATGTAACCTGTGCAAGGAGTCATCAGAGACAATCCAGCAAATAACAGCAGGGTGTAAAATGCTGGCAGGGAAAGTGTAACCCAGGTGTCAAAGCCTGAATCTGCTTTTACTTTTCCTCCTTACTGTCCCTAATGATTTGCTCAACGCTGCACCAATCTGGCTGTTTCTTACTGTACCTAATATTTTGGCCGACGTCGTGACGGTGTGGTGGATGAAAGGATGTAAGAAATAATGGTCACCCGAAAATCGAGTTAGAGCTGTGTAACGGTAACATTTATTGCCTTCTCTTAGGTCTTAGATCAAGTTAATTCTTATGTGAATTGGTGTTAATGATGTAGTGGGAATCTTTATTGTAAGCATTCTTTTATTACATAGATAGTTCTTATTTGAATTAGTGCTGATGCATTTTTAATTCTGACTGTGTTACTAATGTCTAGATAAAATGTTATACTGATTCTAAGGTACAAACAAGAACCAATTGTATCTAAACATCTCATCTTGACTTATGACAAATCATGTTATCTTGTGTTACACTCATGAAAGATCATGTGAATGTCTTTCTCAGCATTATACAAAGTGTCCCTTATTGTTATCTATATTCTGACTAGTGAAGTGAGACATCCATTATTCCCTCATGACTGGTCTTGTGATTATCCTCTGAGGCATGGTTGTAAGGAGGCTGGTCTTGGCAAAAGTTTGAATGAACCAATCATGTTTTTTGTCCCATATGTAACGTTAGGGGGGAGGTTCTCTAACTTTTTGTTAAAATATACAACTTAATGTTTCTGTTATATACGTTGTCATTCCTCCTAGGTAGGGTGACCCAGAGTGTGGATAATACCACTCTGTAAGCTAAATATCTAATCTGTTTTAAGAAATTTTGTAAACTAGTATCTAATCTTTTTTAAGGAACTCTGTGAATCAGTATTTGATTTCTTGTATTAAAACCTAAAGAAAATTAAATTACTCTCGTCTCCTCTCTGATAAAAATGAACACACATGGAATTTATAGAGTTAAGGTTTAAATTGTATATAAATTAAAACCCTTCAGAAGCGCGAGGGAGAAACGGGGACAGGATTTGCTGCAGGAGCCAACTACCGCCTTTAAACCGTGTCGAATGCCGATCGGAGAAGTATTAAAAACCGGATGGAATGGGACAGGTTCTCTTTGTTGGATGGCAAGCTAACCCTCTGAACCACCTCTAAACCTTGTACTACCAGTTCAAGGAGCTACAAACTAATGCCAGAATCGTTGACCTGAGTATCTACTACCTGATGCCAGGCTGGTAGGACGGTTCTGCAACCACACCCTGACTCTGTTCCTTTGCGACTTCAGTATCCAGCGGTCCACTGATTCCCTCATTCACTCCATCACAATCTGCCCCTCCCTTCACGAACACTCAAACTTACTTCCTTGGACTCAATTTGTTGATCCTTGGGCCCGCTCTGTGCTTCTGATTTTGATGAACAGTTTTGAAACTATGAATACATGAACTTGTATTTATGGATGTCCATTATTTAGTTATTTCATTTGTATTGTATTTTTTGTAAAATATAATTTTTTTTGTTGTCTTTAAAAGAGAATATTTATTTAAAACATTTTGGTACCAACACTAAATTCAACTCTCTGTTTCTGCCTCACTTTAATCCTTGAGTGGAACCTGACTTCTGGTACTTGTCCAATAGAAATCCTCTTTGGGTTGGTAGATTATTTAGTAAATACTTTAAATACTACTAATGTACTTGCTACATAAGCTGTGGTGAGCTGGACTGGACAGCAGTTAATTTTTGTCCGTTCACCCCATCTTCCTGTGGACCTAGCTTTTGGGTTACCATTACGAGAGAACCAAACCAAGTCACATTTTGAATATGTAGAAAACCTGCGTTCCAGATTGGAATGGAGTTATCGACTTGCTTCTAAAAATGCTATGAAGTCGGCAGAACAGAATAAGAGTCGATTCAATCAGCGTGTGAAACCATCGTCCCTGCAAGTTGGAGAAAGAGTTATGGTCCGGAATGTGAGGCTGCGTGGTAAACACAAACTGGAGGAGAAATGGGAGCGTGACATCTACAAAGTTGTCAAGCGTGCTGGTGAACTTCCAGTTTACACCGTCAAGCCGGAGAAGGATGAAAATGGACCTATCCATATTGTGATCTCCTTCTGCCGTTTGGATTTATCCCAGCTGATGTTGACTCTGAACCTTCTAAAAATTCATCAGTTCGTAGACCAGTAACCCGCAGTCAACCACTCGTTGATGCAGAGCTGGATGGAAACCTGGAAGATGACAGTGTTGAGTGGGATCTATCTTATGTTCCAGCCCCCCCATCTGTCAAGTTTACTTTGGAAAGGTTTCATCCATCTGAAATCCCCAGCCATATCACAGATTCTGGGTGACCTTGTCTCCTTCCTCAGCTGAAACTACGTGTGCACTTCCAGCTATCAGTTCTGATAATCCTGCTCTGTCTTCTCCATCAACCAGTTACCTATCTGAATTAGAGAAGTCCTCTGCTGTGCCTGAAGCTCTTTCAACTCCTGTGGACGTATCTGAACCAGAAAGTCGGATACCTACTGTTGTGCACCCACCGGAGACGCTCCGTGGCCAGGCAGAGACATCCCTTGACCTGATAGCATCCCCTGAAGTGCCTGTTAATGATCCTCCCATTCGTCATTCTACTTGGAATAAACGACTACCAAACCGTCTTCAATATTCCATTAAGGGAAATCCGCTTATTTCCGTCGTTCAGACTTTATTTCATAGTCTAGCCGATGCCTACGGTAACGTCTTTTATACCCCTGCAACAAACGATGTCTTTAATCCTTCCGTTCATGTTGTTTAGCATGCTCCGGAGGTGCATGGTCTTAAGGGGGGAGGGTGTAACCCAGGTGTCAAATCCTGAATCTCCTTTTACGTTTCCTCCTTTCTGTCCCTAATAATTTGCTCAGTGCTGCACCAATCTGGCTGTTTCATACTGTACCCAATATTTTGGCCGACATCGTGACGGCATGACGTCATAAGTCACTAAGCTCAATCTGGGCCAATGATCGCTTTTGAAGCAGTCACTCAAACGCCACCAGGAAGCGCGAGGGAGAAGCGGGGACAGGAGTTGCTGCAGAAGCCAACTACCGCCTTTAAACCGTGTCGTACGGCAATCGGAGAAGTATTAAAAACCGGATGGAATTGGCCAGGTCCTCTTTGTTGGATGGCGAGCTAACACTCTGAACCACTACTAAACTTTGGACTACCAGTTCAAGGAGCTACAAACTATATTTCTTTGCGATTTCAGTATCCAGCGGTCCACTGATTCCCCCATTCACTACATGACAATCTGCCTCTCCCTTCACGAACACTCAAACTTACTTCCTAGGACTCAGTTTTTTGGTCCTTGGACCCGCTGGAAATGTTTGGACGCATATACGAGCTCTGTGCTTCAGATTTTGATGAACAGTTTTGAAACTATGAATACATGAACTTGTATTTATGGATGTCCATTGTTTAGTTATTTCATTTGTATTGTTTTTTGTAAAATATTATTTTTTTGTTGTCTGTAAAAGAGAATATTTATTCAAAACATTTTGGTAGCAACACTAAATTCAACTTTCTGTTTCTGCCTCACTTTACTTCACTTTACTCCATGAGTCGAACCTGACTTCTGGTACTTGTCCAATAGAATACCCTCTTTGGGTTGGTAGCTTATTTAGTAAATACTTTAAATACTACTAACACACTTGCTTCATAAACTGTGGAAAGCTAGCCAGGAGTCTACTAGTCCACTAATACCGCATTAGGGATCTTAATGCCATATTTCTGTAGAACATCCATACTTTTTTTTTTTCATGTATGATTGTCTGTAATGGTACCAATATACTCTGTTCTGTCTCAATAAAACTCCTGGCTAACCGCCACAGTTTATGGAAGTTTCAAGGAATTGAAAATCTTATGCTGCGTTCAGACCGTATCCATTGGATACGTCGAGCAACGTATCCAACGGATGAAGTCATACAATGCTTTGATCTGAGGAAAAAAGAACGCGTGGGCGGGGCTTCTTCTGTTGCTGTACGTTCTTAACTATGGCGGACAGTATTGAGAGAGTGACTTGGCTTTATTTGCTAAAAAAAGCTAGACAATGTCGACTTCGGCTACATTAGCGCCGTTTGTGGGTTCACCCCATTATTCAGATGCGTTCTGAGTTTGGGGAGTTTAACCATTTGCTCCAGGAGCTAACGGCACAGGCAATATCTACATTGAGAAAAGATTTGATAACTTACCCAACACCCTGATCTCTTCAGCAATCTTCATCCAAGCAAGTTCCTTTACATTCTTGTCTCTATACAAAGACGAGAACGGATCATTAAGTTCTCTGCGATTGCAGACAGCCACAATCAGCTTGTCTTCCATTGTTGAAAATGTTTTTTCTTATACCGCTTCATTCAAGATACGTGTATAGTGACATCACTACAGTGAGACGCTCTGATTGGTTGCCGCACTGCGTTAACTGCGTTGGATTCATCAAAAGTTCAGCTTGCTGGACTTCTGCGTTGCTTGCATTGCTACATCGCCGTATGATACACAAGTGAAGTTAACGGAGCCAACGTACACCCAGTGGGGCAGCTCTGATGTGTTTCCCTCACTCTGAAGAAACATGTCAATACAAACAATGGATGGAGGCTGGCCGAGGTCCCCAAGTGAGGTTTTGATCAGGGTGCACATGTCTCCAATAACGCTATTTGAAGGGATACATATTCTTTATTTTTGTATGGTTCAAGAGCAACTTCATGGGAAACATGCCAATGTCTGATTTTCTATTTTGTGTGAATTATTGTCTCATAATTACTGCCTAACTCACCCATAGCGCTAGCATCTTGAGTGTTATGGGGAGCATAAAGGCGTCTCTCCACTAGTACCTTTTGTCAAGCCGGTACTTGAGTAACGCGACTCGACACGGCTCGACTCGTTAAGTGTTGCTTCACAGTTGTAACTAACCAGAGCGTCTAAAGTAAGCGGGTCTGTCATATGGTGGGCAGTGCCAGAGTAAGTAGCCGGAAGTAAACAAAGGCTCAGAGAGAAAGAAGAACAATGGCGACCTCACTAGCGATGGTGAGCTTTTTGCTCAGTTCGTGGATTTCTGTAGTCCCACGTCGAAGAGAAAGCCTCTCTTATCGAAGAATACAGACCCCGGAAAAGCTGCACACTGCGAGGAAAAACACAGTGGAGTAGTACAAAGGAGTGTGAGAAGCTCTGCAGGAGAATGACGCTACAGACAGGACCCCGGCAGCTTGTGTGGGTAAGCCGATGCTAGTAATACCCCGGTGTGGTGGGCTATAAATACGCTCTGGGTTTTTATTTATTCACTAAAGCCTAGCTTAAAAACCTATGTTAACAAGTTGGCTTTATTAATAAGTATTCTGTGTGCGTGTTTCTGATGACTGCTCTGTGAAGTTGTCACAGCCGACCGTGGGTTTGGTCGTTTAACTGGGCCTTGCAGTGATGAGACGATCTTCACCGAAGCTCAGTTGCTGCAGAACTTCAGGATGTGGGAACAAATTCATCTACATGTGCAGCAAACTACGTCCAGCGCTGGAGCGACGCAGCTTTTTGCCTCTGTGTCCCCTTAAAGAAAGGAGTTGCCACATACATGCTACGAATTCTATGAATTAAAAACCACAACTGTATGTTTTGTAATAAAGCTGTGTGCTTTGAAAATGTTTTCAGTTTTTTTAAATCAGCACCACTACAATGTGTTTTATAGATATCCCATCTTTGAGTAGACTTAGGCTTTTACTTACTAGTTTACTTATTTAGCAGCGCAATACTTTTACTTTTAACAGGCAGAGCAAATGTTGCTATCAGATTTTTAAAATTTTGCTGAACCCTGATGCCACACATAATATTGTAAAATGATTCCACCAACCAGTGTGTAATGAAACTGCAAATGATAATACAAGCATATAGCTTGAACATTTTTATTGGACAGTGTTGAATTAAATAATTATCATAAGTAATTCAATGCATGTTCAAGCAGAGACAAAATGGAGCCAATTTCCAGTTTAACATTTATTTTGAACAGATTAACAAATTGCAGTTTTACAGAGGAATTTTGCCCCCGTCAGTTCCTCTGTGGTCCAGATTTAAAAAAATCTGAACATTGAATGATTTTCATGTCAAAACTTTTATAGACAACCGGGCCTGCCAGGGTTGTAGGCGTTCCTTCTCCTCGAAATCTTACTCCAATCCGATCATTTCCAAACAATGTCTGAGCAATGATTTGCTGTCAGAGAATCCTGGAGTCAGAAAATGAGTCGTCTCTGTTCTGGGTCAAAGGTTCATTATAAAAATTTATGGTTAAATGGCTATCTGCTTCTCTAAAAACTTTTCTCCCAGTTTCTTATCTAAACATCCTTGCTTTTACTACCTGCCATAAACTTTAGAAATAAGTTTTACGACTTAAAAGCTTAGCCCCATAAACCATACTGATAAACCCATCATGCAAGCTAATTAAAACAGACTTTTACTTTCTGAACACCAACCAAGGACTATACAAACATATTCAATACGAGACCGTTGCACAAAGTAGCCCCAAAAAATATGAGTCACGACAACAGGTATAGAAAAAGTTCAGAAACAAAACTCGAGCTGTACATGTCTGTGGGTCATGGTTTAGTCTGCAGCATCCCAGGAAGGTTTGATTGAAGGCAGATTGAAGGCATTGTGTCATCTCCACCCTCTGTAAGCCGGTTTCCTGCTTCTGCTCCATCAGAGGAAGGTGTTGATCCCGCTGCAACAGATCGCAGATATTTTTCTAAAGTAGTATGCTTACAGTTAGGGCTGGGCAATATAGAAAAAAGCTTATCGATAAAAAAAACAGTCATATTGTAATTCACATATTCACATAATGTAAAGACTATATTTTAAGTGCCCAGTCATTTTGTTATTCTGTGGCCAGGTGTCTTTTATACAGATAACGAGTTCAAACAGGTGCCATTAATACACGTAACGAGTAGAGGACAGAACAGCTTCTTAAAGAACAAGTTACAGGTCTGTGAGAGCCAGAGATCTTCCTTGTTTGAAGTGACCAAATACTTATTTTCCACCATAATTTACAAATAAATTCTTTTAAAATCCTACAATGTGAATTCCTGGATTTTTTTTTCACATTCTGTCTCTCACAGTTGAAGTGTACCTATGATGAAAATTACTGAACTCTGTCATCATTTTAAGTGGGAGAACTTGCACAATCGGTGGCTGACTAAATACTTTTTTGCCCCACTGTATATATATTTTTTATCATGTTACTAATTTAAATTAAAGGCTTATTTTTATTCTTTTTAATCTTTTAAACATTTATGACACTTTATAATATTGATGGATGAAACCCTTAAAGTAGTTTGTCAATAAAGTTTAGTCAAATTTTCTTCAGCTGTAGGCTAAAGCTAAAGCTAACTAGCTACTCACCAGTGTTGATGGGCTCCAACACTGCAGCTCAGTCACTGAGAGCTGAAGCCAGCAGGTCTATCCAACCTTTTTATGTTTTTTTAAGCGTTTTTTCGCTTCTGAGTACCGGGAGCAGAACCGAGGGGAGATTTTAAAAGCCACAGATGTTAGCAACGCGACACGACCTGGGTATGTTTCCTGTGTCTCTGTAAGAGATTCGTAGCGAGCTGGAGAGGGAAGTCCTGCTTAAAACAGCTGACCGTAGTTTTATATTTCGTTCATTATTGCTACGTTTAGTGTTTTAGTGCATCGAGGATCGGTTCAAAACGGGACGTAACCTTTACCGGAGCCACTGAAACATTTATCCGGGACAACGTCCTCTGCTGCTTCTTTGTTGTTACGTCTGAGCGCGCCGAAGCTACGGTTAAATTCTGTTTCACTCAAATCATTTCATCCTTTTTGTGGTTTGAAAGGAGAGAGTGTGGCTGACAGAGCTGCGTGGGCCATTGTTAATGATTCGTTTGGAATAAGTAATGATTGTTGTATTAAGCTGCCTGATAGGGTATAATGAAAAAACGAGGGTGAACTTTTTTTTTTTCTATCGAACTTTTTTATCAACCCCCTTTTTTTCTATCGCACCACACATCTATCGTCGATATATATTGCTATCGAATTATCGCCCAGCCCTACTTACAGTGCATTTAAAACATACCCTAAGAATTAAAATTAAGGAATAAAAACAAATATGTCTCACTGTGCTGCAGAAAACTTAAGTAGGTAATTCATATTTACAAAACCAAAAAACGGCATAAGAACTAATTTGGATAAATTATAATAAAAAGAACTGTCATACTGAAGATAATATGCAGCTGAATAGGTTAATATTGTGAATAAAATATACAAGCGGCATGAAATTTGCCTCTTACAGAGAGTACGAGACAGTGAGTTCAGGGCTTCGGTGTTCTCCGTTTCTCTGTTCGGCCTGCAGGTGAGAGCCATCGGCTATGAACCACGATCAGCTCCCGGTCCTCCTCGGAGCGGCTCAGGCAGACTTCTGCTGGTCGAGAGTAAAAGGTACTGAGGAGGAGTCGATCCGAGTCGAGTCGAATAGTACCGGTGGAGAGATGCCTTAAGTCTTCTCCCCTTCTGGTCGGCCCGTTGGTCCCCAGGCCCAAAAAATACTGAATGGAAGTCAATGGAGAAATAAAAGTTATTTTCTGGTCATCTTTGTCTTACAACCTGAATCACATATGCTGTACCTCAATTTAAATGATAACTAATATTGTGCATTTTGACTGTGTTTGTCAAAAGATTAGGGATTTATTTGATTGTAAAAATTCGTAATTAAAATGGCTATAAATCAGAAGTCGCGTATACGATGTCACATAGCTAACGCAAGCTAGTACTAGCTATCGCACGTACCTTGTAGAGCTTCCCCCACATGCTGGCTCTCAGTCCACCAGCTGCTACTTTCCACATGGTCAGATTTATAGAGGTTTTCTCCGTGTTTGATGCTCCTTTCTTAGTCCTGGATGCTACGACCCAGTGTCTCTTTCTTCTTCTTCAGTTGTAGTCCGCTAAATGTTTTAACATAAAACCTAAAGTAACTTTTGCCACTGGTCAAAAATTTGCGTTTTTTTCTTCATCAAAATTTGTATTTAAAATCCGTGGACATCATATGTTCGATCCATGGTGCATTTCAAACAGGATCAAAACATAACTTTTATCGCTCTATTGACTCTCATTCATTTTTTTTGGCAGTAGGGGACTCGTGGACCGATGTAGAAAGGGCGTGACTTATGCTCCCCATAGCTAGGAGAAGTGTAGTTTGAGTTATTACTGGAGATAATAAGGGCAGGGAACTGTTATGAAACTTTTAAATCTGACTGTGATAGTTTTTATGTATTTAAGGTGTAACTTAGGGTGGGTGAGTTAGGGAATGTATGGGGTAACTGTATTCCCTCTGTTTCTGGCCAGAATACATTTATGTAATAAATACTCTAAAATGCTTTCAAGGATTCTGTCTCAACTTATTTTTAGAACCCTGAATTAACTTTTCCGATAACCCTGACATTAAGAAATTTCAGATGTGTTGGATTGGAATCATATGGAGACCTTCTGATAGACTTAAGGGGGGAGAAATTTATCTTCCTGCTATCCATAAGAATTCTTATTGTGACTGTATGACGACCTTCAACTGGTCCGCAATCAAGAGGAATGCAAACAAATTATACTACACCTCCTATCCCTTGTGAAAAAAAAAACAGGGCTGGTGTACCTTCCAAGGACTCAGTAACATCAGCGAGAGCCTGTGGAGAGCTCATGGTCTCAGACTGACGCATACCACACACACATACACACACACACACACATGCTACAGACGGACACACTCTTGTATATCAGCACCCTCACTGACCTTCTGCTCTCCATTAACTTCAGCAAGCAATTGGTCAAGACCCGGCATCAGGGCAGTTTAGCTGGGGGGGGGCCGTAACTTATTATGGGCGGGCTCTGTTAGGGAAAAATAATAATGTTGTATTATTATTTTCTTAGGGTATATTTCTTTATCACATAGTTTAAATGTACTTTTTAAATGTCATTTGGTTTCAACCATATGTTCCTTTGTATACACCCTGATCTTTTAAGATGCTAATGAAATTTGACCAAATACCACTGCTACACCACAATAAAGAATGCATATCGCTCTGTCCCCCGTGCTGCTTTGGGACTTTCTGACCACTGCCTGGTCCACCTCATCCCATCTTACAAGCAGAAGCTGAAATCTGCTAAGCCTGTAGTAAGAACTGTGAAGAGATGGACAGATGAGTCAAAGATGCAGTTACAGGCCTGCTTTGACTGCACTGATTGGAGCGTCTTTGAAGCAGCAGCCTCAGACCTGGACGAACTGACTGACACTGTGACATCTTACATCAGCTTTTGTGAGGACATGTGTGTGCAGACCAAAACCTTCTGCACGTTCAACAACAACAAACCATGGTTCACTGCAGAACTGAGACGGCTACGCCAGGACAAGGAGGAGGCCTACAGGAGTGGGGATCGGGACCTGTACAAGCAGGCCAGGAACAAGCTGACAAAGGAGATCAAGGCAGCAAAAAGGAACTACAGTGCAAAACTGAAGGAGCGTTTTTCTGCCAACGACTCTTCTGCAGTTTGGAAGGGCCTGCAGACCATTACCAACTACAGGAGACCATCCCCCCACCCTGTGGGGAGCCCCCGCCTGGCTGAGGACCTCAATGACTTTTTCTCCAGGTTTGAAACAACTTTCACACCTTCCACCTCCCCCACCATCTCCATCACAAAAGGCCTAGCATCACCCCAAACCATCCCCATACCTGACCCCCTGCCTGCGCTGACGATCTGTGAACAGGATGTGCGCCAACTATTTCAGAGACAGAGGATTAAGAAGGCATCAGGTCCTGATGGAGTGTCTCCGTCCTGTCTGAAAGTCTGTGCTGACCAGCTGGCTCCCATCTTCACTCAGATCTTCAATAACTCCCTGGAGCTGTGTGAGGTCCCCTCATGCCTCAAACGCTCCACCATCATCCCGGTTCCCAAGAAGTCCCCTGTCACAGGATTAAATGACTACAGACCAGTTGCCCTGTCATCTGTGGTCATGAAATCCTTTGAGCGACTGGTGCTGTCCCACCTGAAGGAAATCACGGATCCCCTGCTAGACCCCCTGTAGTTCGCCTATAGAGCAAACAGGTCAGTGGATGACGCAGTCAACATGGCTCTCCACTACATCCTGCAACACCTAGACTCTGCAGGTACCTACGCTCGGGTCCTGTTTGTGGACTTCAGCTCTGCATTTAACACCATCGTCCCAGAGCTCCTCCACCAAAAACTGTCCCAGCTCACCGTGCCTCCCTCCACCTGTCAGTGGATTACCAGTTTCCTGACTGACAGGAGGCAGCAGGTGAAACTGGGTAACTTCATATCCAGCACCCGGTCCCTCAGCATCGGCGCCCCCCAGGGATGTGTTCTCTCCCCACTGCTTTTCTCCCTTTACACCACTGATTGCACGTCAAGAGACCCTTCTGTGAAACTCCTGAAGTTTGCAGATGACACCACTGTCATTGGACTCATCCGTGACGGCGACGAATCTGCATACAGAAGGGAGGTGGAACAGCTGGTCCTCTGGTGCAGTCAGAACCACCTGGAGCTAAACCCACTCAAAACTGTGGAGATGACAGTCGACTTCAGGAAGAGACCCCCTTCAACATCTCCTCTCATAATCACCAACAGGCCAGTCCCCACAGTAGAGTCTTTCAGGTTCCTAGGATCCACCATCACACGGGACCTGAAGTGGACCTCCCACATTGACTCTATAAGGAAGAAGGCCCAGCAAAGGCTGTACTTTCTGCGTCAGCTCAGAAAGTTCAACCTGCCTCAGGAACTGCTGACCATATTCTACACAGCAATAGTCCAGTCTGTCCTGACCTCATCCATCTCTGTCTGGTTCGGATCTGCCACCAGGCAAGACAGGGACAGACTGCAGAGAACAGTCAGGTCCTCAGAGAGGATCATATGTTCTGATCTTCCCTCCATTGAGGACCTATTCCGGGCCAGGGTCAGGAAGCGGGCCAGAAAAATTACCACTGACCCCTCACACCCTGGCCACAATCTGTTTAGGCTCCTCCCCTCAGGCCGGCGTTACAGTGTGAGTCCATTCACATGAACAATAAACTAAAACTCTGCACTGCTGTATATACTTACTGTACAATAACCCTGGTTTGGTGTATATATTATGCTTTATTTTTATTTTTATTTCCGTTTTAATTTCACTTATTTAAGTTCTGTACTGGAGAGAAAAGTTGCCGGAGTCAAATTCCTTGTATGTGTCATACTTGGCCATTAAAGCTGATTCTGATTCTGATAAAGACAGGCTGCAGTGGGAGGGCCCTTTGAGACCAGGTGACAGAGCTGTGTGATCAGGACACAGGGCTGGCAGGCTGTCTGAGAAGCTGAGAGGAGAACAGACAACGGTCAACCAGAGTATCTTCCTGGTCTCCCTCTGCAGAACTTTACTTATTTTATCTCCCACCACAGAGTTCATTTAACTTCAATTTCTCTCCGACCCCTGTGTGTGATTCTTTCTAGGTTAAACCACTATTTTTACCATAACAGGCTCAATTGTTTTTTTTGCGTTTTTACCTATTGTTGGCAGTGTGTTACATATTCTCGGGTCAAAACAGCCCTTTTTGATACTCTTTCTATGTATATATTCATATTATACATCATTCAAAAAGGGACTGACTGAGAAAGGTTCTGGAATTTTCCTGAACGATCACTATGTTCTAGATTGGTGGTCAGGACGTTTGTTTTTGTTCTCCAAAAGGAACCACGATTGTGTCTGTTACAACCCTGCTATGTATCGGCTTGTGTATATGAGTGAGACATCTTCCTTTATAGAAGATTTTTGTTGCTCAGCAGGAGCTTTGGTTAAGTCACACTGATACACGCCCTGTCCACACGTAGCCGGGTATCTCACAAAACGGAGATATTTTTCTACGGTTAATAAACGGAGATTTTCGGCACCAAAAACAAATCTTTTTAAAAACTCCTGGCAAAGTGAAGATTTGCGTTTTCTCAGTTTTCAGTATCTGCATGTGGACGGACAAAAATTGAGTTTTAAGAGCCGTAACGTCACTATCCGCGACACAAAATGCTCAAACACCACATGTGCGACCTGCGTTTACTCTCAAACACAGCATTTATGCCCTAAGAATTGTGTTGGTATCATCCATTGTTAAAGCACGTTTTGTTTGCTTTCTTTTACAAGCTGTATGACTGCTACGTACTACGTACTGCCCCCTACAGGTTTGCCACGTCTATGAATGTGACGAAAAACACATTTATCCGGTTATGTGTGGATGGAGATTTTTTTTTCAAGGAGCAGAGGAAAATCTTTTCTTTTTTTTTACACCCGGCTACCAGTGGACATGGCCTCAGAGGGAAATGAGCAGACGTCGCCAAACAACCGGCTTTGTAAAAATAAAGAGTTGTTCGCAAACCACTTAAAGTGGATCTGGCATGAAATTAGCATTTTGTGAGGTTTTTGATCGTATCGTTGACCATATCGTAGTCTTCAGAATGCGACACACCGCAGGCAGACAGATATTTGACACCACATTCTCTCGCTTTTCTTAAATCCAGCAAGTTGTCTCGTCTGATTTAAGCTAATAGTCTGTTCAGAATGAGTGCCACCCCCGCACACAAAAATACACATACACACAAGTTTGTATTGCTAACCATATTAGGACCGTCCATTGACTTAAACTGATTTTAGTAACTGCATTTCACACACCGCACTGATGAGCAGGGAGAGCTCTCAGCAGCTACGCAGGACCGGGAGATTTAACCAGCAGCGGATTCAGCTGCTGATATTATAATTTGTGGTATAAAGCGTCGGTTTTGTTTGAGGATAGTTTAAAAAAAAACATCTCTGGGTGGATGTAGTCACAGATATTAGCCGTTTGCCGAGATTGGTGTTAAATTTACGACATAAGTCCTCTAGGAGCGTATATCAAACACCACGGGCAGTATTTATATTCAACACGAGCGTGTATTTCCCCCCACGGGCATATACCAAACTCCACGCACAGTATTTTTATTCTCTACGAGCATGTATTACACTCTACATCTTTCTACATCTATCTTTGATGTATTCCCAGAGGCGTAACAAGGGCACCAGGGGGCCCCAAGCAGCATTGTCACAAGGGGGCACTCTGTTGGCCGTTTTGTCATTAAGTTCTTCAGTTTTCAAAGCTTATCCAGGCTGACTGGATGACAATGTATTATCATAAAACAAACAGAAAATACTATTTTAAGTAACTTTTATTAATTATAATTGTAATAAAGTACTATATTATGTAAACTTTTTTTAAAGGGAACAGCAGCGTTTTAAACTTGTGCAAGTACTTCAAACAAGTTTTAAAGTAATATGAAATGTAAAGAAATATACATTCTTAGCAAGATAAACAATGGGTGCTTCTGCTTCAAGGTTCATATATATCACAATGACCAATATAAACTTTACATATCAAATAGTAAAAACAAGTAATACATTTACTTTGGACAGCTGCAGGCCTACTGGAGGTAGCAGCGCTGCTGGAGGCTGTCGTACTGGAGGTTAATGCAGACTGAGCTAAATACAGATAGAAACAGAACAACATAATGTCAAAAGACATCTTAGTTAAAACATTTTATCACTAAATTATTTAGAACTCATCATTTATGCTTTTGTGTAGTTTGGACAACATTTAGACTATTGACTATTTTTTTTCATGACTGAAAAGGAAGGAGCTCTCTCACTTGCAATTAGTGCAACATTCTGTAGCGAGAATTGTGACTTGTACAAATAGGACTCACATGGCCCCTATTCTTAAACAACTTCATTGGCTACAAGTGTCCTATAGTTTCATTTAAAATTGTATTTGTAGCTTTCAGAGCCCTGCATGGTCAGGCTCCTTCTTAAATCAGTTATCTGATCCACCCTTACACCCCTGTAGGGGCACTCAGGTCTTTGGATCAGAATCTGAGGAAAGTTCCTCGCACTCATATCAATTCTAGAAGTGACTATTCCTTACAGGCTGTTACTTCGACGTTTTTGGAATAATCTTCCTTCCTCTTTGAGCTCAATTAATTCTGTTTGCACCTTCGAGAGGGAACTCAAGACTATATATAACTATATGTTATTTGTTCAGGCTTTTAGTTAGCTACTTTTAGCCGTACATGATTTCATTTTGTCTTGGCCTTTTATACTGTATATTATTTCTGATTTATATTGTTTTTATTCATATGTTTCTGTGTTTTGAAGCACTTTGTGTTTTTTGTCTGAAAAGTTATATACAAATAAAGATTACTTACATTCAGGTGATTTACTTGTGAGTTATGTCTTCAGGATTTGAAGGTGCTGCAACAGGAAACCTTCTTAGTGATTCTGAGTAAAAAGGGGAAAAAATAATATTTAGTTGTACAGTAGATTATGGAACACTTCATTCTTTTCTAAAATGTTTTACAGTACCATGGCACTGTTAAAACAATCCAACTCTCCCAATTTAAGCTCTCATGGGACGTATGACGGGCGGACTGCCCGGAGATCCTCTCTTGAGGAACTGAAGACGGGGAGTAGGTTTGGGAACCTGGAGACGGGGAGCAGGTTTAGGAACCTGGAGACGACGCCAAAAAGGACAACTCCTCCTCTGCTGTCTGGATGAGGAGATCCGCTGTGTCTTCCAGGTTCAACGCGTCATGAGACGTCAGCAGAGAGAAGAAGCGGGGAAAAGTCTTCACCATGAAGTCCTCAGCTGCGGTCTGACGAGCTGAGGCTTCCGAGCCACAGATGTCATCCAGGCTGGCCCAGAGGTCTTGCAGGAGATCAGGGTCCGACGCTTCCGCTGGGTCAATTTTTTCGGGCTGGATCATTCTATCACGCTGTGTGCTGCATGGAGGACGAAGGACTCAGGCGCAGAAGCAGAGTTCGAGGTGAGGCGATCATTTATTAATGATGCAGCAACATAAGGTGAGACGATACACACAACAGGTACGACATGTACGACAATAATCCAGAGAGGACTGAAGTGCTCGCTGGATCTTAAACAAGGCGAGACAAGGAGGGACAGGTGAAAACAATAGGAAGTGAACACAGGTGCAAACAATAGGAGGTGAGGAGGTTCACACAGGACAACACAGGTGGAAATGATGATGAGGGAGTGACAGGAGCTGAGTGTAATCATGACAATCTAAAGATAAACCCATTTCAAGGTCCTTCTGTGACATCAGTCCTTTAATCCTAGATCACTGGACCTGTTCTTCAGGTGATAGAAAGCTCACCTTGTTATTGCCTTTATGTGACCCTGGTTCAGGTCTGATTCCATTATTACACCTAGATTGCGGGCCTGATGAGTAGTTTTTAGTTGTATTAGCTGAAACTGTGTGCTGACTCTGGATCGTTCCTCCTTGGGTCCAAAAATAATTACTTCTGTTTTGTTTCTGTTTAGCTGGAGAAAGTTACGGGACATCCAGTCGATTTGTTCCATGCATTCATTTACAGTAAGGTCTGGATAGAGTCAAAGTCATTGGTGACAATGTACTGTATAGCTGTGAGTCGTGTGCATTGTTATTGTAATGACTCCAAGCCCTATTGTCGTTAAAGAGGAAAACCTTGGGTTCGGTCTATTTGTATGACGCGCCACTTACTGTCACAGAAGCTCAGACTTCGATCAAATGCTTTTTGTTGCATTTAATTAATTGTCTTTGGTTCACGTACATAGAAGATGGTAACAGTGTACTCTTATTGCATGTAATCCAGATGAAAAGGGTGTTACTTAACAAACGAACGGTCAACAAAACCTACGGCGACCCCGGCCTCCCTCTCTCTGCTGAATCACAAACAAAGAGACGAACGCCTTATGAAAACTCCACCTGTGCACACCTGACCTCATACTCAGCGCGTCACCACCCAGTCATGAGTGACAGCCCACTTATTTTGCTTATGGCTCCCACAGTTATGGTAACTTAACTGATTGGCTGCTATAATCTTGGTTAGTGGGAGCATATAAATATTGAACAGGAGGGGTCCCAGGCATTTTGTTTTCATCCATTTGTGAAGAGACCTGATTCTAGAAAATCGTTCATTCTTACCTTCTGGAATTGAGCCAGATATCCAGGTGTTTGAGATACTGAGCTGGTTTAGGGCCAAGAGCAGTTGTGATACAGCAGCTCTTCAGACTTCACTCTGGCATAAACTAATGTCATAAGAGCCAGCATGTATGATCAGTGTGTGTATACAAGGGTGAAGAGCAATTTGTCTTACAGTGTTCATTGGGAAACAGTGAATTTTAGTGTTGTAGGTACAGAAGTTTTCAATCCCATTTATGGAGTCATCATGAATAATCAGAACCTTAGCTCGGGGGGTGGGGGGTGTTTATTTCAAAATGTGTAGGCTCTTGTTACTTGTTTCTTTTTGCTTTTTTTCCATCCATAGCGGTGTTCCTCGATTATTCCTGCTGGCCTTGAATGGTGGCAGGGGCTGTGTCCTGCAGGGAGTCTAGGGCTGTAAATCTGTTCTTTAGGGGAATTCCAGGGGGAGAGAATGATGCCAGGAGCTTCCTCCTCTGCCTTTTCCTTCTCCTGGGAACAGGCGTGGAGGTATTTCCAGAGTTTAGTTTCAGAGGCGGCCATTTCTGCTCGAAATTCGAGTTTGGTGTTCTGTCTGATTGAGGTGGGACCGAAGAATGGGGCTGTCGGATTTCTGTTTTTGTTCTTTTTTCTGTATTGTCACCTCATTGTTATATCCAGCATTGATTTCATAGTTAATTTCCAGCTGTTCCTCCAAGGCGTTCTGTCTTTGGTGTAGCTTATCAAAGTCTCAGCTGAGCAGTGTGCCATGTTGTTAATCCCCAGTTTTTCACAGTCTTTCAGAGGTGTCCAGAAAAGGTGATCCGGTTTAGTAGGTAGCTGTGCACAAGACTTCAGCTAAGTAAAACGCCATGTTGTTTATCCACAGTCTTACAGAGGTCCTTTAGAGGCAATCCACAAGGAAAGTCCCATCTAATAGTGTACTTCCAGAGGCTTGGCACATAAATTAAGAGAAAACTGAAAAAACAGAATCTAAACCTAAATCTTAAAGTGGAGAATATGGTGAAAATAAGGCAAAAATCAGACAGATCAGGAGAGCTCAGAGAGAGCTGCTACTCCTTCAGCAGATTTAAAAACCTTAAAATCTTACATTTTGCAATCTTTTGACCCCTTGAGTTATAGTTTTAGGATCACAAACACATGCTGCTACACTACAAACTGCAGTTTGGCTGGTTAGGATGGAGAGCTGATGTGTTGCGGGCTGAATTATAAACAGGGTGCTTTTCTGGGAATGCGTTTTTCATTACAGAATAAAAAGGGGGGGGGGGATCAGTTAACTCTTGGAATTAATCGATCCGCGTTGGTTCATGAATGTCGACAGCCCTAACTTTTAGCAGTTTTTTGCACAAAGATAGCTATGTTTACCTTTTTTTGGTGATATAGGTAATCACTCCTGGCTGATGGCATACCCAGAATCCATAGTGATTGACATGTCCAGGAAAATAAGATCTGAAATAAGGCACTGTTCTGGTTACTACCGTTTATGTCAGAGATGTCGGTTAACTACGACTTTTAAATTCTGAAGAATTTTAATGGATCAAAATTAATCTCAAACCACAAAACTTGGCAGTGTTTTATGCTTTTGTATCAGCACTACCAAAACTAGGAGAAAAAACACACAAAAAATGTAGAGGGATGGAGAAGGGTTACTTACAATAAAATAAAACATTTTCCCAAATCCTTTTATTTAATTAGTTTGCAGTTGAAAAGAAAACTACTGAGATCTGATTGATAAATATGTGAAATATGTGGAAGCAACTACAAAAAATGTAGAAGCATACACTACTTTGTGAATTCCAAATCTCTGCATATTAACAGTAGAAGAATTTTCTCTCTAATACTTGTCTTCATTTTAGGTGAAGAAAATAATAAATAGCTATTAAATATATCAAAATACCGCTTTGTGAAGCATTTACTCTGAAACATGATTTTAAAACCTTTCCTCATATTATAGTGTAGCAGAAATTAGTCATTATGATGCAGTCAATTTAAATTCCCTAAACAGGATTAACAGGGCTTTGAGTTCAACAGATTATTATACTATTTATACATCATTTACAGTTTTTCTCACTCGCTTCGGTGAATTTCTCACATTACTATTAACATTTGAACAACGATTATTGCATATGGCTCAGTGGTAGAGTAGAGTTGGCTTGCAAGTGGAGGGTTGTAGGTTCGATTCAAGCTTCCTCCAGTCACATGTCGATGTGGCACTTAACCCACAAAAACATCATCCTACCAAGGCTGAATGTGAATGTGGCTTCAATGTAAAGCGCTTTGAGTGGTCAGTATGACTAGAAAAGCACTGTGTAAGTTCAGTCCATTTACAATTTCTCAGAACAAGTAGTACATACTGCAAAACCTAGTGGATAACCTGTAAAAATGCATCACTTGCTCAAAATGAATAGTTGATTCCTCAAAAGCAAGTATACATGTCAATGCAACTGTCTTTCTCATCAAAATAATAAGGCCTGACACCATTGTTTATGAACTAGACAGTCAAATGGCTTTGTCATGTTTTCATTATGACGGTTTACTATCTCTGTCAAATCTTGGTGACACTACCTGAAAATGTTCAAGACAGCACTATACACCTACATTAAAGTTACACATTACTGTATTTATTGAGGTAACTGAGTACAATACACATTTTTAAGTTTCATATATTTACTGCACATGCAGAAAATGTTCTAAAATACAGTCACTTTTTTTGGAACAAACATAAGATATACCATAATGGTAGAACAGTGCACTGTAAACTGAACGTAAATTATTCCTGGACATTGTAAAGTTGTTTCATGCGTATTTCAATCCTCCTAAACACTCGGTCAATTGTTGCAATTGAAACCGATTCAATATTGCCGAAAATATTGTCATTGTCTATAACAGCGCTTTGAATCTCTGTAAACCTTATTGCATTGTTTGCAATCACCATTGCACAAATGGCTTCCTCTTTTTGTAGAGTAAAAACAGGTCCCCTTTAATTTCTTTGAGGTTGTCTTGCAGTCCTATGACTTGCAGCGTAAAATTATAATAACGTACAGTGAATATGAATATTAACAGTGGTTCTCCGTAAATTTGGTAGTACTCGACGACCAGCCTCACCCATAGTGAGGCCGTGGTTCACAACATGGTACAAAAGTGTAGCCTAATTTCTTCTTAGCCTATGTACTTCACCTCTTCTTCCTCTCCCCCGGTTTTTTCCCCTTCCTATACAGAGTCTCACCCCTCCTCCAGGACGCTGACTTTCCATTTTTGTGTTACAGAATTGTAGAAATGGTACACACTACGCCCTACTTGGTTTATAAAGGCTTGCCAAGTGAGGGTTAATGGGATTCAGCCCTGAGTGGCTGTGGAAACATGGCTGGTCATTGGTTAGAACTACAGTAATGCTTCACACACCTCCTTATGATTGAAAGCTGAAGTTCACCTGAGACCAATTGTTCAATTAAGGAGACATTCTCAGACAAAAAACGATAAGGGAATGTATGAAATTAGCTTGACTGATTTTGACAACTACTTCAACAATTTTGAATGTAATGACTCAATGAAATGAAATAAGGACTATGAGTTTTATAGGGAATGACTATTCAGTATTCATAAGTATGTTTTATTTTGACTTACATGACATAAGCAATGATAATGTTATAAAACAGCAGAGAATTGTATGAAAGTAACTGCTACATGTCCAAAAGCATTTGCAACTGGTTCAAATGAATGAGAAACTGCTACGATGATGTGGACAAATTACTCAGTGTTGTGGAGTGTCTTGCCCACAGCCAAAATCAAATAGAATAAAAGTTAACCTGACAAAAGCAAACCATGAAAATCTCATTAAAATAAATACGACTCGGACCAAACAAGGAAATAGGGCAATTAGATGTGGTTTACTAAACATAAGATCCCTCTCCTCAAAGACTTTTTTAGTAAATGACTTGATACGTGATAATAAAATTGATCTGCAGTATTTTGCCTATCAGAAACCTGGCTGCAGAATGAGGACTTTGTAATTATAAATGAGTCAACTCATTCCAATAATCAAAATGTTCACATTCCTAGAAGTACTGGGTGAGGAGGAGGAGGAGTTGCAACCATCTTTCATTCAGATTTGCAAATTCCCCCTAGACCAATTATTAACTACAGCTCTTTTGAATAACTAATCCTTAGTTTTCCTAATAAAAGCTTAATCTAAACCCTCAATTTGTATATTAGACCCAATACCTATCAATCAAATTATTTAAGGAAGTGTTCCCTCTGGTTGCTGGCCCTATTCTAGACATGAGGAATCTATCATTAATAAATGGATATGTGCCTCAGGAATTTAAGGTTGCTGTAATTAAACCTTTACTTAAGAAACCCTCCCTGGATCAAGATGACTTAGCTAACTACAGACCTAAATCTAACTGTCCGTTCTTTTCCAAAATTCTTGAGAAAATAGTTGCTAATCAAGTATGTGAGCATTTAAACATCAACAACCTGTTTAAAGAATTTCAGTCAGGTTTTAGAGCTCATCATAGCACTGAAGCAGCACTGGTGAAAGTTACTAATTATATTCTAATGGCCTCAGATAATGGATTTGTGACTGTTCTGGTCTTGTTGGATCTCATTGCTGCTTTTGACACAGTCGATCATAATATTCTCTTAGAAAGGCTTGAACATGTTGTAGTGATCAAGGGAACAGCACTAGGCTGGTTTAAATCATATCTGTCTGACAGATTTCAGTTTGTTCATGTCAATGATAAATCTTCTTCACACTCAAGGGTTACCTGTGAAGTACCACAGGGTTCTATGCTTGGACTGATTCTCTTTACTATATATACACTACCGTTCAAAAGTCTGGGGTCACCCAAACAATTTTGTGTTTTCCATGAAAAGTCACACTTATTCACCACCATACGTTGTGAAATGAATAAAAAATAGAGTCAAGACATTGACAAGGTTAGAAATAATGATTTTTATTTGAAATAAGATTGTTTTTACATCAAACTTTGCTTTCATCAAAGAATCCTCCATTTGCAGCAATTACAGCATTGCAGACCTTTGGCATTCTAGCTGTTAATTTGTTGAGGTAATCTGGAGAAATTGCACCCCACGCTTCTAGAAGCAGCTCCCACAATTTGGATTGGTTGGATGGGCACTTCTTGCGTACCATACGGTCAAGCTGCTCCCACAACAGCTCAACGGGGTTCAAATCTGGTGACTGCGCTGGCCACTCCATTACCGATAGAATACCAGCTGCCTGCTTCTTCTCTAAATAGTTCTTGCACAATTTCGAGGTGTGTTTTGGGTCATTGTCCTGTTGTAGGATGAAATTGGCTCCAATCAAGCGCTGTCCACTGGGTATGGCATGGCGTTGCAAAATGGAGTGATAGCCTTCCTTATTCAGAATCCCTTTTACCCTGTACAAATCTCCCACCTTACCAGCACCAAAGCAACCCCAGACCATCACATTACCTCCACCATGCTTAACAGATGGCGTCAGGCATTCTTCCAGCATCTTTTCAGTTGTTCTGCGTCTCACAAACGTTCTTCTTTGTGATCCAAACACCTCAAACTTGGATTCATCCGTCCACAGCACTTTTTTCCAGTCTTCCTCTGTCCAATGTCTGTGTTCTTTTGCCCATCTTAATCTTTTTCTTTTATTGGCCAGTCTCAGATATGGCTTTTTCTTTGCCACTCTGCCCTGAAGCCCAGAATCCCGCAGCTGCCTCTTCACTGTAGATGTTGACACTGGTGTTTTGCGGGTACTATTTAATGAAGATGCCAGTTGGGGACCTGTGAGGCGTCTGTTTCTCAAACTAGAGACTCTAATGTACTTATCTTCTTGCTCAGTTGTGCAACGCGGCCTCCCACTTCTTTTTCTACTCTGGTTAGAGCCTGTTTGTGCTGTCCTCTGAAGGGAGTAGTACACACCGTTGTAGGAAATCTTCAATTTCTTAGCAATTTCTCGCATGGAATAGCCTTCATTTCTAAGAACAAGAATAGACTGTCGAGTTTCAGATGAAAGTTCTCTTTTTCTGGCCATTTTGAGCGTTTAATTGACCCCACAAATGTGATGCTCCAGAAACTCAATCTGCTCAAAGGAAGGTCAGTTTTGTAGCTTCTGTACCGAGCTAAACTGTTTTCAGATGTGTGAACATGATTGCACAAGGGTTTTCTAATCATCAATTAGCCTTCTGAGCCAATGAGCAAACACATTGTACCATTAGAACACTGGAGTGATAGTTGCTGGAAATGGGCCTCTATACACCTATGTAGATATTGCACCAAAAACCAGACATTTGCAGCTAGAATAGTCATTTACCACATTAGCAATGTATAGCGTGTGTTTCTTTAAAGTTAAGACTAGTTTAAAGTTATCTTCATTGAAAAGTACAGTGCTTTTCCTTCAAAAATAAGGACATTTCAATGTGACCCCAAACTTTTGAACGGTAGTGTACATGCTTCCAATTGGTAAAATAATTAGACAACATGGTATGGATTTCCAGTTATGCTGATGATAGACAATTAAATGTATCCATAAAACCTGATAAAACCAATCAGTTAGGTAGATTACAAGGATGTCTGGAAGACATAAAAACTTGGATGACTCTGAATTTTCTGCTCCTAAATTCAGACAAGACAGAGGTTGTTGTCTTTGGACCAGAACCTTTAAAAAGGTAACTGCTAGGTCAATCACTTCATCTGGATGGCATTCATTTGGCCTGTGGTAATAATGTAAAGAACCTCTGTGTCATTTTTGACCAAGACGTGACCTTTAAATCCCATATGAAACACGTTTCTAAGATTTCTTTCTTTTACCTCCGGAATATTGCTAAAATTAGAAACATCCTGTCCAGGAGTGATGCAGAGAAACTAGTCCATGCATTTGTTACTTCAAGGCTGGACTACTGTAATTCCTTATTATTCCTTTTTTTTTAAAGGGCAGTCAGGTAAGCAATGTATGCGTTCGTGTCTATAGGTGTATGTATGTGTATGTGTAATTGTATTTGTATTAAATTATGTATGTAAAAAACGGTAGGCATAATAAGCTATAGCTTCTGCCTTTACCTTTTTTGGTCTAAACTAGTTTTCTTAATGTACATAGCCAAAATTTGTGTTAGAGAAAAAATAATAATGTTGTATTATTATTTTCTTAGGATGTCTTTCCTTTATCACATAGTTCAAAATTTACTTTTTAAATGTCATTTGGTTTTAACCATATGTTCCTTTGTATACACCCTGTTCTTTTAAGATGACCAAATAAAGAGAGACTGCAGTGGGAGGGCCTTTTGAGACCAGGAGACAGAGCTGTATGATCCGGAGACAGAGCTGGGAGACTGTCTGAGAAGCTGAGAGGAGAACAGACACACGGTCAACCAGAGTATCTTCCTGGTCTCCCCTCTGCAGAACTTTATTCTATCTCCCTCTGCAGAGCTAATTTAACTTCAATTTCTCTCAGACCCCTGTGTGTGATTCTTTCTAGGTTAAACCACTATTTTTACCCTAACAATTTGGTGCCGAGAACCGATGTATGGAGCTCTTCCGCCGGTGGTTTTCATCGAAGGACTTGCTTTCACTGGCCAGCTGCATCAACTTCAACGAGGACCTCCTGCACGTGGTCCCGTACGATCGATTCGGTCTGAATTACTCGTACGGGGGGAGGGAGATTGTGAGTACGTCTTTTTGTGCACCTTTACATTTAAAACAAAAAATCTTCTAAGATGGTCAGGGTATATTCTGCTGTTTTGGGCCTAAAGGAAGGACGCTTTAGCCTCTCTGATAGAATATCAGGTGTTGAGCCTTAAGTGATTAATGCGTTAATTACTACAGCGAGGGTGTAACTGACCAGGTTTGCGAGCCTGTTCCACCTCGAAAAGTAAAGGTTGTAACGGATTATATTTGCGAGCATATATCCACCTCGCTGGAAAAGGTTGTAACGGATTATGTTTGCGATCATATATCCACCTCACTGGAAAAGGTTGTAACGGATTAGATTTGGGAATCAATCCACCTAAGCCAGTGCATGGGAGTAAAAACACAAAACAGCAGAATCAAAAAGATATATCGCACACCAGCCGGGTTAATGAAGCTAGGCACAGAACATAATCTTTATGTATGCCAGTCCAACCTGAAGCCTAACGGTGTTAACTTACGGGCACTACAAGAGACGTTCCATGCGGATTTATAGGTCACATAACACATCTTTAGATTAGGAAAGCCATAAAACGGCTCAATCCAGTTGCACAAAAGAGACACTCAGAGTAAAAAACCTATACGATCCAGTTTTAGCATAAACTGATTACAATTAAAAATCTCAAATAAATGACCAAAAAAATAATGTAAATAATTAAAGAATCAATGACTAACTTTAACTCATCGACAGACTAATTTAATAGTTCTTGCTTTTTCATTCCTCCTAGAACTATTATAAATTTTTATTTTTTATTTTTATTATAAAAGAGCACAGAGACTCTAACGATGGGGCTTTTGTTATGAAAAAGCTCGGTGACGAACTCACACTGTGTCCTCCTCCTTATGCAACCCAGACAGAACCCCCTGCGGTTGTTGGAGATTCTTATGCGGCCTCAACAGCACCCCCAGGACACCTACATCCTCCTGTCCCAAGAGACCAATTTGCAATTGAAGAAAAAGCACATGTTACCTCAATAAAACAAAGTCTTAGAATTACAAAGAAGGATAAGTCTGGTGAGAGTGAACCAGAGGACTCAATAGACGTTGATCCTATGGTCGAACTACCATCTGCCGATGGCACTCCAAGATATGTTTTTAGACCATGGTCACTTAAAGATGTTAAAGAGGTTATAGAACAAATCACTAGCCATAAGGAGGATCCAGAAAAATGGACAGATGATATGGTTACGATATGTGGCCAAATCCTACCAGTTAAACGGTAATGAATTAGGACAAGCTATGGCTGCATCATAGGGAAAAGACTGGCACCGTGTAGCAGGAAATTACACAGGAAGAGATGAGGCTGAAGTTGTGTTGCAATTTCACAATGATTTCCAGGGAACATTAAAGGAACAATTCGATGCAGTAGCAAATCAAGTTTGTGCACAGTTTAAAAAGAAACCAGATTATTGGCATATGGCCTCTATAAAACAGAAGCCTGGGGAAACCGTAGACGATTTTAAATTCAGATAACAAAAGGAGCACGATATCCATAATTGCCTTACTAAAGAGACTGGTGATGATAGCCCATATATGCGAAATTTATGTAATGGCTTGCTACATAGTTTCCACTCCGCTATCACTAATTGGATCAAAAATCACCTTCTGACCTGGGAAACATACAACCTTACCACCCTTATGGCCAATGCACGTTTTGCAGAAGGTGTCATGGAAAGAAAGGGGAGGAAGCCAAAACCCACAGACTCAGACACACAGGTATTTCACACCCAGGTAGAAGACCATGAGGGGGAAGTTTATTATCAAAGTGACAACTACAACAGAGGGAGGGGGTTTAGATCATGAAGGAATACACATACCCAGGGTTCATGGAGACATCAAGGTGGTCACCCTTCCCCCACGTGTTGGATCTGCGGGGAAGTAGGCCACATTTCACAAGAATGTAGCAGAGGCAGAGGCCAAGGAAGGGCCAGAGGGCGAGGTCACATCCATATACAGGGTCCAACTGCCCCAGACCACTCGCAATTCACACAGCAATGAGTAGATACTTTTGCCACCTCTAATGAGGTGGTGGATTGCTGTGGCGCCTGGGAATTGCTTCATTTACTGAAAGAGAAGCCTTACATAAGACTTAAAATTAATGAACAAATGGTAGAACTCCTTTGTGACACCGGAGCTTTCAGAACGGTGATCTCCTCTGGCGTTAATCTGCCAGAATCTAGCAGAAGCATTTTAGTAAAATCAGCAGATGGTGCTACTACGCGCTCATTTTGATCCCAACCAGTGTTAATAACAGATCCACAAACTGGGTTTGGTTCTAAAAACTCAATAGTCATTTCTCCACAATGTCCACTCAATTTGTTGAGCAGAGACTTAATGTCAGCCCTAAAAATCTCAATTATCCAAGAGGGAGACAGCATGAGAGCTGTGAGAACAGGAAATGATGACATTTACCTAAATACAACTCATAGACCACAGGGACTCTGTGTGTACTACTCTTTATGAGTTGAACCTAAAGAAAACCTTAAAGACACAACAACAATGATGGACACAGCTTTGAAGGTAGTTCCTGACCCTGACAAACAAATCATGCCTACATCACAGTTACACAGTTACCTGAACCTGATCCCAAGTTCCAAGATTATTTTATGCAACTCTCACCTGCTGTAGTGTTCACCTCACACATCATTACTGATGGAAAATATGATTCAGCTGCCTCAGTAGTACTGACAACCAGTCTTAAAACGTTTTTTGTTTTGCCTACAGATCCACATATATCTCTGAAAAAAAGCAGTAAATCACGTTGGAAAGATTTGGAATATATGGTGCGAAAAGCAAATAACGCCACAGATTTTAAAGCTTTGCAAGAACATAAAGAAGATTGTTGGCAATACAGTGAATCCACAGGTTTATATAGGCTGCCCCTTATCATGTCTTTTTTTACCATTCCAGTGCGCCCAGATTCACAATTTTAGTTTGCTTTCACTTATAAACATCTAAAATAGCCATGGCCTGAGTTTTGAAACTTGTAAAACTTTATATGAGGATCACACCAACAATCCAAGGTTTAACACCCTTTTAAATAATTTATGGCAGACCTTACAGGTTACCTCTAGTCGCGCCTGATTTGAAAAAAGCAGACGAGGAAACTTACATTAGCTGATTACATGAGGAAAATTATCCTAGCCAAAAAAGTGCAAAGCGCACACAATCTGCATATCTCTCCTTTTTTTTTGCAGGACCCTGAAAAGCCAATCAAACCTGGAGACTGGGTGTTCATCAGGGTGAATAAAAGGAAGACAGAGTGTTGGTAGCCAGGTCTCCTAGTAGCTAGGAGACAGGTTAATGTTAGTAGCTATGCTGCTTTAGGCTAGGCTGTTGGAGGACATTATTAGGGTCTGTTCCTACTTTCTCTCCTACTTCTCCCCAACTGCATGATGTGCTGTCAATTCAAGCACTAACCTGTTTTCTATTATAGTAGGTGCTCCGGATTAGCCCTGCTTGACGACCCTGACTAAGATGGCATTGCAGTGACGGAAAATTCTCCACGTCCTGCAACAAACTTGTGCATCAGTTCTATTGCTCTTTCTGTGTCTCTGTTATGTATTCTCCAAGCCACAGACGGTCGCGGCAGATAACCGCTTGTGCTGAGCCTGGTTCTGCCGGAGGTTTCTTCCTGTTAAAAGGGAGTTTTTCCTTCCCACTGTCGCTGCATGCTTGCTCAGTATGAGGGATTGCTGAGAATTCCACGACGCAATCTTCTGTGGTTCTGTAATTTCTACACTAAACATTGTATTGTAATAACTCTTTTTGTAAAGTGCCTTGAGATGACATCTGTTGTGAAATGGCGCTATATAAATAAACTGAATTGAATTGAATTGATCTCAAACCCAGCAGAAAAGCATCCCTGTCTCCTAGCGGTCAAACCTCCGTTTGGGAGGGGTAGTCCTCTTAATTGCCTGTATTCAACATGCAGTTTCGCTCCTCTCCCTACTGCTTTTTCCTCACACCTGATGATGCCCAGACATCAAAGGAGGTTTGGTGGACTTTGGAAAACATCACAGACATCCTTGCCGAGAAGTCCAACCTGCTGACCAATGATCCTGAAAAACTGGCGATGAGGACCATGCTGTTGCAACATCGAGTAGCTCTGGACACTATTTGCTTCTGAAGGAAAGCAGTAATGGACAGTGGGATCTCATGGGCTGGCTGAGAACTGGCAGGTGGTATCAGGTTCTTTTAAAAATAGCTATGCCATTCATTGTAATTTTGATACTTTTCTGCTTTTGTGTTAGTTGTGTTCTCCCATGTATAAAACAAATGATGAATAAGATGATAACTAACACAATGGTCCAATACTCTCTTCTTAATCAGAGGCTTGAAGATGATTTATGATTCTTATATTTTTACATTATTGGAGTTGTTACCTATTTTACAACTTTTTGTTGTTCGTGATCACTTCTAAAAACCACATTTCAGGGGGGAAATGTTAGGGAAAAATAATAATGTTGTATTATTATTTTCTTAGGATGTCTTTCCTTTATCACATAGTTCAAAATGTACTTTTTAAATGTCATTTGGTTTCAACCATATGTACCTTTGTATACACCATGTTCTTTTAAGATGCTAATGAAGTTTGATCAAATAAAGAGAGACTGCAGTGGGAGGGCCTTTTGAGACCAGGAGACAGAGCTGTGTTATCAGGAGACAGAGCTGGGAGACTGTCTGAGAAGCTGAGAGGAGAACAGACACACGGTCAACCAGAGTATCTTCCTGAACTTTATTCTATCTCCATCTGCAGAGGTCATTTAACTTCAATTTCTCTCCGACCCCTCTGTGTGATTCTTTCTAGGTTAAGCCACTATTTTTACCCTAACAATTTGTCTTTCGGGCTTGTTTTTGTTGTTTTGTTGTTATTCTTCTTATTCTTTTTTTTTCTTTTGTTGTGTGTGTACGATTGGTGGCTACTTTGTAAAGCCTTCACATGGACCGACCGAAATAAAACTAAACTAATAAAAAAAGTCCATAAAATGCAATCAAAAGCCTTCGGTTTATCCAAAATGCTGCAGCAAGAGTACTGATGAATATTAAAAAGAAAGATCACATTTCTTCTGTTTTGGCTTCTCTCCATTGGCACCCTGTTAAATACAGAATAGAGTTAAGGATCCTCCTCCTTACATATAAAGCCCTTAATAATCAGCTCCATCGTATATCAGAGATCTGATTGTTAAAAATCTTCCTAACAGAGCACTTTGTTCTAAGAATGCAGGTCTACTGGTAGTTTATAGGATTTCTAAAAGTAGAATGGGAGGCAGATGTTTTAGTTATCAGGCTCCTCTCCTGTGGAACCAGCTCCCAGTTTTAGTCCATGAGGCAGATACTCTGTGTTTTTAAGACTTGGCTTATAACCTTCCTTTTTGATAAAGCTTATAGTTAGAGTAGCTTAGGTTATCTTGAGCAATTTTTTAGTTATGCTGCTATAGGTTTACACTGTTGGAGGACAGACTGACCACTTTTCTTCTCTCTTCTACTTTTCTCTTCTACTACTCTCCAGATATATTTTTTCTGCTGTTATTGTTATTCCCCATAGAAGCTCTACATGGTCTGGTACCCTGCTCAGCTACAACGCCCCCTGCTGGATGGGGAACATCGGTCCAGATGATGCTCAAAGCAACCGAGCATCCTCCATGCTGTCTCTTCTCTGTCTTCTCAGACCCCCAGACGGTTGTGGCAGATGACCGCTTGTACTGATCCAGGTTCTGCCGGAGGTGTTTTCCTGTTAAAGGGGAGTTTTTCCTCTCCACTGTTGCTAAATGCTTTCTCAGTATGAGGGGTTCCTGAGGAATTGCTGTGGTTGGTGTCTGCATGATCCGGGCACATCCGCATGTTGACGACTCATCGCAATCTGCTGGGATTCCTTACATAGGAAACTTTTAACTGATTGGAATGTTTGTGTCATTGTATTGAAACGACTTTTGTTGTAAAGTTCTGGACAGACAGACAGACAGACAGACAGACAGACAGACAGACAGATACTTTATTAATCCCTGAATGGGGAAATTCGAGTGTCCAACAGCATACAGTGTCAATACCAGTACATCAGTACCAATAAATTACAGTTAAAAGCTACAATCAATATTAATATAGGTGCACATTATGAGGGTCCATTGTATTGCCTTATGGCAGCCAGAATAAACTACCTCCAGAACCTCTTGGTCCTGCAATGCATGGAGAGGAGATGGTCACTGTGACTGCTTTTCTGAGCGGCCACAGCATCATGCGGTGGGTGACTACTGTTGTTGAGGATGGTATTCATCATTCTCCTCATTCTTTTCTCCACCAGTACACAAACAGTTACTGTACATTTTAAATCATTAAACCATCCATTACAAAATGACACCTTTACTGATTTGAACTTTTTGGATGGTAAAGGTGTGAATGACTGAAACAAAAACATACCAGATTCCTTGCGTTTTTCTTCTTCATCTAATCTGCTGTACTTTCTTGCATTTTCTGAATTCAGAGGTTTTAGAGCCAAAAAGCCATCTTGCAAACAACCAATTAAATGAGACAAGATTATGTGAAACTGGATGCCTGCCCTAAGGGAACCATACAGTCTATAAAACCTAATAAGGAAGAAATGGTTAATTTTGTCCCATAGGCACCTGAAAATAATTGCCACACTCTAACTAGAACCTCCAACCTCTACATAATCTTAGAAATTATGACGCTTATACTATTATAGGAGAGAAAAAAATTACATCACTGATCAATAATCTATATATGCAGAGAGATATGATTATAAGCTCGAAACATGTACAGAGACAGGTTTAGATTGTTTTAATAATTGAGAAAGCAACTGCACAGCTCTGATCTAAGATGATATCTGTCTTAAAATGGAGTCTTGTAAGATATTTTTATCTTATATTCCTTTATTACTACTGCTGTTAGATTGTTAAATTTATATTTGTGAGGCCTCTTCATATTTGTCTCTTGTGTGTATGATGTCATGAACTGTTTGTAAACTGCTGACTGTGAAATAAATGGTTCCACAGGGACAATAAAGTGAACTGAACTGAATCTCTCGTTAAGTAAAGGTTTATTAGTAGCAACAAAGATATAGTCATTACATTCAAGTCTGTTACGTAGACAAGCCAAGACACTACTACTGATTGTTTGTCAGAATGATCATATTGCTTGGTATACATTTAAAAATCTGATATGACACAGGCAGCACAAATACGGAAACATGAAAGGCAGAATGTATCCATGAGGCTATTAAGACTTTGATTTGGGTTTCTTTATTTTCAACTCACCCACAGAACAAAAATTACACAAGATCCAGGTGAACTTTTGGACCATATTTCAATTTGAAATGAAAGGATGAGTTTAAAGGCTCAGAAAGTAAATGATGTCTGTGGGTGTGGAGAGCACTGTCATAAATACAGATACACCAAGAATAAAACAACACACACAAAGAGGAGAAATACAAGTGTTCATCATGAGAAAATACTCACTAAACAAAAATGGTAGAATTTTTTAAGACTTGGGTCTTAATTAAACCCTTTGGACCACAACAACATTTATCAAAGGACAAGTCAGCAGAATCTCATTTAATCAAAGGACATGTTAATGCTTAAAACGTATCTATTCCCGTGCAGTTTTATTGTAAACTTCCTTTTCATGTGTAAGTTAGAGATTTTACACAATAGGCCATAAAATGACATTTACAAAAAAACAAACCCCTAACAAAGCTATAATTAAAAGGCAATAATAAATCTTGAATGAATCCTGAATAACAAAATGTATTTTCCATTTAAATTTGTAAACATGAATGAAAAGTAAAAGTAAACATGAAGTTAAAAACATATGTTTTATCAAAAACTGAAAAAATGCTTTTTTAAAGTTTAGACAAGACAAATGGTCAATGGCCTGTACTTGTATAGTGCTTCATCTAGTCCTGAGGACCTTAAGCTGTCATGGTTTTTTGGAGAAAGACCCAAATGGAGCAAGCAGTGCTGATAGGGGTGTTTTAATAAATGGATAAACAATGAAACTAACAAAGTAATGCTGGAGGACATGAAGATAAACACGTGGATGGCAGAATAAGGGGGGAATGTAGACGAGTGAGAAAGCAGTGAACAACTAAGAAAAAAACAAAGAGAGCAGAGGAGGAATGAGGAGTGGTGCTAAAAACCAAACAGCCAATTAGTGATAGGTGAGAAAGAGAGAGACCAGGGGGAGATTGGAGATGTCTTACAGCTGGATAGGGAAGCAGAATGAAGAAACACAAGTAAAACAAAGGTATAAGCGTAAAATAGAGGAGAAGACAAGACAGAAAGTAATTATGAATACATAAGGAAAGACAAATACAGAAGGGTAACTAAACGTGTATTCAGGCCTGAAAAGTCCTTAAGTCCGGTTGTTTGGTCCGGACCTAAGGCAAACTATTTCAGACTGTTCATTTTTGCAAGTGGACTATATTTTTTTAAACACATCCACATGTGTGACGATCTCTGCTGCTATTGGACAGCGATGACATGGGTGTAGCTAAGGGCAAAGACCCGGAAAAGGAGGTAAACAGCTGTGAAATCATATGGCTGTCAGAGCTGCAGGAATGGATGTGAGGGCAAAGATATGTTTCCATTCCAGGCGCGGAGGAGAGCCGGAGCAAGATGACCAGGCGTTGACAAGGCTGGGAGGTGAGCGAGCACCGGGCCGAGCTATGGAGCTGAGACCCAAGAAGAACTGCAGCAGAGCTGCCGGAGGAGTTAGCCCCGGGGCTAACAGGCAGCTGCAAGAGCTGTGGCAGAACGGAGCTGGAGAGAGACGGCGCAGGCGGACTTGATCAGAGTTTTCAAGATGAGTGGTGACGCGGTTTATTGAACTGATGTGTGGTTACGATCAGAGGCAAGGTTGGGACAATAACTGAGCGATGATTGGTAAGTGCAGGAGTTGTCAGACTGAAGCTAATGTCCTGTCTTGTTTATCTACTGCTCAGCTGTTTATTCTGACATAACTGTCCTGTCTGTGTCATGATCTCCCAACAATTGCGTGCCAGAGCAGCTCATTCAATGCAAGTTTCGCAATGGTCTGTTTGAATATTTGGAACAGTGAATGTGTGCAGTAAAAAGGAGACGATGCGTTCTGTGCGTTCTGATCCCCGATATGCTGGCAGAATGATTAAAGAGAAGACAGAAGATCAGGAATTAACAACATTCACTGCAGCATACGGGATATTGATTTTTGGCGCTGTGAGTCAAAGGCATGAGTTAAAGAATAGGAATAATTTGCATGTATTGTGGAGTTTGTTCGAATCGATGCTGTTTGTATTCAGACCTGAAGTGAAGCGAACCTCTGTCCGTGTGGAACCGGACCGAGACCACTTAAAAAAGTTGGTCTCGGTCCGTTTCTCTGATCCGCAGCAGGATTCGTTTGTGTGCATTCACACCTGCATAAAAGGTCTGGACCACTGTTCCAAACGAACTCTGGTTTGTTTAAAGTGGAATAAACAGTGCAGGTCTGAATACACCTTTAGAATGAACTAACACAGGAAAATGATGAGATAAGAAAATGACTAATAACAAGATAAAAAAACACCACAACAATGAAACAAAAGTATAACCAAGTAAGTCTCATAACAAAAGCAATTCACAAACATTCATTCATTATTTCATTCACACTGGGACTATAAAGTTTAGAAATGAATAATGACCCTTTAAGTCGTTAACAGATGTCATAGACGTCTAACTTTAACTCGTCTGAGTTTTCTGCAAAAAATAAGCAAGCAACCTGCATCTTGTCAAATCAAAATTTCAGCATCAGCGCTTCACATTAGCTGTTATTTAATGGAAGCTACACTGGTGTATTACTTTATTAGTCCGACCCCCCACCTCACACACACACAATTTGAATGATTGTGAATGAAAATCATTGAAAAGTTTTTAATGGAATACAGCTGTTGCAACAACAACAAAGCGGCTTGCTTGTTTATGTAAAAAAAGGTTCCATTATAGGCTATATTAGTCAAAAGGAAAAAAAACACACTTTTACCATTTAAACTTAGAATGATAATTTTTCAGTGCAAAACTTACTTTTAAGTAAAAAAGTTTTTAAGAAAAGCTATACTTGTACAAATTAACTGGTGCTTTTTCTTACAGAAAAAAACAAAACCATTCATCCGTGGGCAAAAACTGGAAACTGAAACAATTAAACATTTAAACCAGTCATTAATATCTTTACTAGACTTAATCACTAGCAAAGGACTAAAAATCTCTAACATCTCTGTAGTGGATGTTGCATTATCTGACCATTTCTGCATCTTCTTTGAAAGCGTGATCCTAGCTAAACTATCTAATCAAATTGAGACCATTTTTTTTAAAACGCTCCCTCGTTGACAGCTCAGAGGAAATAACTCTGTTAACAAGCTGGTAGATAACTTTTCCTCTAAAGTCTCAGACATCATTGATACCATTGCTCTAACTAAAGTTAAAGTAGGCTCAGGTAGAAACAAGTCTCCAAGGACCAACAATCCTCTGGTACGTAGTGAAAAAAGAGAGTGCCATCAGGCCGAAAGAAAATGGAGGAAACCTCAACTTCAGGTTCACTATGAGATCTACAAAAACAAGCTGAACAAATATAACTTAACTTATAAAACTGCAAGGGAAACATTCTTCTCTGAAATCATTAACAGAAACATTAATAAGGCTCGGACTTTGTTCGCAACAGTTGGAAGACTAACCAATCCCCCAGTGAAAGCAGCTCCTGAACTACACTCCACTATTCAATTCAATTTTTTTATTTGATTTATATAGCGCCAATTCACAACAAATGTCATCTCAAGGCACTTTACAACAAAATTAATTTCATTACAATTAGACAAACATTCCAATCAGTTAAAAGTTTTCCATGTAAGGAATCCCAGCAGATTGTGCTGAGTCATCAGACTCCAACCAAAGCTATTCCTCAGCAATCCTTCATACTGAGCAAGCATGTAGCGACAGTGGAGAGGAAAAAAATTAACAGGAAGAAACCTCCAGCAGAACCAGAACCAGAACCTGGCTCAGTACAAGCGGTCATCTGCCACGACTGTCTGGGGGTCTGAGAAGAGAGAGAAGAGGAGCATGGAGGATGCTCGGGGACTTTGAGCATCATCTGGACCAATGTTCCCCATCCAGCAGGGGGCGTTGTAGTTGAGCAGGGTACCAGACCATGTGGAGCTAATGATAATGATGCAGATAAAATGTCAAAGCCCCAAACCAATCAAACAAACAAAATCAATCCCATCTTAATGAAATTATTAAACAACTGAACTCCTCCTCTTGCTGCCTCGATATCTTACCCACAGCTTTTTTAATGAAAGTTCTCCCTGTCATTAAATCCGATCTGATGCAAAAAAAGGTTAACACATCCCTCCAGTCAGGTGTCTTCCCTCAGGCCCTCAAAACAGCAGTTATCAAACCCCTATTAAAGAAAAAACATCTAGACAATACCTTGATGAAAAATTACATGCCATTCTCTAATCTCCCATTCATCAGTGAGATTATTGAAAAAGCTGTATTTCAACAGTTAACTATATTACTGACAATGAATGACTCCTTAGATCATTTTCAATCTGGTTTCCGTGCCCATCATAGCACTGAGACTGCTGAAGTCAAAGTTTTCAATGACATTCGCATAAATACAGACAGCGGTAAAACTACAGTGTTGGTTCTGTTGGACCTCAGTGCAGCGTTTGACACTGTTGATCACAAAATATTTCTGGAACGATTAGAGAGCTGGGTCGGAGTCACTGGTGAGTCCATAACAATGACCATAACTATGCAGACAACACTCAGCTATACATTACATTGTCACCAGGTGACCTTGAATCTATCCAGACCTTAAATAAATGCATTGAACAAATCAATGACTAATTATTTTTGGACCTAAGGAGGAACGATCCAGAGTCAGCACACAGCTTAAAAACGACTCATCAGGCTCGTAATCTAGGTGTAATAATGGACTCAGACCTGAACCTTCAGGGTCACATAAAGGCAATAACAAGGTCAGCTTTCTATCAGCTGAAGAACATTTCTAGGATTAAAGGACTGATGACACAAACGGACCGTGAAAAACTGATCCATGCGTTTATCTTTAGTCTGATTGATTACTGCAACAGCATCCTCACAGGTCTACCTAAAAAATCAATCAGACAGCGGCAGAACCACAGTTCTAGTTCTGTTTGACCTCAGTATAGAAATAGAAAGTTCTTCTTGTCCATCGGAAATTTCTCATCAGAACAAACAGAAATCACATGTGGGGTCCCAGAAATCTAGATGTAATAATGGACTCAGACCTGAACCTTCAGGGTCACATAAAAGCAATAACAATTAAAGGACTGATGACACAAGAGGACCGTGAAAAACTAATCCATGCGTTTATCTTTAGTCGGATTGATTACTGCAACAGCGTCCTCACAGGTCTACCTAAAAAATCAATCAGACAACTGCGGCTGATCCAGAACGCTGCTGCTCGTGTTCTCACTAGAACTAGGAAAGTAGAACACATCACCCCAGTTCTTAAGTCCTTACACTGGCTCCCTGTAGCTCAGAGAATAGACTTTAAAATACTCCTACTAGTTTATAAATCAATGAACGGTTTAGCACCAAAGTATGTTGGAGAGCTGTTGTCACTATACTAACATAGCAGACAACTCAGGTCCTCCAACTCTAGCTTACTAAACATTCCTAGAATTCCTAGACAGAGAGAGAGGCAGCTTTCAGCTTCTAAGCTCCACAAATCTGGAACAAACTTCCAGAAGAATGCAAAAATGCTGAATCGTTAGGCTCCTTTATATCAAAGATTAAAACTCTACTATTCAGAGCCGCCTTTGAGTCCTAAATTGTTTTGTTTTATCCCACTTTGATTCTCATAGCTTGATTTTTAATCCTATATTTTAACTGACTCTGTTTTTATCTGTTTTTATCTAGATTATCTTTTTAACTCTTCTTGTAAAGTGCCTTGAAACGACATCTGTTGTGAAACGGCGCTATATAAATAAACTGAATTGAATTCTTTTGTATACATTTGTTCTTTATACCTTCTCTTTTTAGTGCTGGATTCTTATGTTTTATTTGTTTTTAAATTACATTTATTTTTATTAAATTTTATTTTATGCTTCAGTTACTAAATGCATTTCTTTGGTGCTGACCTGTTTTGATTTTCATATTTTTGTCGTGGATTTGGTTTTGTTGCCACTGAATCATGTAAAGCACCTTGAATTGCTTTGTGTTGAAAGTGTGCTATAGAAATAAAATTGCCTTGCCTAGCTCTTATGTAACTATGAAAGCAGTTAGTGAAACAATATTACATAGAAAGATTTACAGCCTGTTTTGTCATTTAGACATTTCTTTTTCTCTAAAAATGCAACTCATTTATTATGACTCTCCTCTGACTCGTAAGTTTATCTACTCTGATATTAAATGTCCTCTTTCATGTGTGCAATTATGGTAAAATCAATGGAAATGAAGAGAATGGCAAACCTCCACAGGCCTGCCTAATCCTTTCATACATTTCCAGATGCCTGAAGATGCAAGATTCATCTTTTCAAACAACTAGATAGAAATCTAAGCACAATGAGAACGTCCTACTGTTTAGAAAGGTTTTTGTGTGAAATGTGTGTATAGACTCCAGAGAAAAAGCAAAAGATCTTGGGAAGATTCTGAAAAAAAAAACTAGAAGGAAAGCCTCGTTATCCAAAGTGAAGCAGGCTGGAGTGACTGGTGTACTTCAAAAAATAGATGGCATCATAAGGTAAAAACACTGAGCTGAAATATTTAGGTGAAAGGTCAAGACATCAGCTTCAAAGTCAAAATTTGTGCATCAGCAGGTCTTCCAAACAGACAATGGCTCTAAGCATGCAGCCAATTTGGTCATAAAGGGACTGAAGTGTTGCAAAGTTATTCTTTTGGAGTGGCCATAGCAAAGTCCTCATCTCAGTCCCATAAAAAATGTGCTACCATAGCTGAAAATGTGTGTGTGCACAGCTTCCTGCATACAGCTGATGGAAGGAAGGCTACCTAAAAATATTTGACCTGAGTCATGGACATTAGGGATATATCGATAAACTTTTTTTCGTTTCCGATACCGATACAGATATCTGAGGTTCATAATCTGGCATTACCGATCGATACCGATCCAAACAGTACTGAGTTACATAAACTGTGTGCCGTGAGGAAAAGGCACTAGAAATGCAACAATACCACTTTTCTTAATCTATACGATGCCGATACTTGGATCTGAGTACTTATTGATACCAAGTACAAATGCTAATACTTCTACAACACACAAAAATGCATTAAATTGGAAGACAAGGTTTTATATTCTTCTCTGCTGTTACAGCGAATAGTGAATTAGAAAAAAAATGTTATAACAAATGACAGCAAAAGTGAAATTTCATGGCATTGGTTAACTTTAACCGATACAGTACATAAAAACGGTATCATATCGGTGCACCACCAATGGAGATTACAGTAAATGTTATTAATGTTATTATGGCTTTTAGAAAGTAGAAACTATTTTAACAATCCTATTTGACTAAAACAGAAAAAATCTAGTGGGATTTAATGCCAGGCAGTAATAAGGTCATTATTTCTTATATCAAGTATACCGATCCAGGAGGAAAGTCGCCGTTTCCGCGTGTGTTTGATGGCGTAGAAATGTTTTATGTGGGTCCATCTAGTTTAGGCTTCACCTAAAACGTCTCTAGTTTCTGTTCTTCTGCGGTCACTCCTCTCCTGAGATGAATAACAAAATCTCTGGGGCTCTGAAGCAGCTGCTGGACTTACTGACTCCACCATTCTTCCCAATATAAAATTGTATTTTTAAAAATGTTTTAATGAAATTTTGTACTTTCGTTCTGTAAGCCTTTAAAAGCCCTGTGCATGTATTTTTTATGTAGCTTTTTATGAAAATGTTCTATAATCAAGCTTTAAATTAAACAGATTTGGTATATAAACCAAAACATATGTGAGGAAAACAAGATAAGACTCCAGAATGTGAACTAGGAATGCAGACAGATATAAACAAAATGATGAGTTATCAGGACTAATGAAAATGTTTGCCAAAAATAGGAAAATAAGATCCAAGTTCTAAAAAAAAATCCACATTATTTGGTACAATTAAAGAAACCAATGCTGACATTTAATTTGCATAAGTAATCTGATGTAACATACAGGCATGCATTGCATTCATCATTAGGGACAAAAGTAAGATGTCCATTTTGATATAATAGTTGCATTTTTGAGAGCTGTCAGCCTTTTATGGCCTCAGGGCTCCTGGTAATTTGGTTCAGAAATGTTTAGAGAAATACCACCTTGCTTCTACACCAGCTCAGTTCTCCATTACTAAAACTTTGCATTGTGTGGATTGGAAACAAGTCCCATCATTCAGAAAAACATGGTCATTTGTTGTTTTACTGTCAAACCAAACTGAAGAAGCATAAATATCATAACTCTGCTTTAATATGGCAGTGTAGGAGATATTTGATGCTCCTCTTCTTTAAAAATGTAAAGCTTCAACTACTTCTATACAAATTAAAGGTAATAGTTGCTCATCATCAATATTCCACCCATAACCAACATATTTTGGAGAACCATGCCGTTAAATATTTTATTCAATATTGTATGACATCCTTTGTTGTCTAGTCCTAAATAACTTTTAGAAAATATCTTCTGTTCTACTGTTTTTAAGGATTTTATACTCTGTCACTGGAATGGCCCAGAGGCAAAACTCTTATCCCAGTGGGAACACTGCTGCCCCAACTGATCCAGCAGTTTGTCCACAGACTCTTCCTTGTTCTCCAGTTTCAGGTATCGTCTCCCGCTTCCCAGTTCTAGTTGAGGCCAGCTTCCACCAGTTTGGTCGTCTTCTCCATCTCCTATTTCCACAGGGATCCTCACACAACCCTGGGAACTTTTTTCTTTTTTATTGGTTTGGGGCTGATTTGTGTGAATGTTCTTTTTGAAACGGAATTGTTCTTTGTCGAAGTGCAGCCTAATATGGGCTTTGTAAGGCGTAGTCCTGTAGCTCATACTGTGACGTCGCCTGTGTGGGGCAGCTGGAATATCCACTTCTTCCAGATTGAGGTTGGACATGGAGCTGGAAGAAACAAGGCTGAAGTTAAGCTTGAGTAGTGGGGCTGTCTGTAGACTGAGACCAACTTTGCTCCTTAGGTCTTCCCCCGTCTGTGCATTACTGTCAACCTGACAGTGTTCCCATGAGTTACTGCAGGGTAAGGGGACTGAGGGTGGCGGCTCTGACTCTTTGTGATGAAGGGCTTCTGTCTTCCCAACTGTTTGCTGATAGATGCCCTCCTGGTCCCTGGTGTGGGTGGTCTGGAGTAGGGGCTCAGAGCATGTCAGCTGTTGCAGATACATAATATTGAGATGAGCAGCGGGCAGACTGCTTACCCACTGATAGTGTTTGGTCATAGAGTTGGCTTCTGCAAAGTCTCTGAGGCCTGCAGAGGGTACAGCAGCAGATACAGAGCAGATAACATTGCGCATTTGAGCGTGCAGCAACTGAGTTTCTCTGTCCCTGTTTTCATACAGGACAGTGTTTGCACATATCAGGATGAATAGTCCGACTCCCATGATGACTGGCCCCAGGAGTTTCATGCGGTCACCATGAAAGAGGCTGGCTGTAGAAAAGAGCCCCTTGGTACCCAGACTCCATCCAGAATGCTGCGGGTCAAAAAGGTTTTCCTGTTCTGCATCTTCTAGAACGGATGATCTTGAGAACCGATAGGGCCAGTAGCCAGCTACAGCCAGAGCAGTGCCAACAGCAACCACAATGACCCCCAGAACCAGAAATGCTCCAGGCATGGAGCGGATGCGAAGCTTGCCTTGAATCATTCTGTCCCTCCTCATTCTGCCACACAGATGGAAACGTGGCTTCCGTCTGCAGGGAGGCAACTGTGGTGCAACACTTCTGTACATCTCAGTCTTCATTTGACAGCTAGCTCAAAGCCTTTACGTCCTGCTTAAACTCTGCCAGGAGTCTGTGAGAAAAATGCATCGAATAATAAATTTAGCGAAAAAACTTAATCCACTTAGTAGAACACAAAAAATGGTTACAATTGTCATAATGGAGAAAGGAGGACCCAAATGCAGACAAGTCAAATGAGAATGGTTTATTAACAAAAACTTGGTTACAAGTGGGTACACATGAGAAATGACAAAGAGAATCAGAGAAGTAATCAGAGGTAAATGGAGACACACGGGATAGGGAAAGATGGGAGGAATTAGAACAGGAAAGACAGCTTAGAAGAGGAAACAAACTGTGGCAGGCAGAGAATGGGAATATGAATGAGAAGGGACACAGAAAGGGAAAGGAACATAACTAACCTAAGGAAATGTAAGCATAAACACGAAAGGGACGGATGAAAAATACATAAGGAAACACAATGAAACAAAAAATATAGGGATCATGACAATAGTAGCATCTAGTGTATTTGAGAAAAGGCGAGACAACACTGTAAGGATGTGAAATTGGATTAAAAATATACTAATTATACAAGTATTAGTTTATAATGATTAGATCATGATTATCCTCGCCACTCACCTTTATAAAAACAGCTGGGTGAAACAGAACTGACATTATCAGTGGGCAGCACCTTGTCATGTTTTTTTTCTTGGGTTGATTTTTTTTGCTGTAATTATGGAACAAGAAAACAACCATTAGTATTTTCCTGTTATGCAACTATATAGGCAATTTGTGAAACAATATTACAATGTTAGAAACTATGTCAGATGTTTATTTTGCTGTAAAAATGTAACTCTTTTTTATTACTTCAAAGTGATACATTTATGTAGTCTAAGATTAAATGTCTCCTTCCACATGTGCAGTTATGGTAAAATCAAAATCTATCAGCCAATATATCATGAAGAGAATTGGAGACCTTAACAGGTCTGGTTAATCATTTCAATCCTGATTTCGCTGAATTCCATAGAGATGGAGATAAGGATGGGGATGATTCAGCCTCCATTTGCGTTTCAACATATTTATTACCAATGGCAAAGGAAGCCTTCTTGGGCCAACACTCTCTCCTTAACATTATCTATCTGCCCTGCATCCCTGCAAGCTTCCAAAAAATTATATCAGAAAAGCTACTCTGCACAATAACAATAATAGAGGAGTCCTTCAGTTAAAACAGAGTAGGTGATATGTTCATGAGTCTTCACTGAGTCCCCAGCATTCCTCAGCTGCCTTTACTAAAAGGTAGGGATGCACCGATACCGATACTGGTATCGGCCCTGATACTGCCTAATCGGTTAAACTTAACCGATACCATGAACCGATACTCAAAATGGGGAAAATCTGCAACAAATTCACCAAAAAAGATTAATTTTTCACGTGAAATAGATTTTTGTGATAATTTTATATTTTACATCTGTCATTTTGTCTCAGTTATGTTTAGTTTGTAAAGTATGTTGCCTTTAGTCTCTTCATAAAAGGCACAAGAAGTTATACAGTTTATTAATTCAACAATATGTGGCAAGGTACACAACGTAGGCCCAGGCGGGATTCAATCACACGACTCCCAGGTGAAGGTCATGTGCGCTAACCAGTCAGCCAAAGGGATATCCCTGTGGCCAAGCACCCAGGGCACATCATCTATCGGAGCCGTAGTGACAGGACCTCCACACTGTCACAAATAGTATCGGATCGGTATCGGGTATCAACAGATACACAAAAGCCAGCCATCGGTATCGGGACTGAAAAAGTCACATCGGTGCATCCCTACTAAAAGGTATTAATCACTAAATAGAACTAATCTTGAAATATCTCAAGGAAATTTCAATCAAACGCAACTGGACTTGGTAATTTGTCTTGGAAGACAAATTACCAAGTCCAGTTGCGTTTGATTGAAATTTCCTTGAGATAACCATGACCTGGATGAATGAGAATATTCACAGGCTTAATCCTGAAATAATTTTTCCATAACACATGCTCCAAGTTCCTCTGTGTTCCATGATCCATTTTAGTGCTCTGCCTGTCCACCTTACACGCTCAGACGTTGCCTCCAAAGAACATAGCAGGAAGCTCTAGACTCCTAAATCTTTCCTTAGCATCAAACAACCAGATACAAGATTTATGTTCTTTCTTCCATCAGATCCCGCTTCATTCACTGGATCCGGATGGAGTTTATCCAAGGCTTCTGAAGGAGTGTGCAGGACAACTGGCAGTTCCTCTGCAGAGGCTCTTTAATGTGAGAGGTCAGGTAGAAAAAGTCCCAGTGCTGTGGAAGACTTCCTGTCTCATACCGATGCCCCAAATAGGGTGACCGGTAGAGCTGAATGATTACAGACCAGTGGCTTTGACTTCTCACATCATGAAGACCTTGGAGCGACTCCATGTCCGTAGAATGAAACTGCAGGTTGCTGAGGAACTAGACCCCCTCCAGTTTGCCTATCAGGAACACCTAGGAGTTGAAGATGCTGTCCTTTACTTGCTGCACCAGGCATACTCCTACCTGGATGTGCCTGGTTCTTATGTCAGGATAATGTTCTTCAACTTCTCCAGTGCTTTTAACAACACAAACCCCTCCATACGGAGCAACAAACTTCTGGGTATGGGTGTAGCCCCCTCCCTGACATCCTGGATTATGGACCGCCTAAAATGCAGACCTCAATATGTCAGGGTGGGGAGATGTGTGGCTGGGACACTGGAATGCAGCACTGGGGTCCCACAAGGGACTGTTTTGTCTCCCTTTCTGTTCACACTCTACACATCACACTGCAGATACAACTCAGAGTCCTGCCACATCCAGAAGTACTCAGATGATACAGCTGTCGTGGTGTGAGCGGTGGACAGGAGGAGGAGTACAGGGACCAGGTGGAGATCTTCACTGACTGGAGAGAAAAAAACTGCCTTCTTCTGAACACCACCAAGACTAAGGAGCTGGTGATGGACTTCAGGAGATTTAAACCACCAAGACAGCCAGTCTACATAGATGGGGAGGAAATAGAGACTGTGGAGTCCTGCAGATACCTGGGGGTGGTTCTGGATCAGAAACTGGAGTGGACCACCAACACGGACGCAGCATACAGGAAGGGACAGAGTCGCCTTTTTGTGGTTAGTAAAAGTGTATAATATAACGGACAAATAATATAATATAATGGACTAAGAGGCCTAAGAGGAGCCAAACAGGGAAAGGGAGTTCTGCAACAAAAAGGTGAAGAAAAAAGAGGAAGATGGGTCTATTGGAAAGAGAGGAGGACGGATAATATTTTCAAATAAACAGACGCTGTGAAGAACATCTACATTGGTGAGTGCAAGCATTTTATTTGTATATTTCATGTTTTTGTCATTTTATTTGGTTCGTAATCAGTCAATGGTAACAATATAAAATGACAAAAATGCTAAAAAAAAAAGTAAATATCCACTGCAATTCACTATGGAAAAGACTAAGGTGGGGTGCAGTCTTGTCACTATTTACATTTGTTTAGTTGTTGCATTTTAGGGAATGCAGGTATTGTGTTTGCATTAACATATTTTCATTTAATTGTTTTGGGAAAGGTGTACAAGACAGTAGAGAAACCAGCGATGTTGTACGGTCTAGAGCAGGGTTGGGCAACTGCAGTCCTCAATGGCCACTATCCTGCAGGTCTGAGATGTTTCCCTGCTTCAACACACCTGATTCAAATTAAATAGATCAAACAGCATGTTGCCAAGCTCTACAGCTCCGTAGGTCGGAGACCAGAGTTCACAGGGAGCTCCTGGAGGGTTGGGAAAAGGAGGAAGGGAGAAGAAGGAGGCCAGCCGACTGCTACAGAGCAGTCCCAGTCAGGGTGCTCCAACACGTTGTGTATTTCTGGCTTCATGCACATGAAAATGGCATAGTTGGAAGCTTCAAGGTGCGAATGTTCAAGAGTCCAGCCTGCGACCTGTGCCACCTTTTGACTCTTTCGGTGTGAACACACCGTTGGGGCTGCCTGCGGTATATTATGCAGCGTTTCTCTGAAGCTGTCAGCCTCTGGTAAACGTTCAAAGTTGCTTGTAGAAAAATGACAGAAAAATAATTCTTCCCTTCTGGGACAGCTGGCACAGGAGTCGGAACACCTCTTCTCACAAGATCCAGTTTTTTATGGCCTGACATGCAACCAGATCTATCCCTTCTCCTTCAGCCATTGTAGATTAAAAAATACACTGCTAGCTGTTGGTAGCTAACAGAATCTCCAGGTTTAGGTCAGATATTTTTAAAATTCTGGCTTTCACACTCTCAGTGCTTATCCAATCACATAACCTCAACATAACGCCTTCTGGGGAGCCTAAGTCTCCTCCCCTTCCTGTCGGCCCGTGGGTCCCTAAACTGAAAAAATAATGAATGGAAGTCAATGGAGCAATAAAAGTTATTTTCTGTTCCGCTTTGTCTTACGTCCTGAATCACACATATGTTGTACTTCGATTTAAATGATAATTAATTATCTACGTTTCGACTGTGTTTCTCTAGTGATTTGGGAATTATTTGAATGTAAAAATTCGCATTTATAATGTCTACAAATCAGAAATCAGAAGTCGCATATATGACGCCATTTGGCTAACAGGAGCTAGCACTAGCTATAGCATGTTAAACCTTCACCTAGAGCTTGTAGAGCTTCTCCTCCATGCTGGCTCTCACTCCACCGACTGCTTTATCCCCGACATAGCTGCTACTTTCTACATGGTCAGGTTTATAGAGGTTTTCTCCGTGTTTAATACTACTTGCTCTCCTTCTCCTGCAGTTGTAGTCCGCTAAGCGTTTTTACACAAAACCTAAAGTAACTTTTGCCTCTGGTCGAAAATCAGCGTTTTTCTGCATCATAATTAGTTTTTAAAATTCACGTACATCATATGTTCGATCCACGGCGCATTTCAAACTGGATCAGAAAATAACTTTAATCGCTCCATTGACTCTCATTCATGTTTTTTTTTAGCAGTAGGGGACCAATGGACTGGAAGTAGAAGGGCGTGACTTAGGATTCCCCTAGCTGAGTTTAGTAGACTCGAGAGCTGATTGGCTGAAATTCATGCTTTGTCAGACGGACTTTCCCAATTATGCCATGTGGGATACCGATACTATGGGTGGAATTCCCCGTGGATGTTCGGTATTCTCTGTGGGTGCTTCGGGGTACCCATGGAATCTGCTCCTATGACCACCCCCACCCCAGTACACCAACCCCCCACCCTCCTATATTCTATACTTCCTCCTGCGCTCTGGCTTAGCTATGCCTCTCTCTTTGTCCTCCGTTTCTCACTTGCTGCAGTTGGGCTTAGAAAGGTAAATTGCATTTGTGTATCAGTGGACCTTTCAGCTTTTTGGTAACCCTGAATTTACACCAAAGCGTCATGTGAGTTTAACACAAGCGTAACTGAATATGTCAATAGTGCACAGCATAAACAATTTTGTTTTTGTCAATTGGATAAGCCACACCGGGCACACTATAGGTATTACAAGCGTCATGACGTAACATAACGCTCAAAATAGGTTAAAGTATTTTTGAAACGTATATGCAACAAAATTCAAAATAAAAGTGATGAACCATTAGTCTCCATCCTCTGCTTTATGAAGTGTGTTGAAAAGAAATAGTTGCAGAGCTAGGTATAAGAACGAGCAAGAGCAACAAACGTTAGTAGGCTATTTACTTTACATATGCACATTTTATTTCAACAAATCAATACATTGGGTTCTTGGGAACCCGTGTGAATTGATGCCTTTAGATAGACAGACGTAAAACACTTATGCTCGCGTGATGCTTTGGTGTAAATTCGGGATAAGTGTAAACCAATATCTGTAACATTACTTTCACTGTTGAAACATTCATATCAAATCATATTTATGAAGCGCTTTTCAAACCACAGCTTCTCAAAGTACTTTACAGATTAAAATGACCCCACAACCCCCCCTCCCAAAATAAAAAATTAAAACCATCATCAAAACTACACCCCCTCCCAACCCAACCCATGTGCCATACACACACACATATTATTAAAAGTAATAGTAAACAAAAGCAACAATGGGCTGAGTACAGATAACCCAGGAAACGCCGTCATGGGAGCCATCTGCATCGAGCCGAAGTCTGATTGAAAAAAAGAAAATATTTGCAAGGTGTTTTTCCTTAGTAGATCTATCAATTCAGCAGACCTGCCAAAAAGAAATAAAAGATGAGTGGCTATGCTTGTGACCCTCTAAAGTTCCTCATCATGCATTGTGCACAGTGTGCAATTGTGGTGTGAACATAAGCTAGCAGGCAGCTGCAGGTAATGTATAAATTAGCCCTGGTGATGTATTCATATATAAGCCAAAGTAATTATTACAGTAGTAGCAGTTTAAAAGTTCCCATTCAGAGTAAACGCCGGACGAATGGCGTGCCCTTTCCAGCCCATTAACGGCAGAGTTCCCTCCAAATCCCAGTGGCCGGAGTGGCCCTCCGTCTTTCTCCTGGGAGTGTCAAAGTTTTACTGCAACTCCACCCATTAATTGAAATACAGAGTATGACCAGGAGATGGCGCTTCTCTCACAGAATTCTCATCGACATGATGTTATTATCAGTATGCACGTCCACTGAAGAAAAAGCAGAGCTGGTTGCGCAAACCATTTTGGATGTAACAACACAAACTGCTCACTTTTTTGAACCTGCTTCTTCTATTGTCAAAGTTTATCATAGGCTCCATAAACTTAAGTTCTCCTAACACAGGCCAAACTTCACCAAATGAGTTCTGTAAAACATTATAACAAGTAGCCTTAAACGTTATATCTGTAAACAATTTGATTTATTTCTATGAACCTAAAGTATATCTTTTTTAAAACCTAATGTACTTTCCTTTAATTTTGTGATAAACTCGTGGTTTTTTATGTTATTGTTGTTGGATGAAAATGACAGAGTTCCACAACGCAAAACAACGTAATAGCCTATTTATAATATTTATGCAATCACATGACTATTCGGCTCACCCACCACGGAATGTTTGCAACACCAGAATAGACCTGGTTACATGCTGTAGCGATGGGGAGCAAAGCTTGGTGGGGGGATGCTTGAAGATGGTAATGAGATAAACAAAGCAAAAACAGCGTAATAGCGTATTTATCATATTTATCAATTTATATATTTTATAATAAATTCTTAATTAAGTTGTTGTGTATATTATATATTAATTGTAAACATAAACATTAGTTTACTTAAACATTCTAAAATAAAGCGTTGTGAAATTCATATTAAATTAAATAATTTCAAACAGAGAGTTGTTTTCTGCTTCATTGTTTTCTCCAAAATGCATTGTATCAACATTGCGTTTGTATGCGACTCTGATCTGTGCGGGTCAGATTCTGGTCAGTGAAGCACTCGGCGAATTTGTGGTGGTAGTAGTGTGTGTGTGTGTGTGTGTGTGTGTGTGTGTGCGTATGCAGGGTGGGGACACAGAAAAAAAAATTAAAAACATGTGTGTTGTTGTTTTAGCCACATCTGGTTGACAAAAAGGTTGATATCCACTGTAATGGGTTAGACACATTGGTTTGAATGGTGACAAAGCTAAATGTGCCTGGATAATTGCAGCAGATTAGTTGTGAAATGTTTACAATAACAACAGAACAGACATGGTTACATACTGTAGGGATGGTCACGAAAGCTTGGTGGGGGGATGCTTGGAGATGGTAATGTTCTTTAGGAGGTGTGAATGATCTGGAGTCTATGGTGTGTTGTTAAGTTGGGGGTTGCATTCAGGATGATCATCAGCGAGTACAATAGGTTAACCAGCTTTACTCTATAGAAACATTTGACTTGTATTAACTTATAGTGGCAATGAGTCCCTGACATCCTATGTGCAGTATGTACTCTTGTTCTCTGTTAAAAAGCACTCCACAAACTTCTTACTAAAAGTAGCCTTGTTACTGTTACGATAACTCATCTGCAGAACAGATGTTCTGCAGATGAGAATCCCTAATGCACACACCATTTTTAATTTTTATTTATTTTCATTCCGTTTATTTTATTCCGTGACATTGAGGCAAAAACAAAAGACACAAACCATTATTTGCCGCTTGGTGAACATTTATTATTTAAACAACATAACAGGAAATGGAAAAGAAGTGCGATTCCCTAACCTGTCTGGGGACCATTGGCAAAGAGTCAGAAACAAAATAAATGAGAGACTGAGAAGTCCCCACAAGACTGACCCTGAGGCACAGCGCCTTGGCTATTGCCGTTAAAAAAAACGTTCAAAATGTGATTATTTTTTTTTTTTGGTTTGCTGTGTTGTGTGAAATTTGCTAGTTTAAATAAAAATGGAAGAAAAAAAAGTTATAGCTTCACAGTTTCATTTATTATTAATGGTAGATGACCATTATTAGTCACAGGTAAATCACATCTGTGAATCACACGTTGATTCAGAGTAGAGCTGTAATCTGGCCTTAAAAGTTGGGAGACTGACTGGATGAAAATTGCGCTGGTGGACAAACAGTTTAAAAAAACAAACAAAAAACTATCAGGTTTTTAAGTGGTTGGGAAAAAACTGTAATTTAAAAATATTACCCGGGCTACAAAGACTCATATGTCTATATAGTACTTTCCTGCAGGACTACGAATCCATGCGTTAGAAAAACTGGCACCTGTTTTCAATTTACTGGACAAATGTTTGAAACTCCGGTCAAAAGGACCTGTTACCTGAAACTTAAAATTATAAATGAATAAGAATAATTTCAAGGCATGTTGATTTATAACCTTTTTTGTTTTTGTCTGCAGCTATATGAAGCTTTAACCACTTGCTTCTGTTGCGTAAAAGTCTGTCTGGCCTGTGTGAGTCTCTGTGTGCGCTCTCACCGCTTGCTCTAGATTTCAGCAGATTTTGTCTGACTTGTGGCCATCAGGGAGCTGCTATATAAATGCAGGAGACTTCTGCAACTTGAAACTTGGGATAATAGTGCATTTACACTTCAGTATTTTCTGTGAGAGCGCAAACGCAGCAGTCGAAGCATGTTTTCTGTTTTGATCTGAGAGGAGTGGGTCTTCCACATCGTGACACAGAGTGTGCCTGCAACATCTTAACAGGTATTGTCGGAATAATGTTAGTGGCCCACTGCAGCACTTTATTACAGTATCAATGATCGCGCTGAGATGATCAGCTGACCACTAAAGCCCGTCCTGAGACCGTGGACAATGATAGAAATTAAGCCCGAACCCGGCCAGGTTCCCTAACCCTATGAAACCCAAAAAGTAGGCTAATTGCCTACAGTACTGTCATACGTTTCACATTACAGAGCACTCTTATGCTATAAAACTACTGTATCTGGGTATAAGACTACAGTGGTAGGCTATTTGAACCCTGAGTTTCTGAGTTACATTCAAACTTAGACTACATACAAACCAGCAAACCATAGAGGAACAGATAGGGGAACATTTTTTAATGACATTTATATAGTCTACCCTGAGTCTGATACATCAATAAATCATTAACATTAAAATCACTGCTCCTCCCCGTGGACAAAAGAGGCATTGCAGCTGGTTTTCACTCAGGCTCCTTGGGGGCGAGGCCTCACTGAAGACGTCATAGCGGGGGATTACATTACCACCACGGACCTGTCAGGGACCTTTGACGGATCAGGCACGTACCCGTCAAGGGCCAGTCAAGGACCAATCATGGAAACATGAGAACTTTTAAACTGCTACTACTGTACATTCTTAAAAACAAAAAAGCCTATTGCAATATCTCTCCTTTTCCATCCATCTCCTCCTACCTAATGTAGCTTACTCAGCAGACAAACCACTGCGCCTGCATCCCCCCTCCACTAATCTCCGGTAGAGTGCGAGCTGCTACAGTTATCTTAGGCTGACTGTAAGGCTGAAACAATCCTAGACCAAAAATGATCTGTTATCTCTGTGCAAAACCCGTCACAGAGGACTGCTTTCTCAACAAAAGCCTTTTTGATAGTGGATTAATAAGCAGATTGGCCCTAAAGGTGAGGCTACTCCATCAGAACCTGTGAAGTTTAGAACCATAGACTGTAAAAAAAGAATAGACAGCGCCTCCTCACTCCTCCCAGTTTACCAGAATGACTTTCATGGGGAATTCATGGAGGATTCACAGACTCCTCCTCCCCAGCTCTGACGAAGCATGTTCCTAAAAAGGGCGGGATCTTCACTGTAGACTCTGTCCTCGCGGGGCGTGTATGGGCGTGTAGTTCGGTCGTAATCGCGCCCATTCTGCTCCCGCGTTATTAGCTCTGATGCTAAACTTGGCTAGCTAAGCTAAAGGCTAATAGCCCCATGCCTGACTGCTGCCGTATCTGCCCTCCTCCAACGATTTTCCAATTTCTCCAACCTCAAAAGGTAAGAACTAGTAACTTGAAATAATTATTCAAATGTAGTGTTACTATAATTAAAGTCCAACGAAACAGCCTGTCAATCAAAGTCCGGCCCCTCATTAATTATGCAAGATTTCAAAAAATTATCTTACGAAAACCAGCCTGGTGCCTATTATTTTTACAAGCCCAGCGTTATCTCAGGAAGAAAATGTAAAAAAAAAGGGCACCAGGCATTAAAGTTGTTTTTAACGTGTCTAAAGTCCAATGCTTTTCAATGGGGGCCTAGCGGCCAAATGGAGGTACTACAGCAAGGGAGGAGCAATGGCGGCCTCCATGGTATGCGGTCACAAAGCAGAGCAGCCAGCGGCCATTGGTTAGAACTGTGGATTACCATTACTAACTCGACTTCAAAACGTAGCTTTATATTTCTGTGCTTTTATGGTTGCAATGCAACACGTAGCTTCATAGTTTTTCTAATTTACGGTTTCAGTGCAAAATGTAGCTTCATTTCTCTCTACATTTGTGATTTCAGTGCAAGACTTTGCTTCATATTTCTATGCTTTTATGGTTTCAATGCAAAATGTAGCTTCATAGTAATTAATATTTATAAAAGGGTACCAAAGAGGTTAAATATTACAAATTTTATTATTAATTCTCTCTGGTTCTTCAAAAAACCCACTTTCAGGGTCAGATACCAGATCATTTGAGTATCGTCTTACAATCTCCAGTATTTCCATTTTTATGTGATTTTTTTCCCTAAATACTAAAATGCATCACACTGAAAACTTCGGTAAACTATTGTAGCCCGACTCCACGCGCATGCTGTGATAATAGCCAGTATATGACGCTCTGCAGGGGGAGTTTCACAAAGGGTAGGAGGGCTTACAGAGGCACGGGCGAATATCAAGGCATCAAATACGAAAGTGTTAAGGAGGCAAATTTCTTTAAGGTGGATTTTAATATATACAGGATTTTCAGAATGATTTAGGGTCAAATTTTCATTTGAGTGTTCTATAGAATAGTGCTGTGTGCCTAGAGGAAGCAAAATGCCCCCATTTTAAAAACTGTTTAAGATCAAATGTATACCTTTATCATTTGTTCTAATTGAAATTTATTTTAATTTATTTAAATTTTATGAATTTAATTTTGCATAGCAGATCAATCTACACTGCCTGCTTGCTCACACAAGCACTGTCACTCCAACAGACGCTGACACATGTGCACCAATGATGACATCAACACTTTCAAGACCCTCCCCATTTACTTTATTTTAACGTAGGAGTATGAAATTTTGTACACTTATACGTAGAACCTGACAAGATCTACCTAAAAGTCTCTAGCATATGAGCAGAATTTTGTGGCTAAACTATAATATGTTCAGTTTGAATCTCTACCACAATTGAATCTGAAATGTTCAGCTTGATTAAAGGTTTTAAAAACTGAACATGAATTAGGTTCATTTGAAATCCAATTTATTGGTTTCAAAATGATTGTCACTAAATTGACATTAATTTTATATTTTGAAAAAGAGGATAAAATCAGCTGTTTCAGAAAAAGGGTGACAGCAGTATTGCAGAAGGAGGCTGAGGAGGAGACGAGCTGCTAAGATATTGTGAGAGCTGTTAGTAAGTAATATGGCGGTATACTGGTAAAAGAAACAAACAAACTCAGGTAAAACAAGCCAATAAATTCGAGGCAAATACAGTAAATGTTTCTCTCTCTTAGAATGAACCATTATGTTGTATTTCTCCATTAAACAAACTGGACAAGAAAAGTCTGAACAGCCTGGTGAGCTACCTGGACGAGTGCTTTGACAACATAGTTATGGAAAAACCACAAAGGTCCTCATCTGACATATTGACGACCCATCATTCTTTCATACCTTCTTCTGTGCACTTTCTGAACGCATGGGGGTGAACTCATTTTTGGTTTAAATGAAGAATTAGACAAGCTCAGTACAGCAGGGACTCAGCGCAGCTGGCAATCCATAGATATAGTTAAACAGTACATGAGCGATTATGGACTTTGTGATGCATCACGATCTTTCCACCCAAAGTGTTAAAAAGGCCATTCTACCTCATGTACTTCTTTATTTCTAGTTAGCAGTTTGCTGTTTGTTAACTCAGCTGTCAGTCAGTCATCACAGTTAACCAATCATGTTGTACTACTAGTGGTCGCCCTGTCCACTTTGCAGCTTTTTCTCTCCTGTTTATCATGGAGGAATTGGCCGACATCAGGAGTGCTTGGGCCGATTCTTTTTACTATTCAATTCAATTCAATTCAGTTTATTTATATAGCACCGTTTCACAACAGATGTAATCTCAAGGCACTTTACAAGAAGAGTTATTATAATACAATCTTTAATGTAGAAATTAGAGAACCACAGAAGATTGCGTCATGTAATTCTCAGCAATCCCTCACACTGAGTAAGCATGAAGCAACAGTGGAAAGGAAAAAACTCCCTTTTAACAGGAAGAAACCTCCAGCAGAACCAGGCTCAGCACAAGCGGTCATCCGCCGAGACCGGCTGGGTTTGGAGAAGGCAGAACAGAGATACAGAAAAGAGGCAAAGAAAGAGCATATTAAAACCTCCAAAACGTTTAAAGGAATCTCTCTCATTTTATTAAGTTTTGCGACCACAGTGACATGAACCTTGGGAAAAGGGGGGAGCATCTTCACAAGATATCTGAAGTTGAGCCCCAGTCCAGAAACGTGTTCTGTTGCTGGAGATGAGCTGAGTCTGTTTCTGTTCCTTATGCTTCATAGTAACCCCTTTTTGTAGCATTTAATCCTGTGGCATTTCAGGTCCATAGCTTTCACTAAAACAAGTTTCAATAATCAATATATAAAGTAAAGACATATGATAATTTCATACCCATTTTCAACCAACTTTTTCAACTTATTGGACAATCAATACCATAGCAAGCCATCGATCTTTGTCTAATAAATTCAGAATTTGATCTGTAATTATTGAAGGCCACCTGGTGAGTTTTGTCTTTTTCTTTCAATTTGTTTGTGTAATTGCATTGAAAAGACTTTTGTTGTAAAGTGCCTTGAGATAACATTTGTTGTGAATTGGCGCTATATAAATAAAAGGGAATTGAATTGAATTACAATAAATGTGTCTGAAAATGTCTTATTTGCACATAAATTTGAGCTTTCATTTAGACGTTTACATTTCAATATCGGTTTAAGATATTTTACATTATTGTTTTTAAAATGCTCCAAACAATGTGTAATATAAAAGGGGAAACAGCAGATATGAATTTAGTCCAATATTTACATGTAAAAACGTTAATGCAAATAAACTGAAATTTCAACTTGCAGAAAATAAAATTAAGGTGTATTAACGCCTAATGGTGCGTTCACAACGCCCATAACGTCGGCGTTAGCAGTGGCAAGATTACATGATAAGTCTATGGTTGAGGCCGTATAAGGAGCGTCAAAGTCTCGGCTGCGCTTTGTGACATTGGTTCTGTCAACTTTTCAAGCTTTTCCTGCGTTTCAAGCTTCAAAGCGCCAAAAGACAGCAACGCAGAAGTTCAGGTAGCTGAACTTTTGACGGTCTTAACGTTCTTGGTGCAGCATGGTAACCAATCAGAGCGACTCACTCTAGTGACATTGCTTAGCCAACCACGATCCAGGAGTGTTTAAAACATCCAGCAGAGAAAGGCCCGCCTACGAGCTTTGCAAACTTCAGCTTAGAAATGTGTCTGCTGTGTTTATGCGTCGAACTAGTCGCTTTGTGTACATTGCTTGACACTATAAAGCGTGCGATTTGAACGCATCATAAGACAACATGTTTTTACATGTACTACTTTCAGTTTCTCTGTTACTTTAATTTTCTTTTTCAATGTTCAGGCCCACTTAGCTCCTGTGGTACTCTGTAAAATAGTTGCACTCCTTGCACTCCAGGGAGTGGTTTTTTACTCAGTGTTTAACACTAGAGCTTCATTACCTCTACATCAAAATTAGTTTTCAAAGATGTTGCCTGGTGTTAGTGATGATGGTGAGAGGAAGCTGATTGCCAGGGGTTCGTTTGGACAGGGATCTTGGTGGGCGTGGGTTGAAATCATCTGAGACTAACGCCGTTTTCCAGGCCTCCTGCATCAACAGAACTCTGTTCCCAACATAAACCATTGCTGGTGATGGTGGTTCGCCCTTCATCAGAAGAATCTATAGAAGTATAAAAATATCAGATTATATTAGGGGTATTCAAAATAAGTCCTTGTATTTTTGCAAAATTTGTTCAACAATAAGGGCAGGAAATAAAAGTAAAAACAAAAAGTAAAATAACAGTACTCTGAGACAAGGGAGTAGGTTTGATTTTAAGATTGGTTGGGACACAAAAGTGCTCCAAGACAGAACTCTTGAAAGTTTAAGTTTTTTACAGTAGTAATCATAATTTCACAGTATGGCAGATGTTATAGGTTAAAGTAACTAATGAAAAACAAGAAGACAAATTTTAAAAGTTCTAATTTTTACTCTTTAGTGCAGAGCTGTAGTGCAACTGTGCATCATGTCAATTCGATCAGATTCCTTAGGAATCAACCACAATATAAATTTGACAACCGTATAGCAACTACTGTAAACACATACAAACCAGTAATAGATGATGAGGCCTCTTAGATAAAAGGCACTGATTTTAAAGCCACATGGGGGAATTATTGTTATTCAGATCATCCTCATACTAACATTTTTCAGCTGCAATGTTATATTCTGTGTGCTAGGGCTTGTTTTATTCTAACATTCTAACTGTTTTTATCATGTAAAGCAGTTTGTGTTTCTGTTTGCATGAAAAGCTCTTTATAAATACATTTGATTTGATCTGTCAGAGTGCTGAATCTCATGACTAACACATCCAACATTATTTAACCTCAACTGTAAATATCCAGCCTCTTTTCAGCTTCTCCTTCTCTACCTCCTCCAGCCTCTCTAATTTCATCTAGTCCAGACTGTCCTTCACCTGCACCAGGCTCTTCTCCTCTATTTCCTCCAGTCTCTCTCCCTTCATCTGCTCCTGCTTCTCGTCCTCTACCTCCTCTGGTCTCTCTTTCTCCATCTCCTCCAGCCTCTCTGCTGTCTGTCACCTTACAAAAATATGTTGATGCATGACAAACAGATTAGGGATAGAATGAGTTTGATGGTAAAGTTATTGCCTGAGCAAAAAAGGCACTTACTTTCCCACTATTATTATGTGTCCTTTATTTATTCCCCAAAAAAATATGGATACATAAAATCAGATGATCATCTAAAATATGACGTTTTATTGTATTTACACCAGACATTTTATGTATTTTTTTAAACAGTTGCTCTTTTCGACACGAATACATGAAAATAAGAAAAAATGAGAATAAGTATAGAAGACACTTTTTAAAAAGCGTATTTATTTGGCATTTTCTATTTTAATCTATTTATTTCATTCTAATTCTAAGTAACTTACACGTTGACTCCTAAAGAAGTCTCTTATATCAAGTTTTCTTTTCTTGGACATCCTTCAAATCCTATGCAGCACACACATGCACATACACACCTACACACACACATGCACTCAAACAGACACAAAGACAAAATGTAAATGACTCCAGTAGAATCCATCTAGCTGACGTGCCCCGGACGGAAAAAATGCCAAACATGTTGAGAATTTACACTCACAGATGCATCTCATACGGCCCAATTAGCAGTTTTAGCCAGAGATGTTCATAGTCAGACGTTCGACAAGCTGATTTTACCGCTCTGGCATTTAAGAATAGATGGAATAACAGCAGGGACGGCCAATCCCATGTAAGTTAGCCAGAACCCGGCAGCCAATCAGGAAACGATATTTAGGTCAGAGGCGGGATTTCTAGCAGAGACCGATATTTAACCCTTTGTGTGCCATGATCATTGACTAAACACTAGAGACAGCGGTTGTATTGATAGTGACGACACAGTAGCACCTGAATATTCGTAGGGACGTGTCCTTAATGTACCTACCCAATTCTACGCCTAGCTCTCAGACAAAGTCAATCACAAATAAATGCATATCAGTAATATTAGTATTAGCATTAATACTATAAAATAAAAACTGTAAAAAATATTGCAATAAAGCTAGGGGATACATTCGTATTGTAAAGGAACTGATGTACTTACAGCTTTTTCCAATTGGTAACACACTTACATGACACGCATTGCACAATTATTTAAACGGACACACAAAACCTCTTTTCAAGTCTCCAAAACTCTAAACATATTTTCTGCTTTACACATATTTTGCAATACAAAATGGCACTTGTTTAATGCACTGAACACAGATCTCTGCATAAGATACAACAATTCAACATAACATCACATGTTGGTCATTTCAAAACAATTCCATTCAAAATGACACTACATGAGGGCCAACATATGTGCCACCTGGCCAAACACCTGAATGGTTAATTGTTACCACTTCAACCAGGAAGTAAGCACTATAAAAAGACCACAAGTGAACACCTTTTTTACAGCAACAATGGAAGACATTGCAGAAAGGGGAAGAGGAAGACACAGGGGAGAGGGAGTGAGAGGTAGAGGTAGAGCTGGTAGAGTAATTCATGGCAAAATAAGACAACAACTTTCAGATGAAATCAGAGCAACCTTAGTTGATTATGTCATCAACAATGGGCTGACAATGTGAGAGGCTGGACAGAGAGTGCAGGCCAACTTGAACGTTTTTTTCTGTTGCCTCTGTCTTCAGGACATTTAGACTGGAGAACAGGTATGTAACCGACATTTCTTTCACACTATGTAGTACACCCCATGTCATAATATATCAGTTGGGTGACACCTGTTTACAGCACTGGCTGATGTCATACAGTAACTGTACAAGTTTCCTGTACATTTTACTCTACTATGGGGGAAATCGCTTTAGGCTGGATTTTCAAAGCCTTATATTTATTTTTCCAAAGGAAGAAGGGGAGGAAACAGCATTAGCCACAGAGCCATTATAGATGTTCCTGGCCAACGTGGTGGGAACATCACAATGTGCGATGCCATCTCCAATACTCATGGTGTCCTCCACATTCATGCCAACCTTGGACCATACAACACAGCTCATATTCTCGGATTTCTGGACGGACTCCAAAACATTCTCATCCCACCAGAGCGTATGAATGATGCAGATCATCAAAGAAACCAGTATGTTGTAATACGGGGCAACGTGAGCTTTCACCGTGCAGCCCCAGTCCAAAATTTGTTTGCTGACCACCTACCATTTCTCGTGCAATACCTTCCACCATACTCACCATTTCTTTCTTTTTTTTTCACGTGTCCTGTCTAGCAGTATGCTACTCAGAATTGGTGTCTGAGTACCAAGTACAAGCCCAACAGTTTTACTTTCCCAAGCAGAGTATTACAGCTTCAATGTAGTACGCCACTTGATGTACAGACGTGGACAAAATTGTTGGTACCCTTCATTAAATCAAAGAAAAACTCATAATGGTCACAGAAATAACTTTAATCTGACAAAAGTAATAATAAATAAAAATTATATAAATGTTGACCAATGAAAGTCAGACATTGCTTTTCATCCATGCTTCAACGGAATTATTTAAAAAATAAATGCATGAAACAGGCCTGGACAAAAATGATGGTACCCACAACTTAATATTTGGTTGCACAACCTTTTGAGGCAATCACTGCAATCAAATGATTCCTGTAACTGTCAATGAGACTTCTGCACCTCTCAGCAGGTATTTTGGCCCACTCCTCATGAGCAAACTGTTCTAGTTGTTTCCGGTTTGAAGGGCGCCTTTTCCAGACAGCACGTTTCAGCTCCTTCCAAAGATGCTCAATAGGATTGAGATCAGGGCTCATAGAAGGCCAGTGTTTTCCTCTTAGCCCTTCTTGGGTGTTTTTAGCTGTGTGTTTTGGGTCATTTTCCTGTTGTAAGACCCGTGACCTGCGACTGAGACCATGCTTTCTGACACTGGCCAGCACATTTCTCTCTAGAATCCCCTGATAGTCTTGAGATTTCATTGTACCCTGCACAGATTCAAGACACCCTGTGTCAGATGCAGCAAATCAGCCCCAGAACATAACCGAGCCTCCCCCATGTTTCACAGTAGGGACCGTGTTCTTTTCTAGATATGCTTCATTTTTCCGTCTGTGAACATAGAGCTGATGTGCCTTGGCAAAAAGTTAAATTTTTGTCTCATCTGTCCACAGGACATTCTCCCAGAAGCTTTGTGGCTCGTCAGCATGTAGTTTGGCATACTCCAGTCTGTTTTTTTTAATGATTTGTCCTCTGGCTCAAACAGCGAAGGATGTTCCGATCTGACACTGATGTTCCTTGAGCATAAAGTTCAGCTTGGATCTATTTTGAAGTCTTTCTAGGCTCTTTTGTTACCATTTGGATTATCCGTCTCTTTGATCTGTCATCAATTTTCCTCCTGCAGCCACGTCCAGGGAGGTTGGCTACAGTCCCATGGATCGTACATTACTGAATGACATGTGCAGCTGTAGTCACAGAAACATCTAGCTGCTTGGAGATGGTCTTATAGCCTTTACAGTTAACATGCTTGTCTATGATTTTCTTTCTCATCTCCTGAGACAACTCTTTCCTTTGCTTCCTCTGGTTTATATTGAGTGTGGTACACACCACGTCACCAAACAACACAGTGACTACCTGGAGTCCTATATATAGGCCCACTGAGTGATTACAGGATTGTAGACACCTAGGATGCTGATTAGTGGACATACCTTGGATTAACATGTCCCTTTGGTCACATTATTTTCATTCTTTTCTAGGGGTACCATCATTTTTGTCCAGGCCTGTTTCATGCATTTATTTTTTAAATAATTCTGTTGAAGCATGGATGAAAAGCAATGTCTGACTTTCATTGGTCAACATTTATATAATTTTTATTTATTGTTACTTTTGTCAGATTAAAGTTATTTCTGTGACCATTATGAGTTTTTCTTTTATTTAATGAAGGGTACCGACAATTTTGTCCACGTCTGTATATGTATGAAAAATCTTTATTAGTGATTACTGTGGGTTCAATTTCCTGACGTCATGGACATTAAACTGAGACAAGAAGGGAGAGAGGAAGAAGGTGAAGAAAAGAAACCGGACCAACAGAGGGGCGAACCGACGACACAAGACAGGGAGGCAAATAAAGAACACAAGAAAACATCCCAGTCCTCCACCTCTGCCGGACGGCAGAGAAACAGTAATACAAAACAAAAACAACAAACTGTACAGAACCAAACCAATAGTTCGGATCTGGTAGAATAAACAAAGAATTACACATTCACTACACACAAGCATTGATTAATGAACATAATACAAATGTTTCTGGTAAGCTCCTGTGAACAACTAACTAATGATGATAACCTCAGCTTAAGATATGTCCGTCCTCACCTATGTCCCCACACCTATGTGTGTGCGAGCATGCAGGTCGGAATAAGGTTTCCCCATGCAAGTGATTGATAGCTGGTGTAAGGAACCGTCAATCCGTCCTACAGGAATCGGCACAGACATGGAGGAGGCAAGAGATGTATGCATCCAGCGTCCCACAGAGTACAGAGTCCACAGGCGGATCAGCGCAGGGTCGATCACCCGCCAAGAGGGGAACAGATGGAAGCCCCAGGGGAGCACCCACCAGCCGCGATGCTGGGGCCCGAGAGATCGCAGTGACGAGCCCACGGGCTCCGCCGGTAACCGGCTACGCCAGGGCGGGCCCGGACCAGGAACCGGAGGCCACGGGGGCCAGGGGCACCCCGCCCCCCAGCGGGGCCCCAATCAGGGACCAGCCGACAAGGGCCCCCCGCCGCCGCCGCAGGCAAGGAGGACCCGCAGCCAACCGACGGACAACACACGCCGCCGCCACCTCGGACCAATACCCACCGCCAACAACCCGGCCCGCCCTCACACATCCACACGCCAGGGAGCCACAGCAAGAGCCACATCGGATGTACGCCCTCCCCAGGCCGCGCTCAGCCGGCACCTGGACATCCAGATCTTCCAGCTCCAGGGTCCAGATCCCGCCCCACGTGGGGCGCCAAGATCAGGGGCCCAGCCAATGCCGGACATCCCCACCAGGTGAACAGACCAGCCAGCTGAAGTCCTGGAACCGGCAGGAGGACTGGGCGCCAGGCACGGTCCCCAGCGATCCACTGGACGGCACCAACCTATTCTACAACCCCGGCACCCCCATAAGAGGTGCCCCAGTCAATCCAAGGAGGACATCGGCCCGAAACAGCGGCCGCCCGACACACCGGACCACCCAGGACCCGCCCGACATGCACCAGGACCGAGCCGGGCCGCAACCGGGACCCCCAGCCCCATGCATCGAGAGTCATCATCAACCAGCGGGCAGGAGCAACCATCACCGACGGGGAGTGACGGGGAGGGAAGAAGATGCATCAGGCCAGAGAGCAGCCAAACACCCAACCTGACAGGTAGACATAGACAGACAGAGACACTCATACGTACCCTCCCTCTCATGTGTACACATTCTTACAAATACAGGACATACGAAAAAAGGACGCTATACCCTCATTCATACCCCCCATACGTACACTATACTCCATACTCCCAGGCCCAGGGACAGACGCCCCAGTAGAGAACCCTGCCCCTGCACCCAGGAGACAGACCCCTTGCCCACCAGGACGGGGACAAGTAGACCGCCAAGGCCCCCACACCGGCAAGAGCAGCCCACCAGCCCAGGACCCCGACCAGACGGCGTGATGTTCTATCCGGGCTCCGACCCCTGATGGTCCAACGAACAGGGGTGTGGAAAGACCCCCCAGCCTCTCTCCCCCAGCTCAATGTGGTGTTGTTGCGTGTTGTTCTAATGTGCACTTAAAACAGAGGGGGGGGACATGGGAATACTGCCGGGTACCCCCATCTCCCCCCCCGGGCCCTCAGTGTCTAGATGCGTTTAACCAGTGGGTGCCGGCGCCACACCGCCAGGTCCCTACATGTGCGTTCCCTGTAAATGTTGCAAGTGTAGTGTCTAAATTGCTCAATAAAATCGGGACCCAGGCCGCCACCGGGTAGCGAAGACGGAAGCTCCATCCCGCACCCCAGTGACGTGCCCACGTCCCAAGGCCTTGTGAATGGTAGAATGAAGGAGCAGGTGGACAGAGGCATGGGGATGGGGAGAAAATAACTGGGGTGACCATTGCCAACCCCAGGGAGCCAGCTCCCCTGCTGACTCCAATAGGCACCCCCGTTCGGCCCGATCCACCAGGGGTGGGAGGCCCCAGCACGTCCAGTCGGGGCCCACGGCAGCGGTACCGCCGAGCCCCATGGGGGCCCCGGCAATCCACCAGCCCCCATGCCAGGGGCATACCTAAATCCTCCCCAACATTCACACTGCTAACAAAACACATGTCACTAGACACCCAGGTTGAGTTTAGCCCCCCCTCACCCTCAACGCCCTCCCCCCTCCCGTCCCAAGCGCACCCCGTTAAAAAGAGCGCCTGTGCTAGATGGTAAAAAGCCTCCCCGCCAATAAGAGACGCCCCAGGCACCGCCAGCGTCCGAGGACCCCCGGGCCGAGGCCGGAACCCGGCGCACCACCGACTCGGGTACCCCGGACATGCCGCGCCAGGCCCGTGAGCAGACCGAAGTCCCGGGCGGCCAATCCCCAGGCCGACATCCTCCAGCCTTGCTACTACCGCCCGATGGCCGGGTGGCAACAGAACCCAGCACGTCCACCCACCAGCCCACACCCCACCAACTGGTCAGTCACCGTGGAGGCCGACCAACACCGGCCAGAGCCCCCCACCCCAGCACCCCCGCGAGGGCTAAGACCAAGACCCAGGAGCCATGTCCAGTGTCAATATAGCCGATCGGGCCCGGAGACGCCGGCCACCCGCCACGGCCTCTCGCCGACGCCCGGACGCGGCAAGCGGCCACCGGGGAGCAAGCGACAGGAACCAGCCCGGGGAGATGGAAAGGGCAGCAGCGCCCGCCAACCACCGGCCGACCACAGCCCCCCCCACCGACGGCAGCGCCCCCCCCCGGCCAAGCCCCGCCAGGGCCCCAGCCGGGGGGCGCGCCGCCCCAGAACCCCGAGCCCCAGGCCCAGTCCAGACCCCCCCAGAGCAGCACAGCACCAGGCCAGTAACCCGTGTCCGCCAGCACGACCCCTCTAAGGCGCCGCATGCAGCCACTAGGAGTCACCACACAAAGACCCCAAAGTCCCACCCCAGGCGAGGGTCTCGGCACCTATCGCCGAACCGCAAGCGGACCCACCCCCAAGGACCTCCCCGCAGTCACCACCAACCCTTAAGCTCCACATCGGCAACCGTGTCCCACAGAACGGAATCAAGGGCCCGACCCCACTAGGTGATGGAACTGATCAAGGGTGACCAGAAAGATTGATCAGATGTGGAGGCAGATGCCGTTTCTAGACCAATGTAATCCAGAAGGAGATCTCTATATTGATTAATATTCAGAGTATTTTTATTTTTCCAGTTCAAGAGGATATTTTTCTTAGCGATGCATAAGGCGATGTAAAATAATTGCATAGACTTTGTATCCATGGTAACTTCATCTATATTTCCCAGCAAGCAAACTGTGGGAGCAGGTGTGATATTACATTTCAGACACTTTGATAGATCTTCACATATCTGGTACCAATATTTCTTAACAGGTGGGCAGAACCAAAGAGCATGAATATAATTGTCTGGTAGATTGCTTGTACATTGTAAACAGGTATCAGACGGCGTATAACCCATCTTGAACATCCGTTGCCCTGTATAATGCACTCTATGAAGGATTTTATATTGTATTAATCGTAGATTAGGATTCTTAAGAAATTTAAAGGTTCTTAATGAAATTTGAGACCAGAGGTTTTGGTCTATTGAGATGGACAAGTCCATCTCCCATTTTGAAATAGGAAGGGCTATTGATTCATCTATTCTATTTAATGTTTTGTATATTTTAGATAGCAGTTTGGGAGGGTTAAGATTAAGGAAGTCTAAAACTTTTCCTGGAATTTGTAAATCAACTGTATTGAGCCTAAATTTATTTTTTATAATTGATTTAATTTGTTGGTATTCTAAGAATTTATTCTTGTTAATTCCGAATTGTGTAACCAATGTATTAAAGGGGATAAAGTCTGTTCCATCAAATATATGCTCCAGGTATTCAATTCCTTTACAACTCCAGCCTGGAAAGTTAATCATGCATTTTTTTTGTAAGATATCCGGGTTATTCCAGATGGGTGTACGCCTGCATGGGACTAGTGAGGTCTTTGTCATTTTAAGAAATTCCCACCAAGCTGTCAGAGAGGAGCTGATATTTATACTTTTGAAACATTCATTTTGTTTTATATTTGAGCTAACAAAAGGTAGATCTGAAAGTTTTATCTTATTGCATAGTGTCTGTTCTACATCTACCCAGCACTCATCGATATAACTGTGTTTTACCCATCTTGATGTGTATTGGAGTCTGTTGGCTAAGAAATAATGACGAAAGTTTGGTAGGTCTAGACCTCCTTTATCTTTGGACTTCTGTAGTGTTTTTAAGCTGATACGTGGGGGTTTATCTTTCCAAAGGAATTTAGAAACAGAAGAGTCCAGAGATCTAAACCAATCAGGTGATGGTTTGCTTGGGATCATTGAGAATAAATAATTGATTCTAGGCAAAACCATCATTTTTATTGTAGCTACCCTTCCAATAAGTGATATTGGAAGGGATTTCCATCTTGCCAGATCATCTTCCACTTTTTTTAAAAGTGGGACGTAGTTTAGCTTAGATAAGTCTGCCAGTCTTGGTGAGATATGGATACCTAGATATGTAATATTTCCCGACCGGAGCTGTAAAGCAACAGGACTCTGGTAAGAACAGTTGATAGGAAGGACTGTAGATTTTAACCAATTTATGGAATAGTCTGAAACTCTTGAGTAAGATTTTATTAACTCAATTACCTGATACAAGGAAGTTTGTGAATGCTGTAGAAAAAGTAGTACATCATCTGCGTATAAACTGATTTTATGTTCTATTTTGTTGCATTGTATACCTTTAACATTATTATTTTGCCTGATTGCTGCTGCTAATGGTTCAATAAAAATAGCAAAGAGGGAGGGAGAAAGTGGACATCCCTGCCTGGTACCTCTCTGAAGAAAGAACCTTGATGATGTTTGATTATTGGTCCTAATACATGCTGTTGGTGAGCTGTATAATATTTTTAACCAGTTTACAAAAGAATTACTGAATCCGAATTTATTTAAGGCTGCAAATAAAAATTTCCAGTTAACTCTATCAAATGCTTTTTCTGCATCTAAAGATAATATATTGGTTTGGACGTTTTTACAGTGGGAATAATCTATTAAATCTATTAATCTACGTGAATTTGTGGAAGAGAGCCTACCTTTTATAAAACCTGTTTGATCAGGGTGGATTATTAGAGGTGTTATTTTCTCTATCCTTCTTGCAAGAGCTTTGCAAATTATTTTCAGATCCACATTGATAAGAGAAATCGGACGATAACTGGTAGGAGACATAGGGTCTTTTCCTGGTTTTAATAGAAGATTGATGTAGGCAGAATTCATGTTTGGTGGTATTCGACCATTTTCCTTTGTTTCCTGTAACATTTTGTAAAATGTTGGTGCCAGAATATTCCAGAATTCTTTATAGAACTCTGCTGGAAATCCATCTGGACCTGGAGCTTTATTATTAGGCATAGATTGGAGGGCCTCCTGGAGTTCAGACACTGTTAGCGGTGAATCCAGGGCCTTTGCTTGACTGTCTGAAAGTTTAGGAAGAGTTATTTTATCCAGAAATTGTACAATATCATTATTTGAAGGGTTTATCTCTGGTGTGTATAACGTCTCATAAAATTCTTTGAAAGTGTTGTTTATTTTTTCAGGGTCATATATTATATTCCCAGTTTTGTCTTTGATTGCAGATATAGTTGTTTTTTCTTTATTTATTTTTAACTGATTAGCTAAGAAGCTACCTGATTTATTACTATGTTCAAAGTTTTCTATTCTAAGTCTTTGGATTAAGAACTGCGTCCTTTTATTAATAATTTCATTTAATTCTAATTTTGCTTTCCTTATTTTACTTAAGCTCTCTTTATCCAGGGAAGGTTCTAATGATTTAATAGTTTCTTCTAATTCCTGAACATGTTTATTTTCTGTTCTCTTTTTATTTGATGAGAATGAAATTATTTTACCTCTAATCACAGCTTTCCCTGCTTCCCATAGAGTGGATGGCGACATACCAGGGAGATCATTAAATTCCATGTATGAAGCCCATTCTTTTTCAATATATTTAATAAATTCTTTATCCTTAAGTAATGATGTATTAAATCTCCAATTTTTATATTGAAGGGTTGCAATTTTATTTGCTAAATTTAAAGAAACAGGAGCGTGATCGCTGATCACTATAGGATGTATCTCAGTGTCTGAAATGTCATTCAACAGTGAGCTGCTGACTAACAAATAGTCCAATCTAGAATAAGAATGATGTACGTTTGAGTAAAAAGTGTATTTTCTGTCGTTGGGATGAAGCGATCGCCATGCATCGCAGAGTCCATAATCGCTCATGTACTGTTTAACTATATCTATGGATTGCCATCTGCGCTGAGTCCCTGCTGTACTGAGCCTGTCTATTTCTTCATTTAGTCCAAAGTTGAAATCTCCCCCAAGAACAAGTGAGCAATCCATGTGATTAGCCAGAACCGAGAAGAAAGTATGAAAGAATGAGGGGTCGTCAACATTTGGACCATATATACTAACTATACATAACTTTTGGTTATTTATAAATAGTTTTAATATTATAAATCTACCTTCTGGATCTGTAGCTGTGTCTATTACTTTAAAATTAGTATTTCTATTTATTAATATTGCTACTCCTCGTTGTCTAGAGTTATAGCATGAAGAAAATATATTAGGATACTCTGGTGTTTTTAAATCATTAGCTGTTGAACTTGATTTATGAGTCTCCTGTAGTAAGACGACATCTGCCTTCAGTCTTGTAAGATGGTTGAAAATCTTAATGGTTTTATCTCTGCAGCTAGCGCCGCGAATATTCCATGTTATAAATTTTACAGGATTCATAGAGCTAAGATAAACCTTAGATATGTACTATCGCCAAGGATGAATATAGGTGTAATTTTGGTTTGTCCATGGGGTTGCCAGATTGAAAAAAACCAGAAGCAGAGATAAAGCGAGGCAAATAATGCACCATACAGGTGTGTACAGAATGAAAGTATGATGGAAAAAAACATGAATTGCATGATAAAAGTATCTGGGTGTGTCAGTTGAGAAGAGAAAAAGGAAAAAAGCGTGATAAAGAATTTGGTTGGTACAAATGTGAGAAAGTAACAAGAGAAAAAGAAAACAAAAAGAAAAAGCAAATCTGTGCACAGCCTGCCCTACCACATTTACTTACAAATAACTGATGCATGCTGAGCTGTGCTTTTTGTTTTAAACTCATAGTTGGTCTGATAAAGCTAATTCTGTCTTGGTTCTGTTAAATATGACTAATAAAGCCAAGGAGTAACCTGAGGGTCCCTAAACAGCTGACCGTTAACATACAGTTTATCCACACTAACCGTAGCCCTACTGCCCTCACTAATATGTTTTTTTCTAATTGGAAATAACACGCGTCTTCTGTCCAGGATTTCTTTCGGAAACTGATCATTAACGCTGTAATTCGTCCCCCGTAGCTCTCTCCCGCGTCCTTTGACGTGTTCTTTTTGTTTAAAATGTTCAAATTTTGCAACAATTGGTCGCGGGCGGGTGTTGTTGGGCTTCTTACCTCCGAGTCGGTGAACCCGATGGAAGGTTATGCTTTTAACCGTGTCGTCTGGCAGTTTCAGTTGGTGTTGAATGAACTTTCGCACGGCTACTTCAGCATCTTCCTCAGCCTGCTCTGGTATCCCCGAAAAAACAAGATTGTCCCTCATTGATCGGGCCTGGATGTCTAGAATAGACTCCTTGAAGCTTTTGTTTTCTCCAGACAGCTGCTTCATCCCCTCGGTGAGTTTCTTAACATCTTCTTTTAGTGTTTGGTTTTCTGTAACTAGCGAAGCTACTTGTTGTTGGCTGAACTCCAGCGATTCCCTCAGAGCCTGAAATTCTTTATGAAGAACCTCAACCAGCGCGAGACGGGCGTCCAGGCTGGTTAGCTTCTTGTCTATTGAGTCCAGGATGTCGCCGTAGCTTCTATCTGGCGAGTCGGTGGATGTGCTAGCCTCGGAACGAGTGCGCTTCTGCGACGGTGTGCTCGTTGTTGTATCCGAAGCAGGTTTCCGTGACTTACCCATAACGATGTTATCAAAGCACTCGTCTAGGTAGCACTCCAGCGAATCCAATGTTTCCTCGTCCAGGTAGTTTAGAGGAGAAAAAAAAAAAAGTAACTTGATGGTTAGTTTAGAAGCTGCGTTTGGTTCAAAATGATTTTCTTATTTTACCTGGGTGTATACTTTACCACATAACCGCCATGTTCACCTATGCACAGCTCTCGCGAGAACTCAGCAGCTCATCCTCTCCTCATCCTCTCATCCTCTCCTATATATTATATAGGAGAGGATGTATATATACTCACCATTTCTGAACCCCATAGAAGAGTTCTTTTCGGCATGGCGGTGGAAGGTGTACGACCGGTGGCCCTTTGTGCGCATGCTTCTTGTGCAGGTTATGGAAGAGGCATGTGATGAAATTGATATGGGAACAATTCAGGAATAGAAAAGACACTCAAAGCACTTCTTCCCTCAATGTCTGGCAAGAGAAGCTATATTTTTATGCAAGTTTCTTTATGAATGTATACTTATGGATATATGCAATTATTTTTGTGCATGTGAACAATCAGAAGAATTTTGTACAATTTGAATTATTTTAAGTATTATGGCAAAGCATACTAAAAATGGGAGTGCTTTTTATATTGCCCAAGTGTGTAGTTGTTTAGCCAAAAATCTGGTATATGAATGAAGTGTTTGCCATTAGGGATGGGTACCGAAATCCGAAATTAAATTAGCCCCGTGGCTGATTCTGACGGTCCACCCGGACCAATAAGCTTCAGCCTCTTCAGTCCTCTTAACAATAAAATTAAGGTCGTATTCATCTTTTGCGGGAGATATAAACACAAACCAAACACTGTATTGGCAGCCTGCTCCTCCTTAACAAGCACACATGCCGCAATGGCAGATTGAACGAAACAATACAAACTTTGGCTTCGTTTTACAAAAATAGAAGTTGACAATACATAATAATACATACCCCTATGTGCCATGTGGGGCAAAACTTTGACTTTGATCATAGTATATGTAGTTTTGGTTGCAGTACTTCCCTTTGCAGGCTGTATGAGGTATTATGCCATTTGGTGAATGGTTTTGTGAATTGTGTGTGTAAATTTTGAAAAAACTCGCCTTGTTTGCAAATTTGGGTTTTGGCAATTGGAAAAAACTAATGTGATGTCAAATTACCTCATCCACATCGGAATCATGTTCTAGAGATCAACATGGAAGGTTTCCATTCCTGGAAGTTGTATTAGTATTATCAGTAATGTTGCTGCAGTTGGGGGGCTAGCCGTATAACGTAATTTCGTGTTGTCGCTGTTGCACTCCTTGGAGGTGTTTACATTCAAACGCTCTTAAATGTATCTAGTTTTCTATGCTGAGGGCCTTTTAAGTTATTTTATGACACCTTAAACACCTTAAAATGCAAATTTTCTGTTGGTGCACTTTACGTTTGGGATCACTTTGTTTCACATTGTTCTTCTCGCCAGATGAGGCTCATTGCAGCTATGGCTGCTCCTCTCTGTTTCATTTTCCACCGAAATATCTTCACTTCCTTTGCTCTCTGTGTCAGATGTTCAGTTACTTCCCAGCACCCTTTAGTGATAATGATAACTGTATTACATTTAACCCTTATGTAGCTTTGGAGGCAAGGGTGTCTGTGTTAGAAGCCTGGATCCGCACTGTTGAAAAACCAGCAGATAGCCATGGCCAATTAGCCAACAAGGACAGATCCCCAGCAACTGGGCTGACTGGGTGAAGATAGGGAAACGTAGTTCCAGAATCCAGCCCATGGGTCACCACCAATCCGTCCACATTTCTAAAATCTTCCCTGCTTATTGATACACCCGCTAAGAAGCAGACCCTGAAAACTGGCAGCTGCATAGTCAGAAACGTGGCATTAGAGACACCCTTGACCATAGTCTAATTTTTGCCAGGGGCCAGAACAGGCGACATCAAATCTCACCTGAAACTGCTGGCTAAGGATAAGCATAAATACAGTAAGATTGTTATTCACGCTGATGTGTCATGACCTGAGTCAAAGCCATGATAAAAAAAGAGGGTGAGATGCCATACTTGAAAACAAGTTAAAGGGATTTATTTAAATAATAAAACAATGAGAGGAACAAAGCTCCCACACCAAACAATACACAAACAAAAATGTGTCCGTGGGGAAGAGAAGCTCTTCCCCTGAACTGAAGGTAGAGAGCAGCTTTTTATAGGATGGAATGAGACAGCGCCCATGTGTCTCCAATCGGTTTATGGTCTACTCCAAATGTTGTTGAAAACATTGAAAGGTTAAACTAGACCATCACAGGTGGTAATGACATCCGGTTATGCTGATCACAGTATTCTCTTAGAAAGGCTTGAACATGTTGCAGAGATAGAAGGAAATGCATTACCCTTGTTTAAATATTTGTCTGACAGATTCCAGTTTATTAATTTCAATAAATCTTCACATTCAATGGTTACCTGTGAAGTACCACAGGGTTCGGTGTTTGAACCAATTAATTTTATTGTATATACAGACCCTGTCAACCTGGCTGCTGAAGGAGGAGAAGTCTCTCTCCAAGCTCTCCTGACCTCTCGCCTTATTCTCCCTTTTACTGACTCATCTTAGCTTTCCTGTTAATTTATACACCCAGCCTCTGGAGTTACTGTATTAGACGGGATCACTTTTTTAGACTACTTTTGAAGGACTGTGAAGGTCTGTGAATAAACAGTATGGCGTTTTTCTCAGCCGAGAACTTTGACAAACTGCTCCAGAGACAGGGTGCCTTGGATAAAGCTCCATAGTATGGAAACAAAATTACACCTTCTGGAAGTAAATTTGGATGCTGGATAGGGAAATGAGACAACACTACAGATGACAGGAACAAGAACCTGGCAGCCCCATGCTCCCAACACTATCTCATCACCGAGGTGTGGGATAGATAGGATACCTCATTTAAACTTTGATGAACACTGACCAGCTCTAAAATGCTCTGACAATATATCTACTCCAGGTCCTATGAAAAACAAAAAACAGAAAAGGCTAACCAAAGCAAGTGATTTCTCTCCCACTGGAATGTTTCTACAAAAATAGATTGACAGCCCTCGACTCACTAAATGACAACACCGTCCCCAGAATCGGTCAAAGCCAGCAGGAGAAATACTGCCACAAAAAACGGAGTAAGAAACCCCCCAATGAATGACAACACAGCACCCAGAAACAGCCAAGAGCAAAGGTAAAGATCCAGCAGTGTTAAGCGGACACATAATAAAGTAAGAATCTCCCCAGTAAAGGTTCTGATAATTCATGATGGTTCAGGAAATGCACAGCTGCCCAAAGAACACTATCAGACACATCATGGAGAACATCCCTTCCATCACTGGATTTTATTCAGGATTTTAAAAAGTCATTATCCGCACAGGATAATACAACATAAGCACCAAGAGCGAAGTTCTCAAGGCTGATGTCTCTAAACTTAAAATCACTGCATTGGCTCCCAGTACATTTTAGGATCGATATTTAAGTGTAACTAAACCCCAAAACTGTTATAAACTGTATAAATGGGTTTTTACCAATGGAATCTTTCAGTTTAAGAGCATATATTTGACAATTTTGTTAGGTTCCAAAATTTTTGGTCTAAAAACGTCTAAATGTGGTACTGCATTTGAATTTTCTGGTTGGCTGAGATTGGTAGATGAGAGTTCATGCCTAGGTCACAGGCATGGTCTCACAGAGATGACCTCCCTCTCTCAGACATGCTTGCCCCACCCCGTCTTAAAATTGCTCATCTTGTTTGCTTTGGAGGACCATAACCTCGACGTGGTTTAAAGCCATAAGTTCTAACCTATATGTTTTAAACACACCATGAACAAGGATAACAAAAGCTGAGGAAGTTCCCTCTGAAGCTACTTAGCATCGATGCTAGCGCTAGGCTCTCTGTGCTTGTTAGCTATACGTGCTGCTAGCTTCAGGCAGCGCTGACTCAGCGCCCTGAACTGATACATCGTTTGGCCGCTGTGCTCCATAAAGCCTCCTCACCTATGGTGGATGGCAAATAGAAATAGAGGGGTAAATAGAGGCGTTACGGAGCTTGGCAGCCGCATACCACAGTTCAGCTGTGACTGTCTTCCAGACCACACCTCCGTGTCCCCACCTCGCACTCATCCTCCACTCTTGTCCACGCCCCCCTGTGCCTCCTGGCCCTGCCCACTTTTTTACGTTTTTAAATGTTGCCTGGGGGTGAGATGATGCTTTTTCATGGTGTTCAGTTACACTTTAAGGTTCTTTTAGTAGTTCTTAAGTGTTATAATGCTCTTGGGCCTTCTTATCTTTCAGAACAGCTTTTAACATATGAAACCTCAGTCTCTGCGCTCCTCTGGCAGCTGTCTCCTTGTCATCCCTAAAGTTAGGGCACACACTTATGGTGAGGCTTCTTTCCATTATTATGGTCCTCACCTCTGGAACAGGCTCCCAGAGGATGTCAGGGATATCAGTTTTTTACTTTTATTTAATCTTAATTTCATTTTTATCCCCCGTTTATTTTTATATTTTAACTTGTTTTCATCTTCCTTCCAGTGTTTCCTCTGAGGGAGCCCTCTGCCTAGAGAGCGGTGGTCGGCTAGGGCTACCTGAAAAGTGCTTTATAAATAAAGATCGATGGATAAACTGCTCCAGGGGCTTAATGCACTTCAGAGCACAAAAATGTTCATCAGTGGACCGATCCCAGAGGGAGCACGAGAACGGTATAGCAGAATTCTTCACTCCATAAATGGTTGGCAACAAAATCCTTGGAAAAATCAATCACCTATATAAACAAGTTCAGAGTATTTCGCTCTACAACCCATCTATTCAAGGAAAATCAGCACTATTTCAACAGAGCCATAATTATAATAATGGCTTCAAAAATCTTTTGTTACGTAAATAAGAAGGCGCTGGGTTTCTCAAAATTACTGATTCATGACCTTGTCCATCCTGCAGATAAGCAAACTAACAGAGCATAAACACTCCCCTCATCTGCTATGAACAAATTCACTCAGTGTGTTTACATGCAGCAAGGGAAATTATTACCTTAGTCCAACTGAAATCAGACTTTTGAAATGCATGTATACACCTTAGCCCCGCTTGAATCGAACCAAACTGGAGTTTCACAAGCCCGACTAAGCTACCCAGATAATGTGATTGGGAATCTGACTTCTCTGTAACCAAACTCCCCCCAGATTGTGAACATCCTGTGTTTACTTTGTCCGCTTCACTCCTGCTGGCCTCCTTTTACTGACAAAGTACAGCTCGAAGTTACCCGCTATAAGGCTAACACGTAGGAGCGCATGTAGTCATCTTTCGTCGAACGTACTTAATTTAATAATTCGATTTTCTGAGTGACACGTAAACGGGGACTCAGCTCTCAACAGGGTGCAAGCCCTTAGTTTGATAGCTCCAAAAAGTTTCGATTTCGATGTGCATGTAAAGATATTGACTGATACAGCTGCTAGAACTGAACACCCAGAGAATGAAAACACAGAGAGCTTCAAGAAAATATGTGATTCTTCAGAATCATCTACACCAGGGATGTCAAACACCTTCCAACATTTCCAATTTGGGCCACATTAAAATAATGAATGTCCTTAAAGGGCCGGATATGGCAGAAAGTATTGATACAATTATTTTTAACAAACCACTAAGATATTAATTCTGTCTCAATGTGTACATCTTTAGGTTTGACAAGCACTTCTTAAAATTAAATGATTCTGACCATCTTTTCACATTGATATGATTTAGGACTATTCAAATAAACACTGATTTGAGTGATAAAATAGTTTTTAGTTGCATATTAATAGAACTCAAAGGTTCTATTTATAGGATCCACAAGTGTTTAGAGGGCCACACAAATGTTTATGGCGGGCCGGATTTGCCCCCCGGGCCTTGACTTTGACACATGTTATCTACACCATCATTAATTAGCCAGCCAAATGATATGCTAATGAGATGTTGTACCCTAGCTTCTTGGTATGACACAACAGGCGGCTAATGTTGCACCTGAAAAAAAGGGCTCTTGTTGGTGCAAAAATCCAGTTTATTGTACGTGTCCTTCTTGAATTCTACATGAATACAACTCCACCACAACAGTCAAACCTGTTTGCCTTTCTGGGTTCAACACCTGAACTTCCCCAGTTGACCCCCTGCTTAAATGCTTGTACCCATCCAGAACGTGAGTATCTTTTTCCTAGGGAAGTATAGGCAGTTCTCGCCTTCCACGCCTCTGATTGGATAGAACTTCTCTCGCATGATTGGCTATTTCTTGTAGGGACTAGTCCCGCCTTTTCTTGTATTCTGTTTTTGCCCCTTTCCCTTTTCTTCAGACCACACATACACACATCCATTCTTGTTTACATGCATTCTCATCCACACACGCTCCGACACACAACCATTGTTGTTTACAAGCATTGTCAAACCAGATGATGTAACAGTCTTGATTTGGAATTTATTCATCAGAAATAAAGCTGATTAAAGATTCTCTGACTGAAGTCTGAGCATCATGTTCCAGCCTTCAAGAACCACTATATCCATCTTAACATGTAGCTCTTCCTTTCCACCAATGGTAATGACTAACGTTTGATGTGGACGGTTGCCAGACATCAACTCCAAACCCCTCGCCCACCAGGGCTTGTCTGGTTACCAGGAAAGTAGCATTCCTGTGGTTATAAACAGTAGAACTCATAAAATCAAACACTGCCATATTCAACCATACCTTAAAATGATTAACTATCAGAAGTATTGACAAATAACCAACAAATATCTTAAACTAGCATTGTTAAACATCAGAGCTTTATTAGGAAAGTCTTTTCTAACCAATAATTTTATAACTGAACATAATATACACAATATTTTTATCTGAAACTTGGTTAGACGTAAATACTGAAACATTTTCAATGCTAGAATATACTCCTCCGAGCTACTACTTTTTAAACGAGGGCCAGAAGCACGGCGAGACGAGGTGATGGAGGGTAAGGCACGATTTTTCATAACACCCTGAACTTTAAAAAGGTTTTTCTGGGCACATTTGACTCTTGAAAACCTAGTTACAGATATTAAAGAGCCAAATGAGGTCTTATTTATAAATTCATACAAACCTCCAAAACTTAACTCAAACGTCTTTAATGATTTCAGTGACCTTCTTTCTGTAAAGTGTATTGATTATGACCAACTAATTATTGTGTGAGACTTTAGCATCCTTACTGTAAACCTCCAACATAGACGAGCAAAAACATCCGGTGATACTCTCCATAACTTCAGTCTAATCCAACATGTCAAACAACCAACGCACAATCATAGGCCTCACTCTAGACTTAATTATTAGCAAAGGCTTAAATATCTCCAACATCTCTGCAGATTATATTGCTTTACCTGACCATTTTTGCATTTCCTTTGAAAGCACAATCCTTGCTTAACTATCTAACCAATAAGTTTATAACTGAACATAATATACACAATATTTTTATACTAAGTTTATACTAAGCAAGCATGTAGTGACAGTGGACAGGAAAAACTCCCCTTTAATAGGAAGAAACCTCTGGAAGAAAAAGTTTCTCTACAAGCGGTCATCTGCCACAACTATCTGGGGGTTTGCGAAGAAAGAGAAGAGACACAAAAAAGACAAAAGAACTGATGTAAGAGTACTTATATATATATATATATATATATATATATATATATAAAGGATTACAACAGGATATGGAGGATGTTTGGTCATTGGGAGAATCATCCAGATTGATGCTCCACACCCAGCAGGGCGTTGTAGCTGAACAGGATACCAGAAAAAGAAAATAAAGTTTTCACTGTCAATAGGTCTGATCTGATTTGAATAGTTATCACATCCCTCCTATCAGGTGTCTTCCCCACCTGACAGCTGGAGATAGGCACCAGCCCCCCCCCCCCCTCCCCCTCCCCCCGCGACCCCTTAAGGATTAAGCGGAACAGAAAATGGATGGATGGATGGATGGAACGTAGACTGCGGTTCACAGAAAAGATATTTAAAAGTGATCGAAGATAGATCGAACAGTAACCAATGAATATGTTGGCGAGACTGGAGTGATTGCCAGTTCAGCAGGGACAGTGGTGGGTGTTATAAGAAGCTCCAGTCCCAAAACAGATAGCAGCATGGTAAATTGCTTTACTATTACTATTAGTGCTATGTATTAGTATTAGTACTATTATTTCACAAGTTTTTGAAGAAGAATGTTGGAGGCGCACCTATAGACAACTTCACCATAGTCTAGGATAGGAAGCACTGTCATTTTTACCTGCCAGTGCTTTGCAGAAAGTGTAAAGGAGGAGTTGTTACGGAATAGAAAACCAATACGAGATTTGACCTTACTGGGCAATACGCTTATGAGTTTCAAAGGAAAGTTTGTTGTCAAGCCAGATTCCAAGATACTTACAGCATGGAACGAAATCGATCTCACAGCCAAGCAGAGACAGAATTTTAGGGGGACAGTCAACTAGTGGCAGGTTTCTGTTGAAAATCAAACACTTTTACGTTTTAAATAATACAGACTAGAGGAAATTTGTTGAATTTTGTTAAAGCTAGCCTGTAATGAATGCAGTGCAGTTGTCAAGGAAGGACTTGATATTTAAATAATGGTGTCATCAGAATATAGATGTATGTGAGAAGCACCAGCAGCTAAATATAATTTATTGACCTAAAGAGGAACGATCAAGAGTGAGCACTAAGCTTCAGTTAATACTGACAAACCAGGGTCCAGACCAGGAAACAAAGTCGTGGGCACCTCTCTGCAGCATCTTTGATGTTACCAACTCAATACACCATGGAGACAGTGTCTTGCCCACGGCAAAAATCAAAGGGATTAAAAGTTAACATAACAACAACAGATCTGTTAATCTGTCAACAACCGATGGTGTCATCCAGGACATGTTACTGTGAAGTTTCGTCTTTGTAGCCCAGATATTAAACTGTTGGTAGTAAGCTTACGTCCACATTATTTACCAAGAGAGTTCACCAATGTTATTTTGGAAGCAAACAATATCTATCAGGACCCCCTGCAGTTTGCTTATCACCATGGAGTTGGTGTTGAAGATGCCATCATCAACCTGCTTCAACCAACCCACTGTCATCTGGACGAAGCAGGCAGCACTGTGAATCGTGTTCTTTGAATTCTCCATTTCATTTAACACAATTCAGCCTGATTTGCTTTGTCAGAAACTCCTGAAGACACAAGTGGAGGCCTCAACAATCAGCTGGATCAATGATTACTTGACAAACAGACCACGGTTTGTGAGACTGAAGGATTGTGGGTCAAACCAGCTGGTCAGCAGCACAGGAGCACCACAGGGCACTGTACTGTCACCATTACTGCTCAGCTCTCAGCGAGGACGGTCGCTTTTTTCCCTCCCTCCTCCTCCTGTGTCTTATCCCATAGCTCTCTGTCTCCTGTTCCTCTATCTGGAGTATCTTTTGGCAATTTTCTCCGAAACCAAACTGAATAAGCGAAGATGGAAATGGTCAGCTGGTCTCTGAATGCTATTGATAAAAATCTACTCAACTCTACGAAGCACCGGTAAGGGTCAACCGGGGTGTCAACCATGGTGATCGGGTTTCTGCTGATTGGAATGGGCAGTTACTGGAACTACCGAAAAATGGCAACAAAGATCTGAAACACGGTCGAGATTGGTCACTGTTCTGGAAGCGATTGGACGGCTGAAGGAACAGCTGGATGCGTTGATTCGTACTGATGGGACTCAGAACCAAATGCTGGGGGAGCTGGGACGCAGAACAGACGCTGTAAGAGGCGATCTGGCCGGCGCTCTGGGACTCATCCGCAATTTGTCATCGGACTTGGAGAAACTGTCGGTACGGATTGGGGCAACTGGAAATTAATTGGATTTGGAACTATTAATCTGGGAATTAATTTGGATTTGAACTTTAATTTGAACTACAATTTGGCTGAATTAGACTAAAAAAGAAACCACTGACAGACTGAAGGGACAGAGAGGAATATTTGATCTCTCCCTGCAATCCAAATAATTTATATTTTGGCTCCCATGAAGACCTTCAACCTGGTCCTAATCAAATGTCCCTGAGAAGAATGTCAACAGAGTCTCCTCTCCCCCGTACACCTGCATCTACTGACGCACACACTGACATGGTTACACACACTCACATTCACACACACCGTCTCGCTGTATCCTTAATTCTCTCTCCTGCAACAGGAAGCTGGATAACAGCGCGCCTCGATGGCAGCGCGTTAACCTGTGGACTGGAGCTCATACCTGCCCATCCTTCCTGATGTGTCATTGTTATTGTCTGAATATGTGCTTAAATGTTTGTTGGTGTGGTTTTTTCTATTACCTGCGTTGTGAGTGCTGTACGGACCCACAACACAGTTGAGCGTTTTTTCCCCTCACCGTGGAACCCTCCCCTACCCAGATGTGTATTTCTCTATGTTTCATAAACGGGAGCGCCGCTCGGTGGCTGCATGCCCAACAGTGACCTGGATCTGTTTGTTGTTGTTGTTGTTTGTAATGATCTTGGACAGGTTGTACTGTATCTGTAAATTCCTTGTATGCGTCATACTTGTATGTGTCATACTTGGCCATTAAAGCTGATTCTGATTCTGATTCCTTTTCACTATGTACACCTCAGACTTCCAGTATAAAACGGAGACCTGTCATCTACAGAAATACTCAGACGACTCTGCAATTGTCGGGTGTATCAGAGATGAAGAAGAAGCTGAATACAGAGAGCTGGTGGAGCGCTTTGTGACATTGTGTGGAAACAATCATCTTACTTTGAATGTGAACAAAACAAATGAGATGATAGTAGATTTCAGAAGAAACAGAGATAAGTCAAAGACTGTCTCCATCATGGGAGAAGAAGTGGAGATGATTGAGGAGTACAGATACCTCAGAGTTCACCTGGACAACAGACTGGACTGGAGAATCAACAGTGAAGCAGTCTACAAAAAGGGACAGAGCAGAATGGACTTTTTGAGGAAGCTGAGGTCCTTCAAGGTAAATAAAAACAATCATAGGTTTCTTTTTAGTACAGTTGCCAAACTTACAAAGAGTCATAGCTCTGTAGAGCCAACTATTCCCCCTTCTCTTAGTAGTGATGACTTTATGGGATTCTTCATAAGTAAAATAAATTCTATTAAAAATAGAATCATTAACTTTATCCCAAACATGATTAACTCTCTTTCAGTAAATGAGGCAGTATCAGAAAGAACTGTAGAAACATGATTTTGTCTGCACTGTTTGGATTCGTCAACATTTCAAAATTATAAAAAATACTAGCTTCATCTAGTATTTTTCTCATAAAACCCCACCAGAGTGGTTTTTGGCTTAATTCACACATGTTTGAGTAATCTTCCTTAATTTTGCTGTCTGAGCAGCTGCCCCTACCTCGCCTAGAAGACGACTGAGTCTTCAACTAGTGACATCACTAAGTGAAAACAAGGGAGTCCTAGAGGTGTCTGCACCGCCCCCTGCAGGCAGAGCGGCTTACCTCTGTTAGAGTTCCAAACACACCCTCCTAATTCTCACAGCTCATAGCTTCTTCGGTTTTTGGCAGCTTAAATCACTTTTTTTTTTACTTTCTCTGTGAAAACGCCCATTTGGCTGCATGGATTACAGGATTTTATTCTACATTCCTAAAGAAAAGCAGCTGGATCAAAGAACCAAGATGCCTGACAGAGAAATAAGTGGCTACATGCTAATGCTAATGTGGGTTAGCCATTTATCAAGCTGCTTATGTGATCTTATAACAGCACTGTGTGGTTAATTAATTGATCTGTAGCATCTCAGAATGTTCAGTAAACGGGTGCAAACAACACCCACGGCTTTTTTATATACTGGGCTGGAAAGATTTGCTTACTGGACTCAGTTAGTTGTTTTCGGCTCTGTCTAAAGCCTGGATATTTTGCAAATGAAATAAGCTTTATTGACTCAGTTTTTTACAAAAAATAAAATAAACCAAATGTCTGATCCCTTAATATAACAGAGTTTCGTTGTTGTAATCTGTACTTTTCAAATTATCCGTGAGAATACTGTTTGTGATGAAGCTTAGCACTATTTGTTTCAGTTTGATCTGCTCCCGGCTCTGCAGCGTAGAGGAGCGTAGCGTAGCTGGGGTGCAGGAGGCGGGTTTATAGAGAAACGAGCCGATTCACTTCGTGGTCCAACATTAACTGCAGGATACAAGTTAAATTTCAGGACAAATTATACTGTATAACACCAACGGTAACATTTTATCATATATATGTCTATCCCAGAAATTGAAAGCTGTAAAATAGTATGATGTTGTCCCTTTAAGGAGTCCAACATAGTCTTATGTCTATGTGATTTTTTTATGTTCACAATTAAAAGCCAGTGCTTGCATCACAGCATTGTTAGGCAAGTATATCTGTTTTAATTACACTAATTGGTTTTCATCCATATTGATTGTCAAAATTCAACACTTCATGCAAATTTCCATTGAAAATGATTCAAAATGACATTTGAGGTGCAGCATTTCTGTTATAATACAATGTACTGCACATCGGTGTGCAGTACATAATTATTTATAATGATGCCATGACATTTATATTAACTTACAATGTGACTAATATCACAAACACTTTGTCTTATGCTGGAGCAGGGTTAATAGGAGGAGCTCCTTCACATCAGACATGGTTTATCTGCTCGGACATAACTTTCTGCTGAATAGAACTGTCATTAGTGACTCTTGACACATGTAGCCAACCATCAAACACTTGGAAGAAGTGTCTTCAGAAGCGTTGACCTCTAATGTTCTGCAGGAGGCAGAATTCGTTGTAGCTTGGACCCATATTCATCTTCATCATTGTTTTCCCATCATTGGAGGAAGCTGGTTAAGAGCCAGGTCGCTTCATGGGAACCTTAAGTTGTGTCACATGAATAAATGTTATGAGAATAAATGTTTATGGACAGCTAGTTGTCTAATGACCTTCCGTGGCGTAGAATGCGTCAATAAAACGTAATAAAAAGTGTACATCTAATTACGTGGGATGCAAAAGCCTCACAGGCTCATATAAACACCGGGCAGAGTATGAACCAGCCTAAACCTGAAGACCAAAAAACCAACTAGTCTGCAGTTTCTGCTTAGAAAAACAGAACATCGTTTAGTGCTTACCTGAGTGATGAACAGCCGTGTCGTGCCGTTCTAGGGTCCCTCCTGTGGGCTGATTTAGTCAGCCTGTCCGGGCTGCAGCATTCCCATACTTCTGCCTCCAGCAGCTCACTGAACACACAATGCTCGCCAGTAAGTCACTGGATCTGACGACAGCTCTCATTCTACTTGCTGATAATAGCCTATTAAAGAGGAATCTCTCCTCCAGAAATTCTGCAGCCATGCTCCATGTAGATCTCTCCATTCAGCAGCCGGTCACTTACCAAAACTTGCCTGTCTTTCTCCGATCTATTGAAACCTGTTATTGGTTTGTGGAATCCATTCAAATTATTGGACAAACCAAGCCCAGGTAAAGTTACCCCAACTGTTGCCCACATCCCAGTAGTAGGCTATGATAGTGGAAAAGGAGAAAGCAGCTCGGCTCGCTGCCCCTCCCGCCCTGCTCGGTGCATGTGTTTCCCCATTCTCTGCACATCCTTTAGGTTTACTGGACTAACACTTCCCTCTACTGTTCCGACCTCCTCCTCAAGCGGCTGCCTACAGATGCTTCTGATCAGCTGTGATCATGTTTACAGACAAACAGAGCTGGCATATGATTCAGTAGGACTCATGGACAATCTATAATGCTGTGCACAGTGAGAGTTTAACTATAAAGTGAGTGAAAAGGGGGAAAATGAAAACAAGACTGATTTAGCCTAGGCATTATTGTCTTTTTTTAGACTGCTGTTTTTTAGTTTTATTAATATAGTGAAGAGAACATCTGCTTTCTCAGAATTTCTGATTTTGTTTCATTTTTGTCTAGTATGACTTAAAAAGTGAACTATTATTGTTTCTAGCACATTTTTGAATTCGGAGAGTAAGTAGGCTATTTCTAATATTAATTTCCAGCGATTTTAAAGTCATTTTCGAGTCAAGTCTCAAGTAAATACAGGCTAGAATTCAGTCAAGTCCCAAGTCTTAAATGTTGAATTTTACAGTCATTTTGAGTCATTTTTTATAAACAACATCGCAGTTTAACTTTTAATATAAAGCATAAATAATGTGTTCATTTGAATAGCCATTTAAACTAATGCAACTAAACTTAGAAAATATTTTTACTGAACTCAAACCTCCATGTTGTAGTTTAATCCAATTTAGCTAATAAGAATGTTCTTCTTTGAACTACAATTTCAAAGGTTTACTGCTCAGGATTGAAGAGATTTTACAGAAGAGTACAGGTGATGTAATGTTCAAGAATATATTTAGATTTTTAAGAGTCACAGGTATGTACTTAAAGAGTAATGCACCCTCTCCCAGAGTCTTATGTGACCTACATTTCCAGTTTGAAAAGGAGGTGTTGCCTACTGTATAGGTTGGGGTGGCTTGTTTTTTTTTGGTTTTTTTATCTAGCAATCTGATTGTCTGTTCTGGAGAACACATGCATACACAGAGACAGTCTCCGCTTCTTAAGACAGCAGGATGAGTGAAATGACATAAAAGTGCACATCTTATGAATTATTGGGTAAAATAATCTTTTCAAGTAAATAAGTTCAAGTCTAAGTCCCAAGTCATTGGTATGGAAGTCCAAGTCTTTTAACATTTTTGTAGGTCAAGTATCAAAATGAATGACTTGAATGAAGTCCAAGTCATATGACACACCTCTGGCTACAAACCTAGAGGATTGCTGATTAACAGGTATTTATTTAAATCCATTTTAAATCTATTTTGCCAAAATAAACACGTTTACTTTTGTAAAAGTACAAAAATGCGTCAGAATAGTTAGGTCAGTGGTTTGTGACCTAGCATGTACTGTAAACACATGATAGTTAAAGTACAGTAGAGATGCTTTACAAGCCAGGATTCATTCACTGACTTTATAGTCATGATCCACTGGAGCTCAGCCTTACCCGATGTTAAACTTCCTACATCTCACATTTAATGACATTTATGGACAACCCTGATCATCCTCTTCATCAGACTATCCTACAGTAACAGAGTATCTTCAGTTGGAGGCTTCTTCAGTTTCGCTGCAACACAGACCGCTACAGGAAACCCTTTCTCCCCACAGCCATCATGGTCTACAACAACTCCTTGAAAAATGAATTAGTTATGAGGGGATCTCTGAAAAGTTTTGGGGAGAATAAGAGTCAAGTTCTCTAACTGAATATTTTGAGTCTTCTACTGGTTTGGTGGAGAGGCCCTAAGAAGGATAGCCTGAAAAAAAAATATCCAAAGACTTGGCTTGCTGGGACAAGTTCCCAAGAATACCCGCAACGCCATGCTGCCATGGCACATTAATAAGACACCATGCTGGGAACATTACCCTAATATGCCGACCCGATAGTTTTTCTCCCCAAATGATGAAAAGCACGGTGAAATGCAATGTTGTTGAAAGTGTATTATACAAATAAAGTTGCCTTGCATGTGGAAATTAGAGCCAAACCTTGACGTAATTCCATGCTTTTTCATGCCACCACAGCCACACCCTTCAAGAAACTCTCGGCACTGGACTTGTTTTCTGTCACTGACCATAGCCAAATGGTGGTTAGGTAAAACAAAGCAAATACAGACCCAACTTGCTTAGTCACCGTGCAGTTTCATGTGGACTAGATTGAAGGTGTAAAATACAGACATCACACAGCCAAACATTACCCTTGTTCTGAGGGGGTGGGGCCTAAGTGATGTCAGCATTTAAATATTGAGATTGTGTTAAATATTTCTGTAGTCGTCCCAAGTTTTCTGAAATATATCAATTTTCAGATTCAATAAATGGTCCATTTAAGACTTATTTCAAACGATCAGAACTTGTATCTTACAGAGTCCTTTTTCATGCAGCTTTAAAAGGACTCAGTATCTTTAGAGAGAAAAATCTGTATCTCGTCAAACGAAACATCAAGTCTCCAGTGATATGATACAGAAGATTCCTCCAATTTAAAATTATATTCCAGACCAAAAGACATAAAAGGATAATTAACTAATTTGTGAATCAATCTTTTTATCTGTTTCTAATTATGCTTTGTGTCATAATAGCTGCAGTAGCATTGAAGAGAGCATTCCAGAAGCAGCAAAGCTAAAAGTCACTTCTTAATATAAGCAGTAAAAGGTAGATGTGGTCCAACCCAACAAAGCAGCTTGTCCTGCTGCTGCTGAACGTCAGTCAGACCAACATAGACCACCAGTCTCTGGCTAGCTGAATATCTGGAGTTGAACATGGACAAGCAGAAGGAAGCAGGAACCATGTTGTTTGATGACATATGGAGGAGCAGGTGTGTTGCTTTGGGGCGACTATGGCTCAATGGTAAAGGAGTTGGCTTGCAATCAGAGGGTTATAGGTTTGATTCCAGCTTCCTCCGGTCACATGTTGATGTGCCCCTGGGCAAGGCACTTAACCCAAAAAATTCTACATCGTCCTACTGAGCCGGTTTGCCTATATGAATGTGAGTATTAATGGGTGAATGTGGCTTCAATGTAAAGCGCTTTGAGTGGTCAGCGTTGCTCGACCAGGACAGCAGGGGGCACTAAGTTTTCATGGCGTCTCTGCCCACTATCACAGCATCGTTTCATTGTTTTTTTCTAGCCTTGTGAACGCATTTCTTCCTCAAGTTGCAATGAACGACAGAAAGTACGTTTTAGTTAAGCTGTAAAGCTTTTTACTAGAAGTGCAGCTCAGAATCCTCTAGAAACACATGGAAATATGTTTTTTTGTTTTCCTACACCTATGTTCAAAATCGCCAAAACAGATTAGATTAATTATCCTTTCAATATAAAGCATATAGTGGCCAAACGCTGCATTAACTATTGATTACAGCGACTGTAAAACCCCGTTCTGGTGAAGCGATCTCTGGCTGTTACTGAAACTGACCAATCAGATGCATGCGCTCTCCGTCGATGGATAGTTAAAATTTGGGCCTCTACTCCGTGCGTCCTTGCTTAGGTGACGGAGGGCCCTTGCGTTGACGGATAATGACGTTGTGTCGATCCTTCTCCTTCAAAATGCAGAAGCATAAACTAGGCTTAGAGAGTGGTTGACTAATGTTCTGCCTCCGAACTTCAGAGTGTTCAGTGGAAAATATACCAAGTGTAGCTTTTGATTCACACTGTATCTCACATTGGTCTTAGTTGCAGAGGTTTTACATTTCCTGCAAGCTTTTCCATTCTCTAACATTGCTGACAGACTGTGGGCCGCACATACTCACATTTGCCCTAAATTCTTCCAACCATAATCATCCTTTAGTTTAGACTTGTCACTTGTACATTCGGTCTTCCTGTGTTCTAACCATAAATGCTCAGAATAAGGGTGAGATGGTGACCGTCTAAGACACAGACAAAGCCCACCTACTTCCAGCTGATGCTTAACTCATAAAACTTAATCTGAAAAAAAAATATTTTTATTTCCACAACCTTTCAGAAAATAAGCAAAGGAATTAAAAACAATGTCTATTAGCTGGAAATTGGATCAGGCAGGTTGGAAATAATATATTCCTGAAATGCAGAGAAGTCTGGAGGCTGCCAGCGGCTTTCAATGAGTGCATCATACAGTTCCTCACTGAGGTCCATGAAGCTGCTGTTAGCCTCCACCACATCCACCACCAGGCCAGGCTCTGCAACACAAAAAACAAACTATTAGAACCGCACTCCCATGTCCCACTCAACAGGTTTTTGCTATGGTTTTTTCATATGAGCAGATGTTGATGGAGAATAATGTAAAAGCTCTAAGTATGTACCATCTGGCATGCCTCCAAATTTTGATTTGGATGCCATGATTAGATTTTAAAACGATTATTTTTGTTCCCTTACTTCCTTCCAGTTTAAGCTTTTATACAACGTGTCCAAACAAATTTATGCCCAGCTTTTATCAAGGTCATATTTTCCATAAAAGCTAAAGGAAATACGTTGGAAGTTTCATAGAAAACGACACTTGGTCCAATCTTTAAACACTTCATTCATATTCTGTTAAGTGAAAGAAGATTTTTGATTTGAACATATTTAAAGACACAAAGTTTATACTACAGTCTTGGGTTTTCATTCAGTTTAAAGGAAACGTATGTAAGAAATGTATTTTAATTAATCATAAAATGGCCCCGATATGTCACTAGACAATAAGAAATCATGTTCTTTTGAAATACTTATATCACTGTCAATAGTGGTCTGGCCAGGATATGTAAAAGTGAAAGTTGCAGCCCTCAAGTGATGTTATTGTTGTCATATTCTGTTTTGGTCTTAGGCTCCGCCCTCAAGCTATCTACAAATCACGAAGTCAGTAGAGTTTCCTCATCCGGGTTGCCAGCTCTGCTCTGTTTACCACAGCTGAAGCTCCGAACGTTACGGACAAAACATGTATAACGTTACGAAACCTAAAAGACCTCGTTATCAATCCGAAATACGTCGTGACAAAGTCCGAAATAAAACAAGGATTTGTATAGGAGATGCCTTTGAAAGATGGAGACGGCTGAAAATGGAGAAGAATTTGAATACAGATGTAAACGTCGCCAATTTTCTCCTGGACAGATAAGATTCACCTATGTTTGGCTAACTTACTTGTACTTAATGTAAATTTACATTTCAAATATTCATGACAGTCGAACAAAGTTATGCATGTTCGTGGAGAAAGAAAATGGAGGAGATTGGTCATCACATTGAAAAGGTAGGGAATTGTTTGGGAGATAAAAACGAAGAGTCGTCATTGCTAACATTAGCATCAGGGCCTGTTTCTTTGTCATTATGCTGAAGTGTCGAGGAAAACAACAGCACGTCGATTCTGGCAATGTGAAACGTAATGGGGACGTATTGAGCAGCCTATACCTCGGTACAAATAATTCCTCATTCGTTCTTCGCGTACATTGTGGACTACACATGCTGCAAGTTAACCTGTATGACCATTGCTAATGTTATTTAGTTAGGGTCAGCCGTTCCTGCTGGATCCCACAGCAGCTGGCAACATCAAGTCAGGAAGGGATACACAGTTCTACAGTATTTTGAATGTGATTGCAGTAGCGCTTTTGGCCACAATCCTATATACGTTTCCTTTAACACATTGATGTCTAACTTTGCTCAGTGTCTTTTCCTAGCTGACGGCAGGGAAAAAGTGGAACTTGTAAAAGAAAGAAGATTTCGCTGCTCACATAACAGAGGCTTCTTTCACAACTAAAACGCAAAATATTTGCTGTGGTATGTACTTCTTCTGTTCGTATAGTCGGTATGGTTGCAATATGTTATTACATCTCAAAAACATTAAAATATATACAATTTCATAAAAGGCTACATTTCTTTTCCTTAACAAGTGTGTTAAGGTTTTTATGCTCATCGTTATCATTTAACGTTCTATAGACCTGCTGTAGTAATCTAACTAAAGAAGTGATAAACGCTACCAAATATGGTAGTATTGTTCTGATAATGTTAATCTGATATGTTAATATTTTAATCGTGCTGTCGCTCCACCTCTTTGTCTAGTAAAATAAGTTTGTAAAGGACAGAGCCTCGGAGATCGTTCGAGCCACAAAGAAACCAGCCTTTCAGGTAGATGCTGCCAAATGTGTGAAAGTAATGATTTGGTAGTGACTGTGGCGGAGGTTCCAGATTCCACTTCAATAACATTAGCAGGTGGTGAAGGGCGGCAGGTGGATGAGGGAAAGGGGAGGCAGGAGGAGTAGGAAACCCAAACCCTAACCAGAAGGGGCTGCCATCCGGTCCGAGTGACAAGGGAACTGAAACTCACCCCAAGTCAACTTTGTTATGCTGATAAACTGTATAAATGAATTTCTAATAGTGCTGTCTAAATGTCTGGTAATTATTTTTGGTATTTTAGTAAAAATATTAACTTTGTACCAAAAACCTTTAGTAGAGAGCCCTCTTCAGGTTAAAACTTTACACTACACTTGAGTTTGAATCGGGGCACTGCTACGGTCTCAGCCTTATTTTGGACATCAGACTTTATTACTGACAACAGCAGTGCTATCGCTGTGGAGTACAAAACAAGCCCAGCTTTGGCCACACCTCCCTAGCCTTCTTTAACTGCATTTTTCCAACTGGAAATGTAGCTGGAAGAAGTCTGGAACTGGGTGAGTTACCTTCAGTCAATAAAAGAAAAACTCAGAATGGTCCGGCCGTGGTGGGGTATATAACATGAGCAGTCTGGGCCACACCTCCGTAGCGAGGTGCCATGAACTGCCTGGAGAACAATCGGCTCAAAACCTGCAGCTCCGTTATGCAGGTGGTTACACCTACTTACTGACATGTGCTCATTACCTATGACAAAGGGAATAACGGATATATCAGTAAAGGGGAAATAAAATATGGGCTAAGAGTTCATTTTTAATGGAATAATTGTGATGAATTATGGTGTGTTTTTTTAAACATTCCTGAATGATTTTCTTATGCTGGGATACATCTCTCTGCAACTTTCTGTTGAGGACAATGAAGTAATGTGGCCGCAGGTGCTCCTGTCCAGGCAGAGTCACGAAAATTACTCGAGCTAATCTATATTTAGCATTAGATGTAGCCTACAGCAATGTACCACTCAGAGACAGCGCCCATTCTATGTCGTGATACAGCCACAGGCTCGGCATCTGCTGCTGCACCGCACAGAGAACGAGACAACAGCCCGAAATGATATGGCACCACTCCACTATCTCCCTGTTCTCTCTTCCCTTTGGAGAAGGAAGTTAGTTGAGGAAAAAAAAACTAAACATCCAGATTATTTCCAGGCAAAGGAGCTTGCATTCCTACAGCTCTCTCCATCTTTCTGGCCGCCTGTGACTCTACGCTGCACTGCTGCCTGGCAGTCAGCCCAGACCACGCCCAGCCACTCATCTCCCCCATGTTTTTCTTGGTTCGTCATGCAACGGCTCCTTTTGAGCAGTTTTTTTGAGCAAAAATAAATGTGGGCGGGGTTATACTATGGTAGGGGGTGAGTTACTCTTTAAACTGACAAAAATAATAATAATATAATAATAAATAAAAATTATATAAATGTTGACCAATGAAAGTCAGACATTGCTTTTCATCCATGCTTCAACAGAATTATTTAAAAAATAAATGCATGAAACAGGCCTGGACAAAAATGATGGTATCCCTAGAAAAGAATGAAAATAATGTGACCAAAGGGACATGTTAATCCAAGGTATGTCCACTAATCAGCATCCTAGGTGTCTACAATCCTGTAATCACTCAGTGGGCCTATATATAGGACTCCAGGTAGTCACTGTGTTGTTTGGTGACGTGGTGTGTACCACACTCAATATAAACCAGAGGAAGCAAAGGAAAGAGTTGTCTCAGGAGATGAGAAAGAAAATCATAGACAAGCATGTTAACTGTAAAGGCTATAAGACCATCTCCAAGCAGCTAGAATGTTTCTGTGACTACAGCTGCACATGTCATTCAGTAATGTACGATCCATGGGACTGTAGCCAACCTCCCTGGACATGGCTGCAGGAGGAAAATTGATGACAGATCAAAGAGACGGATAATCCAAATGGTAACAAAAGAGCCTAGAAAGACTTCAAAATAGATCCAAGCTGAACTTTATGCTCAAGGAACATCAGTGTCAGATCGGAACATCCTTCGCTGTTTGAGCCAGAGGACAAATCATTAAAAAAAACAGACTGGAGTATGCCAAACTACATGCTGACGAGCCACAAAGCTTCTGGGAGAATGTCCTGTGGACAGATGAGACAAAAATTTTACTTTTTGCCAAGGCACATCAGCTCTATGTTCACAGACGGAAAAATGAAGCATATCTAGAAAAGAACACGGTCCCTACTGTGAAACATGGGGAGGCTCGGTTATGTTCTGGGGCTGATTTGCTGCATCTGACACAGGGTGTCTTGAATCTGTGCAGGGTACAATGAAATCTCAAGACTATAAGGGGATTCTAGAGAGAAATGTGCTGGCCAGTGTCAGAAAGCATGGTCTCAATCGCAGGTCACGGGTCTTACAACAGGAAAATGACCCAAAACACACAGCTAAAAACACCCAAGAAGGGCTAAGAGGAAAACACTGGCAACCCTTCTATGAGCCCTGATCTCAATCCTATTGAGCATCTTTGGAAGGAGCTGAAAAAGTTCCAGCAGGGCTTAAAGTAAAAAAAATCCTGAGCCTGAACTTTTTTCAAAGGAATGGGGGTGCAGTGGATCCAATATATACACATTGTAGGAAATTTGGCCAACAACTTTTTGGCATTGTGCTTGGTAATGTACAAGATGACCTACAACTTAACAACGTAAAAGTTATTAAGTTATATGTGAAAACATGTGAAACTCAGTTAAGCAAATTAATCTGAATACAGTTGCCAAACTCACACAGGATTATAGCTCTGTCGAGCCAACCATTCCCCAAGCTCTAAGCAGTGACGACTTCATGCAATTCTTTATAAATAAAATAGACTTTATAAAAAATAAGATAATTGGGAACCTTCCCAATATGCTTGCTTCCTCCTTAGTTAATGAGGCAGCCTCAAAAATGGTTGAACCTAATATACGCTTAAACTGCTTTAATGCAGCCGAACTTTGTGATGTACTAAAATTATTAGCTTCATCTAAACCTTCAACTTGCGTTTTAGACCCAATCCCAACTAAACTCTTAAAAGAAGTTTTCCCTTTGATCGCTGCTCTAATATTAGATATAATGAATCTATCCTTAGTCAATGGATATGTACCACAGGAGTTTAAGATTGCTGTAATTAAACCTCTACTTAAAAAACCCTCTCTTGATCAAAACGACTTAATTAACTATAGACCAATATCTAATCTTCCCTTCTTATCTAAAATTCTTGAGAAAATAGTTGCACACCAGATATGTGAGCATTTAAACAATAATGAGCTGTTTGAGACGTTTCAGTCAGGCTTTAGAGCTCATCATAGCACTGAAACAGCTCTGGTGAAGGTTACTAATGATATTCTCATAGCCTCAGACAATGGACTGGTGACCATTCTGGTCCTGTTAGATCTCAGTGCTGCCTTTGACACTGTTGATCACAATATTCTCATAGAAAGGCTTCAAAGTGTCGGTATAATAGGAACAGCACTAGGTTGGTTTAAATCTTATTTGTCTAACAGATTTCAGTTTGTTCAAGTAAATGATAAATTTTCCTCAACCTCAATAGTTACTTGCGGAGTACCACAGGGTTCAGTGCTTGGGCCGATTCTCTTTACTATATATATGCTTCCTATTGGTAAAATAATTAGGCAGCATGGGATACATTTTCATAGTTATGCAGATGATACACAGCTATATCTATCCATAAATCCTGATGAATCCAATCAGTTAGGTAGACTACAGGCATGTCTGGAAGACATAAAAACTTGGATGACTCTAAACTTCTTGCTTCTGAATTCTGATAAAACAGAAGTTGTCGTCTTTGGACCAGAAGCTCTGAAAAAGAAACTACTTAGTCAGCCCCTTCACCTGGACAGCATTAAATTAGCCTCCAGTAATAAAGCAAAGAACCTCGGTGTTATTTTTGACCAAGATATGTCATTTAGATCTCACATTAAAGAAGTCCCTATGATTTCCTTTTTTCACCTTAGGAATATTGCAAAAATTAGAACCATCCTTTCCAGGAATGATGCTGAAAAACTAGTCCATGCCTTTGTTACTTCAAGGCTGGATTACTGTAACTGTCTATTATCAGGTAGTCCACAGAATACAATTAAAAGTCTTCAGTTAGTTCAAAATGCTGCTGCTAGGATTCTGATCAATATTAAAAGAAGAGATCACATTTCCCCTGTTTTAGCTTCTCTTCACTGGCTCCCAGTAAAATCTAGAATAGAATTCCAGATCCTCCTTCTGACATATAAAGCTCTTAATAATCTAGCTCCATCATACATAAGAGACTTGATTGTTCCACATGTTCCTAAAAGAGCCCTTCGCTCTCAGACTGCAGGTTTACTGGTAGTTCCTAGGATTTCTAAAAGTAGAATGGGTGGCAGATCTTTCAGCTATCAGGCTCCCCTCCTATGGAACCGGCTCCCAGGGTTGGTTCGTGAAGCAGACAATTTGTCTATCTTTAAAACTAGGCTAAAAACTTTCCTCATTGACAAAGCTTACAGTTAGAGATATGTTTATAGGTAGTTAGAGACAGGTTAGACAGGTAGATAGGAAGAGAGTGTTAGTAGCCAGGTCTCCTAGTAGCTAGGAGACAGGTTAATGCTAGTAGCTATGCTGCTTTAGGCTAGGCTGTTGGAGGACATTATTAAGGTCTGTTCCTACTTTCTCTCCTACTTCTCTCCAACTGCATGATGTGCTGTCAGTTCAAGTGCTAACCTGTTTTCTATTATAGTAGGTGCTCCTGACCCGCCCTGCTTGACGACCCTGACTAAGATGGCATTGCAGTGACGGAAAATTCTCCACATCCTGCTACCAACTTCTGCTTCTGCATCAGTTCTGTTGCTCTTTCTGTGTCTCTGTTGTGTATTCTCCAAACCCAGACGGTCTCGGCAGATAACCGCTTGTGCTGAGCCTGGTTCTGCTGGAGGTTTCTTCCTGTTAAAAGGGAGTTTTTCCTTCCCACTGTCGCTGCATGCTTGCTCAGTATGAGGGATTGCTGAGAATTCCACGACGCAATCTTCTGTGGTTCTGTAATTTCTACACTAAACATTGTATTATAATAACTCTTTTTGTAAAGTGCCTTGAGATGACATCTGTTGTGAAATGGCGCTATATAAATAAACTGAATTGAATTGAATTGAATTCGTTTGGCAACCATTTAATTCAGTAAAGGGCAATTTATACAAAAACATAAATTGCAACTTTTTCTATCATTTTTCTATCACTTTTTCTAACTCTTAAATCTAAAATAAAACATACTAATTTAAACTTGCTTATGATTAACTTATCCTATTATTGCTTTCACAAAATTACTAATGATTTCTTGTTTGCCTATTTTTAATTTTCATACTAATTATTTTTGATCAATTGCTAAATGACATTGTTTTGTCTATGCTTTCTTGTATATATATATAATATTGCTAGTTGATTATAAATGTTTAAGCCTTCTTTTAATGATTTTATGTTTTAAATTTCTATTTTTTGTAATCATGTAAAAGCACCTTGAATTGCCGGTTAGCGTTTTTATCAACCGCCACTTTTTTGCATAGGTTGCGCGATCGTAAATGATAAATTGTGTACCGCAATGAACGAGCACACACGTATTTTCAACAGCCACAGCGGCCGCTACGTCAGTTGTGGCTGTTGCTCCCAGCAAACGGCTTGTGTGTTGGAGCGTACGGACAGCCACTTTATGCCGCCGTCTCCTTGGTGATGGCGAAGAGCTTTTTTCCCGCTAGTTCAACTATCCTAGTTGCATATACTAACTTCTTGGACACAAAACATTTGAGGCTCCTTTAGCTTCTGTTACCAGCTCCCAAACGGCTTTTAGTCTCCACCTTTTTCCTCTATCCATGCACAGCGCCACTTGTTTTTAAGGCCCTTGTCCACCATGACTATATCTTACCCTGGCTTCATGAAATTAGCCTCCATTATTCTAAATTCAGGAGAAACAACCGCAGCAAGCCTCGGATGCTGCTTTCAATGTTTTTTGGTCTTTTTTCCCCCTGAATCATAGTCAAACGCCGGAGATCCGGCACGGTGCCAGAATACTTCAAACCTTGTTTATTTCAACCATATGTGCCAGGTCTACATTTTAAAAGTATCATTCATGCTAAATAGTTTTTAGGAGTCACAAATACATGGAGGACCAGCGAGGGACACAGCGGCCTGTCTGCCATTAGGGCGACTGTGGCTCAGTGGTAGAGTAGTTTGCTTGCAATCGGAGGGTCGTAGGTTTGATTCCAGCTTCCTCACATGTCGATGTGCCCCTGGGTAAGGCACTTAACCGTCCTACCGAGCCATGTTGGCTGTCGGTGTATGAAAGTGAGTGTGAATGGGTGAATGTGGCTTCAATGTAAAGCGCTTTGAGTGGTCAGTATGACTAGAAAAGCGCTATATAAGTTCAGTCCGTTTAGCATTTACATACCACAGACCGGGGATGATGGGGGGACGGGGTGGGTAGTAATCCAAAACGTATGTAAAAAGTAGGAGCGTTAGTGTGCTTAACGTTGTGCCTGTTGTTCTCTAGTGCAGTTTTCACACCATTTTGTTCATAGATGAGACCTGGGTGATTTGAGGAACGAGCAGAGGACCAGTCTGAAATGACCCAGTAGAGTCTCTGGGCAGGAACTGGGGTTAACTGGCAGGTTAACTCCTGCTGATTGGCTGTTACAGAAAATGTTTTTAGGTGTTGATAAAGGTTCGTACTGTAGCCTACCTCGTGATGCAGCAACAATACCAAGATGGGTTCTTCATAATACCTGGCGTTGCGCAGCATCAACGTTTTAATAGCAGATATAATTTCTCACAACTGATGTACTGTTTTCCTCTTTGGTACCAAATATTGTGTAGCGTTGGATTCTGTTAACCTTTAGGTAATTTTATAACTGGTTAAAGTGCAGCGTCTCCTTCTCTCCCTGCGTTGTTTGTAAGTCATGTGACTTTAGCAGATATGTTTACATCAAGTCAAATCGCAGCCTTTGCGATTAGGAAATCGCATTTTACCAAATCGCGATTTAATTGCATATGCAATTAATCGTTCAGCCCTAGTCGAGGGGCAGGCTAGTCATTATTATTCTATTGAATATAATAATGTGATTAAAAATATCCCACGGGCTCTGATCCACGTAGTCAAGAAATTCATTTCAAAACTTTAAATGATATTTACTAATTGAACAACTTTATTCAAACTAGATTCAATTTCAATGTTGAAAAATGTTACTTATGCAAACAAGAGTATGAAACAACTAAACATCTCTTCTATGAATGTGGTAAAATGATGGATCTTTGGAAATCACTTCAGGAATGGCTTAACTCTAAAAAAAAAATATAAAAAATAGGTATTTGTTATTGTTGTTAGTGACATAGCATCTTCAGCAGACAGCATGAAAAATAAAGCTGTACATTGTATTGCACGCACAGCAAGGCTTTGAATGTATAAACTGGTGACCGGATTAAAGCAGAAATGTGGTCAAGTGTGTAAAAGCATTTAAAAACGACACTGAAATGACCAACAGTGCGAATACAAAGAAAATATATCTGAACTACGGGCGCAGCCATCTTTGTTCTCTGATGTGTACTTCCTACTTGGTCGACTCTCAGAGCCCCGAGTTGGAGCTCGTATATTCCGAACTAAAGGGGGCATGTCTTGGTGAAATGACGCGAGACAACTGCGAGATTTCCGACTTTCCGACTCGGAAAGGTTAACTGGAATGCAGCATGAATTAGTCTGGAGACCGAGAGGAGTGGCCCAGCTGGTCAGACTGCTCCAGTGGAAACATGACCAGTTTAATCTCACTAAATCCCCACCCACACCATCCATCTTCCAGAGACAAGAAGTGTCTGTGTGTTGTAAGGATCTTCTGATGATTTAAAGCTACCAGGGGAAAATTACAGTCTTTTAACCACAAGAACTTCAGTAAAAGTTCTGTCTGTCTGACTTCAGCTGGTAGCAGAAAATGAGTCATCATGTCCTTGTGACACTTTTGATGAAGGTTACACTGTAAATCAAGCTAGACTATCTAAAACATGAAGCAAACAAACCCATTGTCTCCATGAGGCGCTTCATTCCATCAACACATGGTGACCATGGACACAACCCACACAAACACTTACCTTCACATGGCTCTTCCTCTGGAACTGCTTCACTTTCCTGAAACGGAGGAAGGGAAGAAAAGCTTTCAGGATTATGGCAGTCTGTTAGCAGTGGGCTAATCCAGATGCCAGGAAGCTCACCTGTGCCGCGGCGTACTGAGAGTAATCATACTGAGGGTATGTGTAGCCATACATCCCTGCAGTCTGATCATAGCCCCATGAAGAGTAATAGCCTGGATAGGCCTGCTGCTGGTACTGGTCATACTGGTCATAGCCGTATCTGTATCCTGAACTGGTCTGCCATGACTGTTTGCCATCTGACTGCTGCTGCTGCTGCTTGTTCCTCAGACTGGGACAGGACGGGAGAAGAGAAGACAGAACGATGCTTGGTTTCTGCTCCATGCACAGATTCCGCTACATGCTGCTGTAGACCCACTCACTTATTAGCAGCCAGGCTCAGTCTCAGAGGTTTACCCCCGAGTCCCACAGCCCCCTGACACTCATCCAACGCCCGCTTCTGAAGCCGCTCGTCTGGGAACTGAACAAACCCGCAGCCCCTAAAAATGAGACAGAGCAGGGTCAGAGGTCAGAATGTTAACAGGCAGGAGCTAATTGACTAATGACTAATTATTTGCCCATTAGTCGACTAATCGGATCACGTATTATTGCAGGAGCAGCTGCTCTAATATAATCTGACAAAAAAAGATTTTACTGCAATAAGAAGAAGAATAAGCAGCAGTTATTTGTTGCTACACCTGTTCTGTCTATGAACGGATCAGAACCAGAACCTCTAACAGCAGCCGTTCCGTCTATGAACGGATCAGAACCAGCACCTCTAACAGCAGCTGTTCTGTCTATGAACGGATCAGAACCAGAACCTCTAACAACAGCCGTTCTGTCTATGAACGGATCAGAACCAGAACCTCTAACAGCAGCCGTTCTGACTATGAACGGATCAGAACCAGCACCTCTAACAGCAGCTGTTCTGTCTATGAACGGATCAGAACCAGAACCTCTAACAACAGCCGTTCTGTCTATGAACGGATCAGAACCAGAACCTCTAACAGCAGCCGTTCTGACTATGAACGGATCAGAACCAGCACCTCTAACAGCAGCTGTTCTGTCTATGAACGGATCAGAACCAGAACCTCTAACAACAGCCGTTCTGTCTATGAACGGATCAGAACCAGAACCTCTAACAGCAGCCGTTCTGACTATGAACGGATCAGAACCAGCACCTCTAACAGCAGCTGTTCTGTCTATGAACGGATCAGAACCAGAACCTCTAACAGCAGCTGTTCTGTCTATGAACGGATCAGAACCAGCACCTCTAACAGCAGCTGTTCTGTCTATGAACGGATCAGAACCAGCACCTCTAACAGCAGCTGTACTGCTGTGGAAAGCTGCTTCTACTTTGTGTAGTTTACATTATACAGGCTAGAGGCCGACAGATATGGGTTTTTAGGGCTAATACCGATTTTTCTAAAATTTGGTGGCTGATGGCTGATATGTAAAGCTGATTATTAAGGCCGATACATATACTTTTTAGCAGCGCATGGATTTTGAAAGACAATTTAACACTCACTGTGTGCAATATAAATTTAGAAGTCAATAAAACTCTTTAAATATCGATTTAACCTCAAACATAAGACGATATAAAAACAAACTCAAAACAGTAACGCGAGTGCAAATGGTTATAGAACAACAGAAAACCGATTCAAGTATTCAACAGACACAAAGGCCCTGTCCCAATACCAGCACTTGCACTCTTGTGCACTTCAGTTGCGCGTTCCCGTTGAAGGGCTCAAGGCGGGGCCAGGGGCCGGATTCTCCGCTCTGGAGAATCCGGCCCCTGGCCCCGCTTCTTCTGCACCCTCGCTCCGCACTTCTCTGAAATCCGCACTGATGCGGGCTTCAGCGAAGTGTATTACCCACAATCCATTGCTGCCTGTTGAATTCTGTGACAAGAAGGCAAACAAATGATTCCAGCTGCTTCTCCAACATATCTATTTTCAAGTGTAAGGGTGTCAGTTTGTTCTTAAAATTACCAAAGACAAGAACCATAAACTGGAGTCTAGCTTGAAGATTGCTAGGGTTGGAATATTAATTATTAATATACTAAGTTGCCGTTGTGTGACGTTTTCAGGAAGCTCCTCCCAACAAGTAGACCTGGCTGCGGAACGCATATCCTTCTCCCCGCCGAGCAGATCTGGTTCCTACACCGTAACTAGTCTTGTTATGCTTTATCTTCCGTTTATGTCTACTACCCATCAACGTGATTTTACTAACAAACCCCAGTAAGTTTAATCCCGCTGGTGCTTACCTCTGCTGCTAAACCGAGTAATAAACTAACTTGCATTTGAAACCAAAATGCTTTCAAGCCTCATAGAATTAGAATGTTAAAACAAATTTGATGACCACTCAAATACATTTTAAAGGCTAAATCAACATTCAATGTTACATCAGAGTTTACTTGATACCTTCTCTCGGTCAAAAATTTCCCAGATTACAGCGCGGTACTGAAGAGGTACATTTCCATTTTAAATGTAAGTCAACTAATTTTAGCCATCGGGCTTATATCTAAAATGTTTGTTTTATTTTTTTAATTATTATTTTTTAGATCCAGTTAAACATGGTTGGTTAGTTGCTTAGTATTTGCAGCTTCGGTAGCTACCAGGTACTAATTTGCTTACACATTTGATTTAACCGACATATACACAATTTAAAAAAAAGTTAGAAGCTCATTATACACGGCTGAAGTAACGTTATTCCGATATTATGCTACTACGATGGGCGGAACGTAAACAGAGCACCTAAGGCGCCTTGACATTGAGAAACCTGGGGACCCACAACCTGAGCTACAACCATACAGGTGAGAAACCACCAGCAGCACACCTGAACAGGTTCTTAGAGAAGAATAAAGAATGATTCTATGGAGCCTAAAGAGATTTTCTGTTCACCATCAGGACCTACTGTCCAGTACAGAAGTGGAGCTTAGTGAAACCAAACAGAGACATGTCAGGCTAACGTTTCCCACATGTTCTCTGCTGACGGTGACATACTTAGAGTTGCCCATGCTGTCCAGGACCACCTTCCCACCACGACAGGAAGGGTAGCGGTTGTAGAAGAACTCATAGAGCATCCCGTCATCCACCTCTGGAGTTAGGTCACCCACAAACAGAGAATACATCTGCCTGAAACAAGAGAAGACGTCAGTGAAGAGAGCTTCCTGTGACACTTAGCCGCTCCCTCTCCACCTAGACTCACCCAGGCTCCTGTTTCCCAAATGTGGCTCTGTTTAACTTAAATCTTGTAGGCTGCAAAAGACAGACAACGGTCACCTTTCAAACAGGACAAAAAACAAGGAAACTATGCGGAGTTGGAGAACCGTGGACATACAGGACTGGCTCCTGGCATGGCTTTTCCATTGACTTTACGGAGACAGCGTTCAGCTGTAGCTTCGTCCGCCATCTCTACGAAGCAGTAACCCAGAGCACCCCTGGGAGACAGAACTGTTCAACGCCAACATGGAAACACTGCCAGCACCAAGGCCCTCTGTGGCCTCCATACTCACCCTGTCATCTTGTTCCGAATGATCCGCACGTTCACCGCCTGTTCCCCCATGGTGGAGAAGGCTCTGGTGATGAACTTCTCATCCATGTAGGTCTCCAGCTGCACCGCAACAACACAACAAACACAACCGCATTACCTTGGGCCATGTCTCTGATTCACTGTTTGTGGCACCACACCTACAAAATGCAAACCTGCCAACCCGTAGGCTACATAGTTAGCGTAGCAAGTACGTAATTAAACATCTATGTTCAAGGAATGAGCATTAAAAGCGGATAAAACTAATATAAATCGGTCCATGTGGAAGGTGACAGCTCTGCTGGAGGAGAAAAAGTTGGTGGAGTGAGAGCCAGCATAGAGGAGAAACTCTACAAGGTCTCTGGGGGTGTTTTACGTGATAGCTAGAACTAGCTAGCTCCATGACGTCATATATGCAACCTCCTATTTGTAGGCATTTTAATTACGAAATTTTACAATGAAATAAACCCCAAATCACTTGACAAACACAGTGGAAATGTACATAATTAGTTAGCATTTAAATTAAGGTACAACATATGTGTGATACAGGACGTAACACAAAGACGACCAGAAAGTAAATGTTATTGCTCCATTGACTTCCATTCATTATTTTTTTGTCCAGGAGACCCACGCATAGACATACATAAAGAGTAGACCCGGATTGGCCGCTCAGAAGCAAGAAATGGGGCCGTCATGTTGGGCCAGTGTTTCTTTCCACAGACAAACACAAGATGCCTGAGTATTCTGGGATGTATTCTTGTTCTAATCAATGGACTATAGAGAGTTAGGGCTTCGGGGATTTCTTTTCAAGTAAGACTAAACATTTTTATTGTTTGAATTTTGTAAATATATTATTACTGTTTATCCATCAGCAAAATCTTGCTTGCTTGCCATCCAACATTAACTACACCCTTAGTGCCAGTGTTTCCCAGCTGTGTAAAAACTCAGATTTGAAAAGAAATGCTACTGTAGAAATTAGGGATCGGCCCGAATACAATCTAAAGTACATGTATCGGTTCATGGTATTGTTTGAGTTAACAACTACCAATACTCAAAATGTGAAAAAGCTGCAATAAATTCACAAAAAAAGATTCATTTTTCACTGGAAATGTTATTTTGTGTTAATTTGACATCTGTTATTTTGTCTTAGTTATGTTTAGTTAGTAAAGTCTAGTGCCTTTAGTCTCTTCAAGAAAGGTATAAGTGGGAGGTTATACATCCGTTCTTTCAAAGACAATGTAAATTAATGTATTAAATTTAAAAAACAGCGCAACAACAAATAAATGTCAACTTCTCTGTTCTCTTCTCTCCATAGAAGCTCCACCTGGTCTGGTATCCCGCTCAGCTACAACCCTAATTTTTAATGGGGAGCATCCATTGTTCCAGATGCTGTCCTGTTATTAGCGTTTTACTTTCTTTAACATAGAAAGTACTCTTGCATCAGTTCCTTTGTTCTTTCTGTCTCTCTTCTCTGTCTTCTCAGATAACCACTTGTACTGAGCCAGTTTCTGGTTCTGCTGGAGGTTTCTTCCTGTTAAAGGGGAGTATTTCCTCTCCACTGTTGCTATATGCTTGCTCAGTGTAGTCGTAAAACATTTTAAATAAAGAGGTGAGAAAAGATTCCTTCATTTCTTGGAGGTTTAACAGGTTACATACTATTCTCAACAGCTGAATGCTGCCTTCCACCAACTGACTGACTCTAGATTTAGACAACCTTGCTTTTGTCTCTACCCTTTCAGTAAACTTTTCTTCATGGTGAAGTTTCCAGACTCCCAGGCGCCTCAGTCAGATAGGAGATTTCAAATCTAAGAACATCCAGTGCTCCAAGGGTCGTTTCCATGGAAACACCCCCTACTAGGGATTCTAATATCAATTTAATTGACCTAACCCAACACTATACAGTGTCCCATAATCAGGCTGTCACTATGTCATGAAGAAATGGCACATAGTTCTCGCAGTACGTAAGAATACACAAAAAAAGATAATTCTTAAAATAAATGTCTCAATATAACTTCTCAATTTAACATTTTCGATAACACTCAGTATGAGGAATAGCTGTGGTTGGAGTCTACATATTCAAGACACAACCTCATATCAATGACTCAGCACAATCTGCTGGGATTCCTTACATAGAAAACTTTTAACTGATTGGAATGTTTGTATAATTGTATTGAAATGACTTTTGTTGTAAAGTTCCTTCAGGGGGCATGTTGGGAATTGAAGCTATAGAAATAAACTGAATTGAATGTTAATAATTAGGGAATTTATTTAATATAGAACGATAATAAAAACATTAACTGATATCAATATTGTTTTAATCAAAAAAACAACTTAGCCACTGGACCACTGACCTAGTCATTGACAAAAGGCCCTGGCATTGGTGGATTTGATGCAGAGGACATTCTACAGTTGTTGGTGTCAAACACTTTAATGGATAAATACATTGTTTTCTGATTATCCATAAATGAATGTAAATATTAATCAAGAACATTCAAACTGACTACCTGAGATTGAAGTATTTCCAGCTCAAAAGAACACAGAGCTTCCAATGCTGGTTTGGAAGTTGAACATGTCAAAGTAGGCTGTTAGGAAAAACTTCCATCTCCAAAATTCTACAGTGCAATTGTGAAAAATGTATCCTGGTTATAGTGTAGGACATCCTTTACTATAACCATAGAGATCTTTGCTTGTTTTCAACTCTTAAGATTTTGGAGAAATAAATTCCTGAAAAAGACAAAGATGCCTATTCTGGAAAGGCATTTTAAGTCCCTTCAGACAGGCCATGAAAAACGGTCCTTTTCTGAACTTAGTCTGTTTCACTTCTGGACTTTTTCTGGATAACCTTTAGTAGTCATTTTTCTGGTTGTAGACCTAGTAACAAGAGGGAACTTTTCATGGTAGGGCGCTTGCTTTCAGAATGTCAGGTAATGTGAGCGCACACACTGATGACATACACCTTCCTCGTCCCTTGATTATTGCAGGGTTCTAAATAAGCCTGAAGAAGATACACACTAAAAAAATTAACATTCTTGCACTAAAACTAACCCGGGACAGGTGAAATCCACAAAGTAGTCATCTATACTTGTTAGTTATGTTTTAAGGCAGTAAAACCCCTCATCACACACTTTAAATACTTTTCTCAACGTTTACTCACATTTCTCATTAGTTTAAATACTCTCAAAGCTAAAACCTTCCTGGATTTTAAAACATAAAAGTATTAACACGATGCAGTTTCTTTGTCCGCGTCCGCTCTGGTGCGTCTTTCTCCACTGAAGGTCTGCGTGCAGGTGGGGTGCTGACAGCACACTGGGTTATGATATTAAATATTTACATAACTGTCAGCTTTATGGCCATTTTGTGTAAATTACTATTAAGTAGAGGTGTCACGATTCTCCAAATCCTCCAATCGATTTAAAAAAAAAAAAAAAATTACATTTCCGTTTACAGTATCGAACCCTGTCATTTTTACACTGGTTTCATTCATTAAATTTTCTACAGTAAATCTTATTTTAAAAGACAAACTTGATGCAAATATTATTATTCTTGTGTAATGTATCACATTAGACATTAATATTTAAATAATTTATTTACAGTGACACCGTTGTTTAGTACTAACGGAGGCTTGCTGCCATCTAGTGACTCTGTATACTTAGCTGCATTTTGCTCGGTCCTATCTGGAGCATATCATATTTCTGCAATAACAGCGGTCCTCTTGTTCATATTGCAAATGTGGACTTAACTCAAACTTACCTCACCAGATGATCTGAGAGTAGAAGGATCGGCTTTAGGTCCACTCCCGTTGCTTCATCTATCCTAGAGCTTTAGCTTAGCTTTAGCTACGAGCTAGCGTCACCTAATGTGTGTGCTCTGATCCCGGGGGATGTGATGCAGGCAGTTAAACTGTTCCCAGGTGTTGTTGGAAGTTGTAGAACTGGTGAGAGTTACTTGTTAGTGAAAATGTAATGTGTGGTTCTTTGTGATGAGACAGTTGTCGGATAACTGTTGTTACGGCATCCCGAGTGGGATGCACAGGATGTAAACATGGCAGGAAGGGTTCATGATCCTCTTTTGGATTTTGATGTGCAAGGTCATAACTTAATTTCAATCGATTTCGATAGAAGATCGAGATCATGACACCCCTATTACCTACTATTAGGTCATATTCAGTGTGCTACCTGTGAAAAGAAGAAGAGGTGGGAGTTTTATTTAATTTGACTTTTTAGTCATGAAAATAACAGGTTTGTGTTCGCTGGCTGCAGGGCATGTTGCACATCACCTCTGGACCACACGAACCCGGCTGGGATCATGTGGAGAAATACTTTTTAGGTGTAAGAATCACTACCCTCTGTTTATTAAACCGTACGCACGGATTCGGGTTCCTGCAGGAAAGTATAGACATGATCATTTTAGCCAGGGACATGTCCCAGGCATTATTTATATATTACTGTTTTGTCCCCACCACTTAAAAATAAGATTTGTTTTTTAAACAGTGCATCCACCAGCACTATTTTCATATAGGCTATTCAGTATCCAAACCGACTGGTATTCCATTATTGTATACAGTTGTGTGAATCCTATAGTCTTCTTTGTAGAAATTGATGTTACATTCAATAAAGACTTCTATTCAAAAGTGGCTAGTTTCAACAGGTAAGTGATTAACTCGTATCTCTTTAATGCAACATGTCCTAATTATGCTGCGCCACCAGCTGCCTTGCATCCCAGAGGCAAGACGGACAAACCCTGTGCTGTTTTTGGACAGATTCCACAGATTTTGCGATCGGTTTGTCGTCAAAGCTGTATAAAAAATATTGCATTTATAGTGCATTCAGTTGAAACAAACCTAAGTCGTCTTATTTACAAGTTCAAAGAATAATGCCCTTTAGTAAGTTTGAAGCTCTGAAAGGTGTGGATGGATTCCAAATCCATCCACACCTTTTACTAAACTGAGGGTACATATTCTCACCCGGGCTTTCCACTGGACGTGTCAGCAGCATGTTAGAGGAGCAGCACGTTCTATTTGCGTATTCTGCTGCTTGGCCCTTTCCATGGGGGGCGTCAGCAACACGTAGCAGCATGGAAGCAGCTGTCACCGAGAGAGCCTGAAATCATGCGAGATCAGCAAAATCATGCGTGGTTTCGTCAGTAAACGCAACAACAAGCAGGAAAAAGATTACAACATGGCTCCCAAAGGTCTGTGTTTTATGTTCTGTCCATTTTACATTCGCCAATAAGTTTATGTTATGTCAGGGAATATAAAAAATCCCTCGAAGTGCAAAAGAATAATGTTAGTGGTGATCTGAGGTAGTGTAGACCCTCCTGCAACCTACTGACTTCTCACGGGGCCGCACAGGTAGTAAAGTAAAGCAACCGGAAAGAAGCACCTTTGTTTTATTTTGAAAATTTCCGGATGCCGAGCCGCCTGACTTCCTGTCTTCTCCTATCCAAAATGTACACGTTTCACAGTCTTAGCGTGTAGAAAATAGGACTGCTGCTTATATTCAGAAAAGTGCTGCGACATGACGCCCCTGTGACGGGGCAAACTCGTGCTGCTTCTGCCTCCGATGGAAAGGATTATATCGATTACAGCGGTGGCTAACAGCAGCGTATGACGTGCTGCTGACGCATCCAATGGAAAGGAGGGGTTACACCTCAAAATTATTTCTGCACCTGACCCCTGCCGGGTTCCATGCAGAAATAAAGGGATTGTTGAGTGTTTTTATCATTCTATTCCTCTCTTCTGTCAAAATTGTGTTGATTGCGCTGAATCCCTTCTCACACTCTGCTGTGGAGACGGATCGTGTAAACTACAGCCATCAAATTTTGAAGATGTTCGTCTGTGTTTTTTTAAGTCCTTCAGCAGAATTATAGGGGTTGTAGAATTCACGTGAAGGGAAAAATTACTCTGTTGGACCAGCAGGAGGAACAACAACAAAAAAACGTATCCCCCTAAGAGATAAGAAATGAATGACCAGAGGGGGAGGGGGGGGTGTCAGAAAATCGCAGCCTGGTTATACTGTGTGTGAAAGACATTTTTCGTTTGTCAGTAACTAACTTATGTTGAGGCGCAAAGTTAAGACATGCCTTTCAGACGCACTAAGAATCGATGCTAAAATAGCGCTGGTTTTAACAAAATAAAAGTAATAAATCAGGCCCAATGTGCTTTAGTACGCTGTAAAGAAAGTAGGGATGCACAGATACTGATATCGGGTCCAATACCGTTCTAATGTACTCGTATCTGTATTGGTTAAAGTTAACCGATACCAACAACCAATACCTAAAACATGGAAACTCTACAAAAAAAAAAAAAATGTCACTTGAAACTTCTGTTTTGTGGTCATTTTTATTAGAATTTTATTATTTATCTCATTTATCATTTGCTTCAACAGGCAGAAGTAAATAAAAAACCTGTCTTCCAATTGATTGCATTTTCTTTGTGTGGTAGAAGAATCGGTATTGGTACTCAAATGCAAGTATCGGTTTGAAAAACGTGGTATTGTTGCATCCCTAAGAGTAAGCATTTAAAAGAGCGAGGCTGAACAGCTTCATAAAGGGACAGCTGTAAAGCAAACGCTGCTACACACTCCTTTGGTTTGCTTCTATTTTCCGTTCAGATTCGTCTTGTAAGCTGGCGTGCGCAGAATTACACACAAAAGACGAGCATTGGGAGGAGTTCTTTGACTTTGTTGGGGCTGTTACACCATGTGACCACCACAATCTGTGATTCTGTGAGTGGCGTTGTTTTGTCAATATCTCTATAGGTCACCAATAGTGATAGTAAATGCTCCTATCATATTATGTGACCGCTCCATCACTCATGACAGAAAGAGTGTGAGATGGTTCAAACTTTTCTCCGGCACACAGATAGGCAGTAGAAAATTTTGTTATTGTAAATGACTCAGAGTTCTAAGTGCTTAATTTCCTATCGTATCATCTGACCCTTCCATATCTCCTGCAAAACAATGTTCACCTCATATCAGATTATAATAATAATTTTACAGAGAGCCACAACGTTTGTTCATGAGTATTCAGTGAAATAGCACCCCCAGGGTCACAGGATATGGTGGTCACAGAAAATGGTGACACTGGGAAATGACACGTACGCCTGCTTTTAAGGACGAGCTCTGGATAAGCGCTAAAAAATATTTGCTGCCCTTCTCTAACTTTTAAAGTAATTAGAATTGGTCTTCAAACAGAAAAGACATTTTTTATGTGGAATTAACAACTTAAAGCAACACCAAAGAGGTTGTTTTTACCTTAAAATAATGTTTGTGAACTCGTTTCAGTGGTTCATCAACTCATAACAGGGTGAACAGGTAGTTCGCATTCGCTTTGAGGCCCTCTATCGGCCGTAACCTTACTATGTACGTTTGGGTCGTCGGGCAGCGGTTTTGTAGTTCAAATGAGACTACAAATACAATTTACGGCTTCACAAAATACAGTCGGTGGAGCATCCTGCAAGGCTCTGTGTGGAGCATACTCAGCAGGTACATAAAAAAGGAAGATACCTAGCAGCAGGTAGCTTGAACAATTCTCATAACTGAGCCTGCAAAGAAAAGGAAGAGTATGTCGGAGAAGGCGAAGAGAAGAAAACGGGAGCAAGATAGAGAAAGAGCTCCAACTAGAGTGAAGATTGGACCGGCTTTCACTCAGTGGCCAGAGTTGAGGGAGGCTACATGATGCTGATGGTCGCTTGGCTTTGTTGCTGCTGGACTTATAAGTAATAATCTTTTTTTCACCCCAACAATGTGCATAGATCTGTGTACGATACATTGAGGACGGAGAGGAATCCTGAAATAAATTATGAACTTATTACGGTAACTGTATGAGGGTCAAATACTTGAAGGCACGAATCGTAATTAAGAACTTTAGTCACACACACACAAAAAAAGTAACGTGGAAAATAACGGTGTAGATTTAGATTTAAATATTCCAATAATATTTTAACAATGCAGCCACTAAAACGCTTTCTGAACCTTTTGCACAATAACATTCTCTTGATTTTCACAGACAATGCAAATAGATATTTTTAACTGTTAGGTAATACGTTGTTGTTTTTTTCCCTTCATCCTTGTGTAAACCTATCTGGCTAATTCTAGACCGTATACGTACGTCAGTTTCAGACAAAAATAAATGGCAAACAATGTCATTATTACGTTTTATTTTGTTTTCATACTTTCATAAAGTCATGCAACATATTCTTCCTCGTCACTGAACATAGTTATTTACAAAGCCGGTCCAGGATAGCCTCCAAACAAATAACGTCCGTGTGACGCGACGGTAGGCTTAATTATTTGCGATTGATGTACCAAGATTGTATTCGCGTTATTTTATGTTATGTTACCTTACTATACATGTATGCTGCTTCAGGTTATCCCTGATCTAAACTGATTTTTAATTGGGGGTTTTGTTACACTACTGTTTTGTTCTTATCCACCTGCACTTGTACACCATTTGTTGAAATAAGTGCTGCATTGTTATATTGTTTACCAATAAAACATCATATCCCATAGGATTCAACAGGATCCTCCAGTACATTTCCTGCTGTCTGACAGCAGCGGAAAGGCAGTACTCGGGTATAAACGGTCTATTTAAAAAGACAACTCAGGTTAAAGACTGGATGGAATTGTCCACAAATTTTCCAGAACGGCTCTCTGAAAACTCCTATACTGGTCTTATTTTAACTCAAAATTGTACAGGAAAAACTTGAATTATTTATTCTGGTGATAGTATAGGAAAGCCTTTAGCATAATCTAAACAGTTTGTGCCACATTTTAAGGTTTTAGAGAGAAAAAGACCCTGGATTAGATCCAATCACCTATTCTGTAAAGGCAAGATACTGTACTTTGACTTGGTTTTTCTGCCAAATTCTACAGTAAAAGTCTTACATATTTATTCTGCTTTTACTCTAGATGACACTTTACTATAATGTGAAGAGTTTGTTGTCACCTCTTAGCATTAGGTAGATAGAAATTCCTGGGTTTGGCACGGACGCCTATGACAGAAAGGCATTATACAGCACTTTGACCTTCCGTTTCTCCCAAGATACAGTAAAATTATGAAATATTTATTCTGAATATAGTAGGCATACGTCGTATATGTGTCATAAATGAACATTCCTGATGGATAAGCCTTTAATTCCTCCTTCTTTAATTATTTTTGCCGTGTGCGCTCCATTACCGTAATGCATGGTGTTTGCGATAAGCTAATGTTTGTAGCGCTAGCGTCGCTGGTTTGACTGCGGATGTTCAAGCATCGGCTCACTTGACCGCGGTTGTCTCCATCCACCCACTGATGGCGCTAATGCGAGCCTCTGACCTCCACCAGCAGGCAGCTGAAGTCCTGCACCAGGACACAACAAAGCATGAGCTCAGGTTGGAGGTTCCCTCTGTGACCCGGATATAAAGAGCAAACTTCTTAACAGCGCTTTATCTGGAGCTGAACTCCACAGACTGTCTCCTCTGTAGCACACAGAAAGCCTTTCAGGAACTCATCCAGACAAGTTACCCCTGCTAACATGGTTACGCTAGCTTTCTATTCTCCTTCTGTGACTCATGCTGGGCTAACTGCTAGCTGCTCCCATAAATCCCATGGACCAAACGCAGCAGCGCTAAACTCACGTTCCCCATCCATAGCGTGCTCATGATGCAGTCCGCTGAAATGGTCCTCAAGTGGAAGGTTCACCGCCGCTGGAAGACAGACAGAAGGACAGAAAGCCCGTCTAGCATTCAGCTAGCAGTACGCCAGAGACAGCGGATTTGGTTCTCATTCGTTTGTCGGAAATTGACGTCAAGTACCTTGCACTACCTCCCCCTGCTGGTGCAGCTGACCTTGTTACTCTTCTTCTTCTTCTTCTTCTTTCGGTCATTAGAATATCATGAAAATGTTATTTATTTCAGTAATTACATTAAATAAGTGAAACGTGTACATTAAATAAATTCATTACACATAGACCAACATTTCCATGATTATAACTGACAATTACTTATATCCCAAATTCAGTATTTTAGAAAATGAGAATATTGTGAAAATGTTGAATATTGAAGACAACTGGTGCCACACTCTAATCAGCTCATATTGATCAGCTCTGACACACATAAAGACCAAACTGGAGAGAGGTATGATTACAGCTGTTGCCACTATTCTGGTTCCTTATTATCAAGAAGTCCACAAAATGCAATTAAAAGCCTTCAGTTGACCCAAAGTCTAGGCCGTAGAATTGGGTAGGGATGGTAGGAACATGTCCCTACTGTTGTGTGCCTGTCTTACTTGAACTTAATTAGACCTGACACTCCGATTTAAATCACTGCGTTTTTTGAACATCGCGGTCTTGTCCGCCGCCAAACATCCGTGCGTACATTCTAACCCTTCTTTTTTACGGTCTATGGTACATTCACTTTCTTCCTCCTGTCTTTATGACTTATACCTCAAAAGCGTCCTTTTATATAAAACATGAACATCACAGTACCCATAAAGATGTTACTACATCATTTTAACACAAATCTTTGTGGCATCTTTTTGAGTCTCTGAGGTCTGGTCAGAATTGGCATTTCCAGTCTCTGAGCGCCCTCTTGTGGTGTTAGTGTTAGTTTCTGTGTGTATCTCAGTTCCTTCTTTGTCAGGTGTTTTTTCTTGTCCAAGGTTTACTTGTTTAGTCTCTTGTGTTTCAAAAGTCTTCACATGGGTGGTATTTCTACGATAACGTACCCCGATTGGAGATTCAACAACAACTTGATTTCGGAATTTGCTCACTAATGTATGTGGTGTTGCGTTGAAAGGTGTTGTTTGTGTCCACTTTATCTTGTTGTACTAATACTGCATCTCCTACTTCCAACTTGGAGTACTGGGCTCCTCAGCATACAGCTTAGCTTTTCCTTTTTGTTCAGCATCTCTGTCACGAACATCTAGCTCTACTGTATTTGCCTCATTGAAGTTAGCTAACTTTTCTCTTATTTTCCGGTTAAACAGGAACCCAGCTGGGCTTTTTCCTGTGGTGAGATGCTCAATACTGCGATATATTGACACATATTTTCTCAGTTAATTCCTTCTGCATGAGCAGTCCTGATCCTTTTCATTAGTGGTGCATTTTGCTGCTCCACTTCACCATTATCTTATGCCCATTTTGGAGTTGTTTTTCTATTTTTAATCTCATTTGTTTCACAAAAGTCTCTGAACAAATCTGACTGGAACTGTGGGTCGCTGTCAGATTTGCAGGTAACTGGTAATCCATGTCTGCTGAATATAGATTCCAGACAGTCGATGGCTCTCTCTGCAGTTGTGGAGGTTAGAACTTCATACTCGAAGTAACGACTAATAATCTACTACCACCAGAATGGAGTGATTTATTGGAAGTGGTCCTAGTAGATCTACAGCAACATCCTGCCACGGTCGATTTGGTAAGGTTGTGCTTCTTAGTGGTTCAGGTGGATCTGGTCTGTCCACAATCTGACATCCATGACACACTTTGTGATATTTTTCAGCTGCCTTGTCCATGCCACACCACCATACTTTCGTTCTGAGATGTTGTTTTGTTCATACTATTCCTAAATGTCCTTCATGAGGGAGTGCCAGAACTTTTGCTTAAAGTTTTTCTGGCTGAACTATGCAATTCCCCTGCAGAACTATGTATCCTGTTGCACACAGCTCATTTGCAATAGTTGCATAAGGCTTGTATTTTTCAAAATGTCAATTTTCAATTGCTTTCTGCACTTCGCTTAACTCTGGGTCTGTGGCTGAGGCTTCCTCTACCTCCCTTGTAGTGAGTGCTTTAAGTGGTGCATTTACTGCTATAAATCTCACATATTCCTCAGACTCGTGCTTATGCACGTCTTTTTGCGTTCCTTCAGACAGAAGTCTGGATAGTGAGTCTGCGATGTTTTGCTTCCCTGCAATTAGCACCACTCTGTATTCATAAGGTTGTGATCTGAGAACCCACCTTTCCATGCATGCACATGGTTTGGACCGCTGACTGTATATGAATTCCAATGGCTTGTGGTCTGTGACTAAATCAAACTGCCTGCCATATACATATGGATATATGTATATGGTCTTTCACATGCCCATACTAACGCTAAGGCTTCCCTTTCTGTTTGAGAATATCTCCTCTCACACTCAATCAGGCTACGACTTACATAGCACACTGCTACCTCCTCCCCCTTCTGTCTTTGTACCAATACTGCACCCAGACCTACAGGGCTCGCATCTGCTATGACTTTGGTTGGGGCTTCTTTGTAAGCTAAGGTATCCACCTAACTCAGTGTTTAACATCTGAAACGCACGTTTTTGTTCAGGCCCAAAGAGAAATATTGTTTCTTTTCTGGTAAAGCGCCTCAATGGTTCAGAGAGTGTTGCAAACTCTGGTATGAATCTGCTCCTGAAACCTACCAGACCTAGAAAGCTACTAACTTCTGCAGCATTCGTTGGCTCTCTGGCTTCTGCCACGACTTACTCTTTCCTCCATTGGTCCGATGCTATGGGGTTATAACGATATCAGCTCGAGATGAAACTGAAAAGAAATATTGGCTCTGAAAATAAAATTTGGCATTGAAAAATATAATTGTAACTAATAATCTTAATTTTGAATCTGAAATAAATGTAGTGAACATTTCTGTATTAAAAGTGAAATAAAAATTGAAAGTGAAAAAAATTGAAATGAAACTCAAAATATATCCATTAAAACAATGATCTCACAATCCAATGTTTCAATTCAATTCAATTCAGTTTATTTATATAGCGCCATTTCACCACAGATGTCATCTCAAGGCACTTTACAAAAAGAGTTATTACAAAACAATGTTTAATGTAGAAATTAGAGAACCACAGAAGATTGCGTCGTGGAATTCTCAGCAATCCCTCATACTGAGCAAGCATGCAGCGACAGTGGGAAGGAAAAACTCCCTTTTAACAGGAAGAAACCTCCGGCAGAACCAGGCTCAGCACAAGCGGTTATCTGCCGAGACCGTCTGTGGCTTGGAGAATACATAACAGAGACACAGAAAGAGCAACAGAACTGATGCAGAAGTTTGTTGCAGGACGTGGAGAATTTTCCGTCACTGCAATGCCATCTTAGTCAGGGTCGTCAAGCAGGGCTAATCGGAGCACCTACTATAATAGAAAACAGGTTAGTGCTTGAATTGACAGCACATCATGCAGTTGGGGAGAAGTAGGAGAGAAAGTAGGAACAGACCCTAATAATGTCCTCCAACAGCCTAGCCTAAAGCAGCATAGCTACTAACATTAACCTGTCTCCTAGCTACTAGGAGACCTGGCTACCAACACTCTGTCTGAGTCCTCCTGACCCGTGGACGGTGTAGGGCCGGTAACGGCCCCCGTCATGCCGGGGTCTTCTCGGAGTCGGGTTGTTTGAGAATGCAGCCCAAAGTGGGTGGTAAACTCCATCTAAGGCTAAATACCGGCACGAGACCGATAGTCGACAACTATCTTAAGGAAAAATAGACAGAACTGAGAGGACAGAGTTGAAGAGGGCGAGAAACGTTTAAGAGATAAACGGGTGGGGTCCGCACAGTCTGCCCGGGGGATTCAACCCGGCAGGTAATGGGCGGCCGCACTGTGCGGGAGGATCCCCTTGAGGGACCTCTCTCCGGCGCTGGCTGGCCCCTGTGGGGCGCATTTCTTCCGCGGCGGTAAGCCGCGACCGGCTCCGGATCTTTACCTGGCTTACATTAATCTATCTCTACCTAGCTACTCTACCTCTTCCTATCTCTTCCTAACTTTTGACACTCTGCCTGACTACTAACATTAACCTGTCTCTTCCTATCTTAAGGAAAAATTGACAGAACTGAGAGGACAGAGTTGAAGAGGGCGAGAAACGTTTAAGAGATAAACGGGTGGGGTCCGCACAGTCTGCCCGGGGGATTCAACCCGGCAGGTAATGGGCGGCCGCACTGTGCGGGAGGATCCCCTTGAGGGACCTCTCTCCGGCCTGTCTGGCCCCTGTGGGCGCCCATTTCTTCCGCGCGGAATGCCGCACCGCTCCGATCTTTACCTGGCTTACATTAATCTATCTCTACCTAGCTACTCTACCTCTTCCTATCTCTTCCTAGCTTTTGACACTCTGCCTGACTACTAACATTAACCTATCTCTTCCTAGCTACCTGTCTGACCTGTCTCTAACTACCTATAAACATATATCTAACTGTAAGCTTTGTCAAAGAGGAAAGTTTTTTGCCTAGTTTTAAAGATAGACAAATTGTCTGCTTCACGAACCAACCCTGGGAGCCGGTTCCATAGGAGGGGAGCCTGATAGCTGAAAGATCTGCCACCCATTCTACTTTTAGAAATCCTAGGAACTACCAGTAAACCTGCAGTCTGAGAGCGAAGGTCTCTGTTAGGAACATATGGAACAATCAGGTCTCTTATGTATGATGGAGCTAGATTATTAAAAGCTTTATATGTCAGAAGGAGGATCTTGAATTCTATTCTAGATTTTACTGGGAGCCAGTGAAGAGAAGCTAAAACAGGGGAAATGTGATCTCTTCTTTTAATATTCATCAGAATCCTAGCAGCAGCATTTTGAACTAACTGAAGACTTTTCATTGTATTCTGTGGACTACCTGATAATAGACAGTTACAGTAATCCAGCCTTGAAGTAACAAAGGCATGGACTAGTTTTTCAGCATCATTCCTGGACAGGATGGTTCTAATTTTTGCAATATTCCTAAGGTGAAAAAAGGAAATCCTACAGACTTCTTTAATGTGAGTTCTAAATGACATATCTTGGTCAAAAATGACACCGAGGTTTTTTGCTTTATTACCGGAGGCTAATTTAATGCCGTCCAGGTGAAGGGGCTGACTAAGTAGTTTCTTTTTCAGAGCTTCTGGTCCGAAGACGACAACTTCTGTTTTATCAGAATTTAGAAGCAAGAAGTTTAGAGTCATCCAAGTGTTTATGTCTTCCAGACATGCCTTTAGTCTACCTAACTGATTGGATTCATCAGGATTTATGGATAGATATAGCTGTGTATCATCTGCGTAACTATGAAATTTTATCCCATGCTGCCTAATTATTTTACCAATAGGAAGCATATATATAGTAAAGAGAATCGGCCCAAGCACTGAACCCTGTGGTACTCCGCAAGTAACTATTGAGGTTGAGGAAGATCTATTGTTTACCTGAACAAACTGAAATCTGTTAGACAAATAAGATTTAAACCAGCCTAGTGCTGTTCCTATTATACCGACACGTTGAAGCCTTTCTATGAGTGTGGTGACAAGAATGGGTTGGTCCCTGCACATTTTGAGTAAAGCCTATTGAGTCTAAGATTATGTTAAAAGCTGTATTTAGACTATCACTTTCATTATCAACATGAATATTGAAGTCTCCGACTATAATGACTTTATCAGTGTTTAAAACTAAGTCACATAGAAAATCTGAAATCTGATCTAAAAATTGAGAATACGGTCCTGGTGGACGATATAAGACCAAAAACAAAAGTGGCTTTACTGCTTTGTTATGTGAATGAGGAAGGCTAAAAACTAGATGCTCAAAGGAACTGTAACTATTATTTTTTTTGGAGATTAATTAGTAAATCGGAGTGAAAGATAGTTGCTACTCCACCTCCTCGACCAGTACTTCGAGGGACACTAAAGTTTAAGTAGCTAGGGGGAGTTGACTCATTTATTGTGACATGGTCCTCTTCCTGCAACCATGTCTCTGCAAGACAAAACAAATCAATATTATTTTCACAAATTAAGTCATTTACTAAGAGTGTTTTTGAGGGGAGAGATCTTATGTTTAGTAAACCACATTTAATTGATTTGTTTTTATGTTCAGTCCGAGTTTTATTTATATTTATGAGATTTTTATACTTTGCTCTAGTAGCATTAACTTTTAATTCATTAGTTTTGGGTAGTGGACGGGAAACTATCTCTATAGGGTGATGGGTGGGTGGCAGTCCCTGTTCCTTGACCTGGACTCTGGGTTCCCTGATCTGGACTCTGGTTTCCCTGAGCTCGACTCTGGGTTCCCTGAGCTGGACTCTGGGTTGTCACGGCTTTGGGGAACTAGAGATAACCCTATCAATGTTCCTGGAAAGAAGCGAAGCTCCGTCCTCGGTGGGATGGATGCCGTCTCTACGTAACAGTCCAGGTTTTCCCCAGAAGGCCCCCCAGTTATCAATGTAGCCCACATCGTTTTCTGGACACCACCTTGACAACCAAAGGTGGAACGAAAGCATACGGCTGTACATGTCATCGCTAGTACGATCAGGCAGGGGACCAGAAAAAATTACAGAGTCAGACATCTTTTTGGCAGCCCTACACACCGAAGCTACGCTAATTTTAGTGACCTCCGACTGCCGTCGCCGGGTGTCGTTGCCACCAGCATGGATAACGATCCTGCTATACCGCCGTTTGTCCTTGGCCAAAAGCTTCAGATGGGACCTAATGTCCGCAGCCCTGGCCCCTGGAAGGCATTTGACGGTGGTCTTTCGTGTCTCTGGAGCCACATTCCTAACTATGGAGCTGCCAATTACAAGAATCGGCCTCTCCTGCTCGGCGGGTGCGTCGCTGAGCGGGGCGAACCTATTGTTCAGAGAAAGGGGCTGGAGGTTGGCCGCGGACTGGGGTCTGGCGCTAGTCTTCCTACGAACAGTCACCCAGCTCGCCTGAGGTCCCGGCTGCACGGGAGCTGTTGGAGGACGGCTAGGTCCTGTCCTAGTTGACTCCGCGCTAGCTACTGCTGGGCCTGGCTGTTCTACAGCGCGGAGCCGGGCCTCTAGCTCAGAAACCCTCGCCTCCAAAGCTACAAAAATGCTGCACTTATTACACCTACCAACTTCACTAAATGAGGCGGAGGAGTAACTAAACATCTGACAGAGAGAGCAGGAAAGAGGAGGAGGTGTAGAGAGAGATGGAGGGACAAGAGAGAAAGCTGCCGAAGCCATGCTAGCCGTGAAGCTAAGCTAACCAAGCGGTACCTTACCAAGCTCAAAAAAAACAGTGAAACGCTTAAAGAGTCCCAAACCGTGAAGAAAATTAACGTTTTAATGTGTTTGTGTGTTAAAGCAACTCAGAAAACAAAACTTATTGACAGAGAAAGTTAGATCAGTTCAAGAGAGAGAGAAACACCGACTTGCTACAAACTAGTTAGTCACAAAACAGGAAATTACGCGATACGTCTTACCAACGCGATACTTTCTCTCCTATTTCTCCCCAACTGCAGGATGTGCTGTCAGTTCAAGCGCTAACCTTTTTTCTCTTAGTCTCTTCTTATAGTAGGTGCTCCTGCCCCGCCCTGCTTGACGACCCTGACTAAGATGGCATTGCAGTGACGGACAGTTCTTCTGCATCAGTTCTGTTGCTCTTTCTGTATTTCTGTTCTGTATTCTCCAAACCACAGACGGTCTCTGCAGATGACCGCTTGTGCTGAGCCTGGTTCTGCTGGAGGTTTCTGCCTGTTAAAAGGGAGTTTTTCTTTTCCACTGTCGCTTCATGCTTGCTCAGTGTGAGGGATTGCTGAGAATTACACGACGCAATCTTCTGTGGTTCTCTAATTTCTACATTAAACGTTGTATTGTAATTACTCTTCTTGTAAAGTGCCTTGAGATGACATCTGTTGTGAAACGGCGCAATGTAAATAAACTGAATTGAAATTGAATTGAAATTGAAAAATCTTAAAACTCTACTATTCAGAGCTGCCTTTAAGGCCTAAATTGCGCTTTCTGATCACTATTTGATTCTCGTGGTTTACGTTTTATTTTTATTTTTCTATTTCCCTTTTAATCTATTGTTTTTTATCTTTTTTTATTCTATATTGCATAAATTTGTGTTTTATCTGTTTTTAATCTATATTGCATAAATTTGTTCATTACATCATCTTTTCTTATTCATTGATTATGCCTATCTGTTAAACCTATATGTTTCTGTTTTTCTCCAATCATGCTTCTGTAATCATGTTACACCACCTAGATGTATCAGAGTACGAGTTATTTTATGGACCCTCCTAGTTTCCTGAACTGCATACAGAATGCAAACATCAGGACTAGGGCCCGACCGTTATGGATTTTTGGGGTCCGATATCGAAATTAACCAGTAGCAAAGGTCGAAAGCTGATATAATAGCCGATAAATTCCCCTCCAAAAAAAAAATAAAACTTTGTAAATGTATCAAAAGATTAATAATCAGTGTAGTGTTAGTTTTTCTTGTGCAGCTTTATTTTTTTTTACTCAATTAGACTTGAAAGGTTGCAAAGATTGACTAGTACTTAATGTTTAAATATCACTTTACTTTCTTACTTTTAAGTTGCAAAAGTTAATCAATAATTTTAATTAGATAAATAAATACATTAAATAAACTAATTAATTAGGCTACCAAATTAAGAGCACTAAATACACACAGCAATGATGCGATATGGAAGAACCAATGTTGCTACTACGGGCAATGTTCAGTTATTAGCTGCAAATGGACCTCCAAGACTTGTCTGAACAAAATTTCTAGCTTTGAAAAAAAAATTAAAAAATTGTTGAGATCTCTCAATAAGACAAAATAGAGAAAATATAGCTTTTGCTTGGGATTCTTTTAGTACTTTGTAAAATAAGTAGGGCGTATATTTCGAACATTGCTGCACCAAGTGTGCATGCAGCTTAGTGCAGACAAGCTCCGCGACAACAACGAACAAGCCAAGTGCTTAATCTGCAGGGAATACCGGCGACACATAAAGTAGCTACGAGTGGTCAGAAATGTCGCCAGATTTGTTGTGCCAGGGGTTATTTAGATAAAAAGTCGTCATGGAGGTCGCTAGGAACAGCGAAAAATTTGCCAATTTGACAACACTGGTTGCGTGACTTAATGCAGCTTCATGCATAGACCCGACAGACTGCGCCAAAAGTATTTATTTAAAACACCATTGAAGGTCTCTCCCCGAGTTCTTTTCTTCTCAAGCTTCACAAACCGTCAAGTTAAGGTACTTATACGGCACACAGTAGATTTAAAAATAGTGACAAACTTGCTATTGGAGATTAATTTTTACTGCTGTCACCCAGATTTCACAAAACCAACAGAATATTTTTTATATGATAGGCTGCTTCAAGCTCATTGTTATCTTGCTGCACAGTATGACTAAAGGGAGTCATTAAAGCGTGCACTCGGTAACTAATGGTATGCTGCCAGTACGGCCTTTTTTTTAATACAGTTAAATAGTTGCGTGGCCACGAGGCACACCTAAAGCTTATGCAAGATGGAATAGGGGGAAACATGTTTGTGTCATTGCTTATTTCACAGTTACGCTTAGTACTGACAACAAATATACTTTGACTTCCTTTGACTCACCTCTGCTGCTCTCTCTACCATGATCCCCCAAGGACTGGACAAGCAAAAATGACCTAAGGAAATCTGGTGCCATCTTCTGGATAAATTGCGCATTTAAAAAAATTAAAAAATCGACAATTTTTTAACCGATAGCCGATAATGACACTGACCCCCATATCGGGCCTAAATCAGGACTACGGTCACAGTGTGAGAACCGATGTCTGCAATTCTTCCAGCATCTGGACAGACCGGAGCTGTGCAGTTTAAGATGGCTGAACTGACCACAAGTTATCAAGGTTCCGAACACAAGCTAGTCACTTTTCAAGATTGGTTTCCCATTAATTGATCACACAGCCAAAGAACAGGCTAGAGGCACCTCTGTCCGTCACTTCTTGAGGTCTGAAATTCTTGGTTTCCCCTAATCACCAGACACAGTGGTGCTGCTTGTGTTCAGCTGTCGGTAGCTATCTCTCAACCTCCAGGATCGGACTTATGGGAGAGACCCTCCTTACCGGGTCTTTATGTCACTCCCCTTACAGAATTGAGTTAACACTCTTCAGAAGAAATAACTTCAAATAGAAGTAGTAACTTTTAAAAATGTAATTTGAACTCAAAAAGGAATTACAATATACACTCCATAAAAGTACAGCCTCAGTAAAAGTCCTAACAACCTTCTCACAAAAGCCCCAAAAAGCCTTCAACAACTTTTACAACTCCAAAAACCCCAAAAACCTCAAAACTCTAAAAACTCGGAAAACTTTCTAACAACATGCACATATATAGATAGATCGTGAAGTGGGATGTGTCTTATTTATCTGACACGTGAATATTAGCATATTACTTTTGCAGTTTTTTTATCTAAACAGTTCATCATAGCTGAGATGCCCCCTCTCTAGCACAGGTCTCCATGCAGCTGACTCCGAATGCCTTGGCCAAAGAAATTCTAATAAAGAAAAAACTCCCACTCTCTTGGTACTTCCGGGTTGCAGTTCCACTCTGGTTCCATGTGAAGGGCAAAAAAGTCTGCCTTAACATTTTAGTACCGCTTCGGATGCTACGATGCCGTCAAGCAGTACATCTGGTTGTAATCAGTCCCTCACTGACCAATCAGCGGTTATTAGCGAAATGTTAGCGTGTTATGGGCAACAACAACTCAACCTGTAAGAAAACCAAAGGACATACGTACTCTTTCATTCAACTTTCCCCCTATCTCCCATGTTGAACTTGCGAAACCTATCAAATCTTAGATTTCTCAACAGTAATTAGGGGAAAGAGAGAAATTTAGCCGTCTAGCTCCATAGACTCCCATTCATCTTGCACTCGTGGCGATCGCCCCCAGCGGAACTCTGGTGGAACTGCAAACAAATTTCGTTACAAAGGGACTGAATGGAGAGTGGGACAGCTTTTCCTAGACTGGCTTTGGCCTGGCTCTATTCATTCTAATCTGTATTGACAGCATTCCTAACCATATACACCAGTGACACCTTATGGTAGCACACTGTAATAAATACTGCTCATAACAGCATGCTGATAAACTCATATCAAGAAAAACTGAATGCAACAAAGTGATAGTTTAAAGGTGCGCACATTTCTGAAACGAGGATTTTGTACCTAAATGTGTTTGGCTTTGTACAGGAGATGTGTCACGTTAAAGTGTATCATTGTCTCAGTCTTTCAAAGTTCCAGAAACCAGGAATGTTAATAGGGGCCCAAAATTGAGTGTACACTGTAGGTTTCGTGGGACATACTTTAATTTTTTTCAAAAAGCTAAATGAATCAAATAAACTACACCTTTTTCATTGAATGTCCTTAAAAAACTACTGAGGCAGTACTTCATCTCAAAGGCAAACTCATCGTATCTTCATCACTTTTCTCTAATGGCCATATGATATTGTCTAGAACCATTAGAGATAACAGTATTTAATTTTAGAGTACCAAAGACTGAAATCTTTACAGTGAAACTGATTTAGAATATTACAATATATGCCTAACCAAAAAAACAAAGTACCTATGGTGGAAGTTGCATCTGTGTCATTCTGGGGGGAAGAAGGGGAAGAACTTCTGGTCTAGATGTTAACAGAGGCCAAACAAGAACATCTTTCGGTCCCTTCCTCAAACTTTGATCTGGTGCATGGTCCTCCGTACGGCCTAAGAAACAAGCAAAACAGATAATAGATTAATATGTCAACCTGTGTTAAAGGAACAGGAACCCCCAGGAACAAAGATAAAAATTTAATCTAAACTGAATATAAACAGAACCTATAGTTATGTAAGTGACCAAAATATCAGAAAAATCATTCAATGCTGTATAACTTCACCATTTTGACTTTTCTTGTAAAGTCCTTTGCAATGACATCTGTTGTGAATCGACGCTATATAAATTAACTGAACTGCATCAGTTCTGTTGCTCTTTCTGTGTTTCTGCTGCCTTCTCCAAACACAGACGGTCTCGGCAGCTGACCGTTTATGCTGAGCCTGGTTCTGCTGGAGGTTTCTTTCTGTTAAAAGGGAGTTTTTCCTCTCCACTGTCGCTACATACTTGCTCAGTGTGAGGAATTGCTGAGAAGTCACAAAGCAATCTTCTGTGGTTCTCTAATTCCTAAATGAAACATTGTATTGCAATAACTCTTCTTGTAAAGTGCCTTGAGATGACATCTGTTGTGAAATGACGCTATATAAATAAACTGAATTGAATTGAACCAATCACCTGTATCACCTCTTATTTATTGGAAAAGAAACAATTTTAGTTTCACAGAGAATATATTTTAAAGTAGTTCTGGAACAAAGTTTTTTGATAAATGAACAATTTTATTGGAGCCCCTCTATAGCATAGGAAACTGTTGGGGTTGAAAATGGTCCAGGAGACCTGACACATGTTCATTCAGATATATCGCATAATTAAACCTTAGTTTGGGATGTATTATGAATAACATTTTTCGCCACTCACTCGGTCAGGACATTCATATCAAATGAGCTGGGTGCTGATTGGCAGGTTTACAGTACCATAACAGCTCTATCCCCAAGTTAGAAGAAAGACCATTGTTTTAGTCTTGGCCTTCACAGAGTTTAGCAGTAGCTTTTAGCACTAGGAAGGGCTAATGTTCTTCTTCTACTTTGCTGGCAGTTACTGCCTCCAGAATTTTTATATTGCTCATGTTGAAGTGGGCTGAGACATGAACATTTACAGGAGTGTATCTAGCGTGTGGCAGCTCCTATGAAGCATTATTATTCTTCATGGCCATTACAAAATTAACAGTATTACAACAAAATGAGCATCATTTAAGTACTAGTATTTGAGATGTATTTATATTTCTAATTTGCATTACAAACCTTCAAGAATATTGCTGAGCTAGATTAATAAAAAAAGAAGTCTACATAAAGTTTACATTAACCTGTTAGATTATGTGTGGCTGCAAGCAGTATGTGTGTGTGGGTGTGCATGGCCTCACCTTTTTCTTTTCAAGGTGCCGTGAACAGGTCCATGACAGCTGTTTCCTCTTTTGCCAATTAGGGAGGAGCTTTAAAAGAGGAGTGTTGACCTGGAGCAGACGCCAGATTGTTTAGACACCCAGTGTGTTAAAACCTGCCACTTGTTAGATTTGAGCCCAGCCTTCATGCTCACACCTCTGTCAGCCACAGCCGCCAAGCTCTACCCAGCCCTTCCCTCCAGGATCAACCATTAACCTCCCAAGTAAGAGCAGAACTCATAGGCATAACCTCCTGGTTTATCAGGAAGCTATTGCTCACCGCTCTCCTCCCTGCTTCCAGCGGCAGCCATCAAGTCTTTACTCCTCCAGTTCCCTGTGATTTTTTTCCCTCAGCCTTGGTAATCTTTCTTTCTTGAAGAGAAAAATAAAACTATCATTTATTTGCATTGCTGTTGTTACTGAGTTCTTTTGTGCTTGCTCTAGAGCAGGGATCCCCACCTCCAGGCCTCGAGGGCCGGTATCCTGCAGGTTTTAGTTCTTTCCCTGGTTCAACACACCAGAATCAAATAATGGCTCGTTAGCAGGCCTCTGCAGAACTTTGCAATGCTGAGGAGGAAGTTAGAGAATTTGAATCAGCTGTGTTGGAGCAGAGACACCTCTAAAACTGGTAGGACATCGGCCCTTGAGGCCTGGACTTGAGGATCCCTGCTCTAGAGTCTTTCCGAAAAGATGACAGAACCGGGCATTTCATTTTAGGGCGACTGTGGCTTAGTAGGTTGAGTAGTTGTCTTGCAATCAGAGGGTCATAGGTTCAATTCCAGCTTCCTTCAGTCACATGTTGTTGTCTGATTCCTGCATGGTTGTCCTTCAAAATTAACATATTTTTTCATGGCACATAATTCTTATAACTAATTTTGTTAGAAGAACTGAATATTGCTACTTCTGTAGTTTTTAAGTAGCACTTACATCAAAATTGACATGTGATCATATTCTCAGTATATTTTCTTTCTATAAAACCGTAATTACACAACCAAGTGGCAGGTCCTGCTGAAGCAGACACATGTAGACTGTAGCCTGCCCTGTCACTGTAGGTAGGTAAGGGTGTATCTAGAGCTGGGACACTGAACTAGAGCAAGCTGTTGAGTGAGTAGATCCTGTAATTCTCAGAAGTTTAAACACTCCTCCATCTCACAGCTTTTCAAAACACCTCCATCAGTTTGTTAGTAATAACAAATGGGTCATGGTCATGCCCTGTATTTAAAGGTTGAATATAGAACATTTTCCTTAAATGCTATCTCTTTAAAAAAGCAGCAGGGAGTTTAGATGTGTGCAGAATGAAAGTGCACCCTTTCCTGTAAGTTATATTTTACCTAAAATCATTTAAAAAGATAACTTTTTCCGACCACCACACTGTGTTTATATTTACATGTTCCAGCCAACAGCGGCGTGGTGTTGGAGGTTGCCAAATAGTAATGTAAAAAACGAGCAACGAGACATTTACTGTAGAAAATGGAACACTCTTAGTTTAGCTGCTGTGTTCTAAGCCCCATAGATTTCATTATCTTTCTCAGAAGAGGAGCGACCATACAAGATCTAAAACTAGAGTTAGTTTAGGTGAAGCCTACAACAGATGGACACATATGAAAAACTTTCACGGCATCAAAACGTACGCAGCAACAGCAAAGTTTTCATCGAGAAAGGTACGAAATCTTGCTAACGGATTAATTTAGCTGTCGTTAAAACAGCTGTGAAATACTCATCTATATGACTTTTTCCGAGATATGAGAGCACTGATCATGACCCCTGTGATGGACTGGCGACCTCTCCAGGGTGTACCCCGCCTCTCGCCCATTGACAGCTGGAGATAGGCACCCCCCGGGACCCCTTGAGGAATAAGCGGTTCAGAAAATGGATGGATTGATGATCATGACCCATCAACCTCCACACCGAGTAAACGGAAAAAAATTAAGTGTTTCCTCCTGCTCTGTCATGTATAACAGGCTCGCTTTCACCACTGCGATAAGTGGCTATTATAAAGACTTTTCTAGCTAGCTTTCTGTATTGACGTAGGTCTCCAACCATACTACTCAGTCAAATACACACACTGTAAAATCTGTCGGACGTTTATGTAAATTCGAAAGTATATATTATGACTTTTATAGAGGACATCACCAAGAGGAGTGGAGGATACCACTCAGCTACCGAAATAAGATGCCTAGAGGACAGGTAAAAAAGCTTATTGTTGCCTTTGACTTACATTTTGTTATAATAATTTCACGTTTAGTATTTTAAACTTATTAGTACAAAATAGTCCTTAGCCTTTAAGATTCGTTGGACATGATGCTAGCTGGCAACAAAACTGGCATCAAGATGGTGTTTTGCAATTAATTAAACACACTAGATGTCGCTTTGGTGCCCATGTTCCATATTCAACCGTTAAACTATTCTAACACTCAAACATTAGCAAATAGGGAAAAAGCCCAGCTATGCTTGATAAGAACAGTAACAACTTGGGTTTAGTCAATTTGTATTGGATTACAGATTTAAAACAAACCTGAGAATGTCTCTTTTTGCTCTCCAGGAACAGAAGCCAGGAGTTCTGCTTTAACCACTACGTTTGGAACTTTATCAGCATTTTGGTCATCTTAACAGCAGTAAGTGTGTGTCTAGCTCCTCCGACCTATCTTGCTCTGTGATGAATGGTGCATTGAGTTCCTTCTGGTACCACCATGATATAGAGAAAAGAGCCTTACTACCTCAACTGAAACAATAAGAAACTCGAACCCACAAGTAGCAAATCTTAAACAGCAACCTTATTTGTTAGATTACTACATCAAATTAGTATAGAAACACTCAAAGAAATTAGCACATGTACAAACTTCACATCATTAAAAACAATAAAATGCAATCAAATAGTTACTTCTATCTTTTAAACTCAAAATAATAGACCAATAAAGCATCATCCTTACACAGGTAACTTACCTTGGACAGGTGTATTTTGAGAAGAAGGAACGGTTACTGTCTCTGTAAAGCTGGAGGCTGAAAAGCTTTTCTTCACGCTTTTTCAATCAAATTCGCCATTTCTTTCAAAAGCATTGGACACAATTTAAAAATCTCACTCATTGTGCCCTGCTGGAGTAACAACAGTAATTTTCTCCTAACGCTGATGGCAGCGAGATGGGCTCTGTTCTGCTTTCCACTGTGATCAGCAGCTCAGTTTTCGGTTTATTTCCCGAGTCTGTCACAATGGCGTAAATCATGAGGGAAGATTAAGAAATGACAGCTGCAATCGTATGAAAGAAAACTAAATATAATGTCAGAGATTTATGCAAGTTACAAAAAATGGTGGGGGGTTCAAATGACCTTCGCTGTGTGCCACTTTGTACTGAACTTAGCTTCCACCACTTTCTAAAACGGCATTCGTGCGCAGTGGCTTCACAAGATCCGGAGGACAGGGTTTTCCGTAACTCTCCATATGAAAGTATGCAGCAGACCTTTTACCAATGATCTTATCCGTACTACTGCTAGTGGTAGACGGATTTTAGCTGCAATGTACCATCATTGTTTGAGTGGAACGGCTACACGAACAGCCAGACACGGCCGGTGTCGCACTTGTCCCACATCAAGTCCTTGGCCCGTGGAGACCGAGAAGGAGATTGCAGGAGCAATAGTTCCCATGCCCATCGAACACGAATACGGAGCAAGTCCCACACTGAGTATTATGAGAAGCTACTCGAAGAAGTTGAGATGCTGA